>CM052332.1:9975530-10048662 GCA_028455615.1 Lasioglossum zephyrum
AATTTACATGTGTATATGTTGAAGGTCTAAACTTTCAGAAAAATCAAGTCTGAATGCTAACATTTTTCAACATTTTTTAAAATTCTACCTAAAGTTTACATTGCACTTAACTTTATGTTCTTCGTATATTGATTGAAACATGCTTATATTACCATTAAATAACTGAAATATACCTGCTCACACATACGAAAATATAGTACAAATTTTCATTTTAGCAGTGTGTAAAGAATAATTCAACTATTTAGTTGTTCCTCCAATTAGAATTTCGAGGTTTTAAAGTGTTCTTATTATGAGGGAAAAAAATTTTTGTTGAAATTTGAAAGTTGAAAAATTGAATTTTGACAACAAAAAGCGGGCTCCGCGACCACTGTGCTGTGGTAGAATATTGAAAAACGAAACGCACAAATGCGATTCAGGCCGTTACACGAAGAAAGAACGAGAGGAACCCCTACAGGGGTTCTCCACTCTTCCACCAGGGACAGCAGACACAGGGCGAGTTAAAATTTCATTTCATCTTTGATTATCCAATTTATCATTGAACCTGAAGATTATACCATAGCTCCTGAAGATTAATCTGCGAACGTATGAGTTCGTACGGGACTCTGACAACTGAATTGCACATGAAACTATGAAAATGTGAATTGATCATGTGCCAGGCTGCGATGGAAACTTTTATGGCGAAAGATAATGGGATTGTCATTGTAGAAAACGCCAACGCAAGGGATTAATGGCGCCGAACGCTGCTTAAACTTTAGTCGTATACAATATTTCTATAAACCGCGAAGACAATGAATCTCGTCGGTTGAATGGTCAGTTCCGAAGCTAAATGGTGCTATGATGGCGCGTTCGAATCATTTCGAGTGATTCCAAGCAGCTTTCATCTGTTAAGTTAATGACGCGTAAATTGCTTTATGCTCGCAGCGATGATTATCAAATGAGGTGTACTTCAGCGAGCCATGATTACGCGTTATCATTAGTCAATTAATTTCGCATGAGTTATCACTGAAGCTTTCGAAACTGCAGATTGATTGAGTCATGAACGAAAAAGCAAGTTCAGATTTATCCAATGATTTTTCCATTTTCATAGTAACGTTTGACGAGTTTCATAAAATACTGTATACCATTAGAATCATCGCGCGATTAATATTTCTGCTTGTCTCCCTGCGCGTCGGTATTATCAACATTACCACTATAAAGCTTAATGCTACCCGTTGCCAAATAGTTTTAGAATTCGATGAATTTTAACGTCACAAGCTGGAACGAAGATTCGTTCGTAAAAAGTCGCTGAAGAATTCGGGGCTGCCTAGCAGCTGTACGAAGGTGTAAAAGTGATCTCTGAAATGTGTGCCGTGTTAGCGACTTCCTTAAAACGATCGTTGCCCGTCGCCGCCCTCAAGAATCGCTAAATCAAGATTTGCCTGGCCACTATGCCGTTCCGCTTCTAATCTGGCGATTCCACGCCGAATTACATATTCACACCGTTGACACTATAAAAAGCGAAATCTCTCCATAATGAACGACGCGACACGAAAACGGAACCCCTTTTGCATAAATAAATCCAGTGGAATTTCTGAGCTGCACCAGCCGGCGGATAAATTATTGCACACCGACACCGTCGTTCGAGTTTTGCGACGAGACGATGTTCACCGC
The DNA here is from genome assembly GCA_028455615.1 of Lasioglossum zephyrum. NCBI lineage: Eukaryota > Metazoa > Arthropoda > Insecta > Hymenoptera > Halictidae > Lasioglossum > Lasioglossum zephyrum. The sequence goes on from CM052332.1 coordinate 9,977,181, forward strand.
CTAATAGTACGTTCTGAAAATGGTACTCCCGTTCCGAAAGTGGTACAATCAATATTCTAACTCGTGGAAAGCTTGTAGAAAAGTCATCGTCGAAAAAAGCGTACTACAAATTCTATACAAGAATCTCTAAAACAGCGCTTGGTAAAAAGAAGAGGTAAAAAAAGCGTAGCTCGACCGATCGAGATCGGGATCGTCGCTCACCACTTCCAATTTCGTTTTACCGATGCCTGAGCTTGGTCGATCGAACCGCGCGTCGAAAAGCTTCCGGATCGCTACGAAAAACGCCGGTGGCCGAAAATCCTCCCTTAGAAAAATCCCACGCTCTTACAAAACTAATACAGCGGCCGGGATTCCGCGTGGTTTATCCGCCGAGGAGTCAAGATCCCGAGATTGTCCACTCAATTCCCGAGATAACGGGGCTACGGAGGGTCAACACTTGTGGCTGCGCGATGTGGGTCGTCGGGTGCAATAATCCCGCCTGTCGCCGTGTGCGCGGCCCGGCACATAAATGCCACCAAGTCGAATGTACTCCTTAGATAGGTGGAATATTAAAGAGGATTAGAGGATCACGGGAAGCCCGAAGTGCTCGAAGCGAGAGGCGCTGGATCTCGGCATTTTCCTCACGAGCCCCGCAGGAATTGAAATTAAACCGACGACGCAGGTTATCGCGGCCACGTTAACGCTTCGGAAAACTGATTAAATCGTTGTTATTGTTGAAACAATCGTCGCCGTCGCGTCGGTTAAACTCGATTCCGCGAGGATTCCAACCGAGCGTCGCGCGAGGCGGCAGATTTTATCGCGGCACGACAACGCATTACCGCCATCCGAGCGCAATAAAACGCGTTTATTCGCGTTGCAACAGATGGCCGAAGCTATCGGCGATGAATATTTACACGGCACAGCGACCAACACAACAGACATTTCCGAAATAGGATCGAAGAATTTACTGACTGTTTCGTGAAATTTTTACTAGGGTGATGTGTCCAGTGAATGGACACCTCACAGGCTAACACGATTCGGATTCGATGAAGAAATCAAAGTTTTATTTATACAATTTTTAAGAGAGATTTCGCTATTCTTATATATTTTTTAATTCGAGAAATTAAGCAATTTCCGACAAGCTAAATCACGAGAGGAACGTGAATCTTCTAAAATGATCACGTAAATTGATTCCGGACAACTGTATACTAATTTGGGCTCGCAGTGCGCCATGTTGCGGGTTTGTCGGCGCGATTGCAATCGGGGCGTAGCGTTGGGTGTTGTGGGAACGGTGAAAACTTAATCAGAAGCGGTGGCATTATTTTCACGGTGGCGGGCAACGACAGCGTTGAACACCTACTCTCTCTCTCTCTCTCGCTCTCTCTCTTTCTCTCGGTTCCCCAAAAAGCAACTGGACACAACCATAGGGTCTGCGGTCGATGAAGCGACATCGGCCTTTCTCACTCTGTTCTTGCTCTCGGTCTCGGCAAAACGCCGGAAAACCGCAAGCTATTTTCGCGCACGAGCTTGCGAGACGTCGTCGGCTTTGCACGACTACCCGACGATGATCACCTGCCACGCGTTTCTCCCCGGTTATCACACGAAAGCTTCTTACCTTAACTATACTCTGCCCGTCCCTCCCTTCCCCCTCCCTGCCCGGTAAACACGGCTAAACGATTTTTCGTTACATTATTAATTGACACAAAACTACCGCGTAGGCTAATAGTATCGTTATCATACGTGTTATACATATATGTGTGGCTGTTGTGTGTGGATGCGTGAACGAGAGCTTGTTCGTGTGGTCGCATATGTATATACGATTTGGTGCGAGTGAAACGTAAGCCCTGCTCCGCGAACAGACAAACATACTAATTGATCCATGATATGCAGCATCCATCATCATGGAAATCACTCTCCGATTCAAACTGCACTCTGCTGCATCTTTCTGCTGGGAAGTTAGTGCGCTACCAACACCGTTACGAACTCGGTGCACACGCGTGTAGTTTTGTTGTCGAGAGGAATGGTAATATCAACGGATTCGATCCTATTTCAGCGTCAACGTGTGCCATAAGGATCTAAACACGAGGCTTTGGTAGCGATACAAACGGAATTAGGCGAACCGAACGTAGCACCCCTCTATAACCTGTTCCCTCCTGCCAACCCTCCAATTCAGCGGGGTGGCTATTGTTTCTGTGATTTGGTGCTATCGGGATTTAGACTCTTTGCATACGAGCTAGCGTAATCGTTTGAGTGGCACGTGCGCGACGTTGTACTTTGTATTAATTCGCGTACGATGCGATAGATCGTATTGATGTAGCGACTCCAAGATTTTTTATTACCACGCTTATATTAGCTTGCCGAGTTATCGTTGTTGTATACGTTAAATCTTTAAATCGAATTTTAAACCACTTCCCGATTAGCCAGAGACTTGAAATTTTCAACAAATTTAAACAATATTTTAAAATATTCCCCTTCGCCTCTCGCCGTACGACGCAGGGTAGTCAGTGTTCCGATTGCAGCACCAATTTTTCGCGCATGCGCGGCCACTACGCGTTCCCACTCCCACTCCGACCCCACTCCACTGGCTCACTTCGCACCGAAGGAGTTAAGTTCACTTACTGGGTTGGTTTGGATTAGGTCGGTCGGGGCGACAAGGACCGGCTGTTCTGCTCGGTAAGCGGGCCTTACTAAATACGCTCGGTAGTAAAGACTCAAAAGTAGAAAATAAAAAAATATATAAAAAAAACTTTTTAAAAACCACGCTTATATTAGAATGCACTAAAAAGGAGAAAATAATATTCTTAGATATTTGTGACTATAAATAAAAGCGTGGAGGGCCCACGAAGATTACATTAATAAAGTTTTCTTCTTATCCAACACTTTGAATTAATATAAATAATGATATCGGCGCGAGGTTCGATCAATTGAAGACCCAACAGCAAATGTGCAATTATTCACGTGATTCTAACGTTTCGATCCCGATATGGATCTTTTTCAAAGAAACCGTTATGCGTCTGAAAAATATTTACAGAAAATTAGTAAAATTTCTACTTTTATAATCATGTAATTCCACATTCCAAAATATGAAAATAGAAAACATACTTGCTGTTTAAAAGGTTAATGACGGAGACATATATAAAGAAATATTAAAGAGTTACTGTTAAACTTCTTGGTCACATGGTGGTAGGAGAGTAAGACTTTGAATTAAAGTTGAAGCTACAGGCCTCACCAGAAAAAGTCCAGCGCCTTCTTAGATATTCAAAATATTATTGCAGGAAATGAAATATCATTTAATACGAATCCCTAAGGCAAGAAAGTGCCGCTTGTTTCGGAGAAATCTCGAAAGTCTGACGCTGGGAAATTACGCAAGCAATTTTAGAGATTGGCTGGATGTTTTTCGAAGTACCAAACTCTGGCGACGAAGTCTCGGGACATCTGGTCCCGATGTTCGCCGTCGTAAAGAAAGCTCACAGCAGGGTGCAGTCGTCGGAAAACTTTCGAACGAGAATCTCTGTCTTGTTTTGCAACTCTGTCCGTCCGCGGGGTTGGATCTGCGTGTGCTACCACCTGAGAGACGACATTCTGTATGTCAGTGTCTCGCGAGAGAAGACGTTATTACTTCTTTAACGAGCCCGAGGCCGCTCGGAATATTTCAACGCTGTCTCTATCTCTGCTTCATCGATCCCTTGGGAAGCTTCTCTTTCGAAAAGATGGTCGCGAATCTGCATAACGACGCGACGCCATGGACTCGGAAGCTCGAAGATGATCCTCCGTGTGGATCGCGGATCCTGGACCGGAAGTGTTCGAGTGTGCCCGATGACGCTCGCAGCGCTGAACGATACTCGCACAATTCTTTCTCCCCAGTCAAGAGGAAATACCGGGAATGTCAGTTTCCTTTCGTCGCTCCCGAGGATTGACTCGATCATCGACGACAGTCTGATTTGATCGGACTGCGCCTAAGTCGATCTTCTATGACGCCTTTTGAACGAAAGTTCGTCTTGTATCGTTCGGCGCGCACAAGCGGCTTCGGTGAGTTTGTGGGTAATTGTGTCCGCGGTTGGACCACGAGAGACGGCTAACAATGTGTTAGACACAACGACAACCGTGATAATATACATACACAATAACCATGACCGTTTATAATCGCACAATATACAGACACAGTTAACGTCCCCCCTGTCCGCGAACCTCTCTCTCTAGCAACCCGCTTCTTCGCCTAGTCGCGCGTTTCTTTTGGAGGTTCTTTTTTCTTTAAATTCGTTTCGTATAAAAGTGAGAAATGGTACACAATTGGTCTGAATCTCGAGGCGTCAGGGGATAATGGCAGCGTTCTACGTTTCCCAGGAACGAAACGACTCCCTTCCGGATATTCGACCGCGAATAATTCAGCGCCGTCGTGATTGATTTACAGCTCGGCGAGAATCTCCTGAGAAACGAATGCAGATTCTCCGATTCGGAACAATGGTAAATATAGTCGATGGCGCGACTCGAATTTCGAGGAAGCTTCATCTCGTGCTCGATCGTTCTTTCATTTCAGCGATCGCGTCTTCTGTCCCTTATTCAATTCATATTATTGCGAATATAATATTTTCTTTGCTCGACGGCGAATCTTCATGCGAAATGAAATCTTTTAATAATAATAAAGTTCGAGATTCGCGCTGAAAGTAACTGGCATCTCCAGGAGACATATTTGCATAAATATTCGAGTAGTCCAGAAGCGAAGGCGTTTAAGATCTCCCACCCGATCTAATTCAATTACTCGAAGTTTCCTGCCAGTTCGTTGGAACGCAGCACATTATTGCAGCCAGCGCTGTCGTAACAAAAGATGCATCTGGCAAGTTTCTTTCCGCAAGTCTTTCTCCATGAGCGGTACGTGTCGCTGCATAGAATTCTACGTGCTAACGGAATCTCGTTGAATTCCACGGAGGCACTGTGGACGCTACGAGTGTCCCGAGAAATCTCGAACCATTCACGGTATTCTCTGGAGGTGAGTCAGTTCCCGTAAAAAAGTTCTCAAGATCCCTAGAGCACGGTGCGCAGCTCAATCTCCAGGACGTTTACAATTGTGTCCTTTATTGTTCGCCGTTGCAACCGAGACTTGATTTAATTTCTCGAAACGCGAGCAGAATTAGACTATTCCATTGGCCTAATTTTATTTTCCCGGGCCTGTTTACGCGTCGCGTTTTCATTAGTCCCGCCATGTCACGAAGAACTGTCGTTCGTGATTACCGTTCAAAAATAGCTATCAACTCTTACACCTCGGTTCATTTTTGGAGTGGCATTTGCGTTAGCAGTCTTAACGAGACAAATTTTAATTCGCGATCACCGTTCAAAAATAGTCCGTACAGTCTACATTTAATTTTTGGAAACGCGAGCGGAATTAGACCTTCCATTGCATTGGCCTAATTTAATTTCCACGGACCGTTCGCGTGCCATTCTCATTATAGCAGTTGAAATTCTGTGCAAAAATTGTGACAGGATTATCGTAAAAATAGTTGGTCGCTCGTCGAGTTCGAAGGAGGCTGGGAAATAACCTTACGACAAAGTCTATTTTTGTCTCAGGACCTTTCTCTTGCTATTTTTCTTCATTCACGTTTGATTAAGTTAAACGTAACTTCAACTCCCACTTAAACTTCTCTCTGTTTCCCTCTTCAGCTTCACCTTCTCCAGCCAGGCGGTCGCATATTTTTGTTCCAGCGACAGTGTGAATTAAAATTTATCGCTCAAAGAATTGTCAGCTTACGGAATGTTCCGGAAACGCATGCATTCTCCTCTTACTTTCTTTAACTTGTTTTCGTCCCTTCTCCGGGTTAACAAAATTCTTTTCAAGACTTTCCATTCAATTGTATTCGCATTTCAGTACTTTTAACTATGTAAAAGCTTGAATACTCGTTTGCTATCTTCGTTCAATTAGGAGATGAAATATCTTGAGCAACAAAATCATTGTAGTTGAATAAGGAATAATTTAGAATTGAATAAGGGGCTGGAGGGACTTTAATCCATAATTCAATAATTGTAAAATTATCGGAATACCAAATGACGGACCTGCGGGCAATAATAGTACTCCACACATAACATTTGCAATCGAAAAATCGGACAATGTGCTACAATCTAATAATTCTGTATAGAATTCCAGAAAGGGGTTATTCCCATTCACTGGATGGAGAACGCCAGCCATCTCGAGCCGCTCCAACCCGCTGACCCCGAGCGACGCTTTGAAAAAACGAGCACCACAATTCTGCCGACTTTTTGCTGTTATTGACATCGCCGGTGGTATGCGCCCCTAATGTCAGAGCCGCCCGGCACGTTCCGCCAATTACGAGAACAATCGATCGGTCGACCGAGCCTGATACGTGTGCTCGGGCCCGACCAATTAACGGGGCACTCTCGTGTAAACGCTGGAAAATTTCACGATTTTCATTCTTCTCAAACCTATCCCGCCTTAGAATATTTTCGATTTTCTTTCTAATTGATTCGGCTACTTTTTTACTCCGACTGCAAAGGGTTCAATGAAATACGCCGTCCCTGGTCAGACCCGGGCCTCCACAGTTTCGTGCCGCCACTTCTCGGAACCCGCTCGCCGGATTGCGAGCAATGCGCAACCCCGTCTTTGTCCCTAACATACTAACACCGATCTACACACGATAATTAATTAATTGCTAGCCTATGCTTTAGAGTATTATACGCCTGCGAAGTCTTTAGATACGGAAGCATATACTTTGGACGTGTGTACGACGCGACTGTTTTGTGTTACGTTTGTTTCCAATGTGTGTAGCCGTGTTCTCGCCAGACTGCTGATATCTTCACGCATACTCTCCTGCAAACTCGTTGCTTGTCCCGAATCCAATAAACAGATCAATGTTCATATCAAACAACAAAGTCGGAAGATATGTGAAAGAAAATTGGCGAGATTTGAATAGATCTAACTTCGCGAATCGTTAAAAGCATTCTCCTAGCGAGGGTCGAACATAATGAAACAGGACTTTGAAACGCTTTGTTGTCTGAAATCGTAGCAGCCAGCATGATATTCGGAGAATCCACGACTCTCTATTGCTAAATCGTTCTCGTGTCTCATAAAGGAGCTGAATTTAATAAAACGTTTTTACCGAATCTAAAGATGCTTCGCAGCCACAATGTACCGAAAACATTCCTGATTAATCTCGAAGGAAATTGTACGAGCACAATTTTTATATTACAGTATTTTATCCATATAAGTTCCCAGCACGGGTCTGCCGAGAGACATTTATGCGCCAGGGATAGTATTCGTTGACTTTTGCAGAAAGTAGAGAAGGACAGCCGAGCTCGAGAAGCTAATCCACATTTCCAACTTCTTTATTTTGCATTATTTTTTTATGGGACTTTTATGACCTTATTTCTGGCATTTTTCCGATAAAAATCATAGCAAATGTGATATAATTCCGATGATATTTACTTGTGTAATAGACAATTAAAGTTTCGGGCGCAAGGAAGGATAGAGTATGGGAAAGAAAGGCTCGCCGGCGACTCTCCTTCCTTGCGCCCGAAACTTTAATTGTCTATTACACAAGTAAATATCATCGGAATTATATCACATTTGCTATGATTTTTATCGGAAAAATGTCACAAGTATGGTTATCAAAGTCCCATCACAAAAAAAAATGAAAAATAAGAAATGTGGAAATTCCAATTAGGCGGTCTCACCGATATACCTGAGTCGCATGATGTTACAGGTTAGACTTTTGAGACATTTGTGGATAAAATACTGTATTTTCATTCAACTTATACGAACAGTGGAAACAGCATGTGAATGCATTTCACAATTTTAATAGAACGAACTTTCCACGTAAATTTCTGTTTTGAAGAACAATATTTAAAGAAAGGAAACACCGCGCGTGGTTTTACGATATTTTCATTAAAACATTTCGCAAAGCATACATGTGGGCACGCGGGTACCCGGTCGAGTTGGATTGAACAAACACGATTCGGTTCGCATAGGTCAAATGGAAACACTGGCGGACATGCATAGTTAGCCTTTACACCGAATGGACACCCTGAACGAATAATTCCCATACCGAGAAACGATTTCTAACAATGAAAAAAACAAAAGGCGGACGAAGCTGCGCGAGCATCAGCAGTCCGGTGGTTATGAATGTTGTTCAGTCACGGTTTCCTGTAAAGTACCTTAAGAAATATCTATCGCTATAGTGTCTTTAGTTCTTAAGCCTATCGTACGTGTTAGGAAAATTCGTTCAACCGTTTCCGCACTGAGAACCGGTCGGAAAATAATATTACAGCTGGACACTGCACCGCGTGTCGCAGTAGAAACGCGAATCGAAAGAGCAGTACGCGTTACTGCGGAATATTCTCTTATCCGACGCTTTTTGTGTATTTGAGTTCGAAATGAAAATTCGTAGCGTCTTTGAACATTGAAATCCAAAGAGAAAGTTTTCAAATATTTGTTCATAATATATTTCCCAGTCTGTCCCATTACTTTTGACATTTTCCGAACATGCACCAGAATTCTATCCTTTGAATTTCAATCCAACGAATTTTCCGAACCGATACGCTGGAAAAGGAACGCGGCGATCGAACTGGTGATTCGTTGAACGCAGGAGAATCGATTAGAGATTCTTGTGGCCCGATACTTTAGCGCAGCACGGTATGTATCACGGAAGGAGCGGATTAATCGTCGCGCGATGAAACAGAAATTCATATGTGGTCGGTGTGTGCTTTCCGTGTGCCGGTTCTCTCTTGTGTCGCGCTACTGTCTGTACATGTCGTGTGCGTGCTTATATACGTATGTATATGTATACGTAAATATATATATACATACAGCGTGGTCCACATAAAGGTGTCCACCTAGATATGTTCTCCAGCTGTCGCGTTGTAGGAAACGTTTCGTACGATTGTACACAATCTTTCTGACCAATGTTCAAAATTCGAAAATGTAAATAAATGTAAGAAAGATGACGTAGAATAAAACCGATCTGGATTGAACGGAATGTCTTGTTTTTGGAATTGAAATTGCTTCGAGTCCAAAGGATTAACGGTGAAATTGATTTCGAATGAATTAAAACGCGATTGGAGGAGATATGTATATTTGTGTGGCTGAATTCAGGTGGACCGCTCTGCATATACATGCATGTATACATACACAGGTGTGTAGCTGCGCCCGACGGCGTATCAGTTCGATTACGGAACTATTGCGGACATATCGTGTTATGCCGAACAGTTATCGGTACCCGGAACGCGATCGATCGTTTCGAGATTACGAAATGGTATGTAGGTACGTCCGAGGAGGAGTACGAGGAAAATCTTAGCACGTGAACTACTCAGCGCGTTTCCGGCGATTCGACGACGAGTCTACTCAAATCCTGGAGCTGGGCACGCCCCGTCGACATCGGATTCTGTTCTCTCAATCGGTTCAGAACTACTGTCAACCCCCGCTATGAACATTCCCCTGCCAACCATCCCAACCTGTTGTACGAGCACCGACGACAGAACAATGTTCTCGCGAAAATTCCTTGAATTCAGTGTTAAGGTGGATTTATGTTCATTCGACGATCCTCTCCGCTTCCCGTTAGCGAGATTTTTTGACGAATTATCTGGACGGTTTACAGTGTACAGGATCTATGTATACTGTCTGCTCGGTCACTAGGTATTCTACACGTGCGTGTGAAAAAAGGACGACCGTTCTCAAAATATGATTCCCGGTGTCTAGAAAAGGTCGCGTTAATTCAGGTTCCCGTCTAAAAGGTTCTCGTAATTGACAATGCTTTAGGAAGCGTCTCAAAAGGACTAGAAGTATATCGTGGAGTCAGAGTCGCCAGGACTTCCGGACACGGATCGCGTTGGCAAGGAGAAAAGGTGTAATAACTGTATTCCCCTGATCTGGCGACTCCGCGCGGTGTGCCGTGTGGGAGATTATTCCTCGAGGAACATGCTCGCGGCTCCAGGATTTCGCACGCGACTACGCACCGGTTGTCCTAACTCACCGGAACTAATCTCTATCATCCTATCAGCCTATATAGTGTGAACTAGTTACGAGTAACTACAAGATGCACGACAACGATCGTTAATCTCATCGCTCTCCGTTGCTCGTGCGACTTTGTCGAAATCCGCTCGCAGCTGTTAGAAGAATGCTAAAACGAAAAAAGTGTGTGTCATCCCCGGTTCATCGGATCGTCGATCCGAAAATAGTCGCGAGACGACAGAGCCACGATTATATATTTCAGTGTGCGCGTATGTATCGTTCGCGACCGTTTTAGGCCGAAATCGTTACCCGTTATTCCTCGGTCTTACGGAGAACGCAGCGAATCTAGAGTATTGTCCATGATTAGTAGAAGAGTGCCGCTGCACACGCGGACGTCACTTTTCTCCACGCCCGCGTTCAGGAAGAAAAGAGTATTTCTAAATTGACATAGTACCAAGGAAACGATGGGACACGCTAGTCCCTCTTCGAGGATCTACAAAAAGTTCTGATCGATGCCCTTCGGAGAATGAGCATCCTCCGAAGTGTTTAAATAGTAAAAAGGATTGGTACAAAGGGGTGCGGTGGCCTGGATCGCGGACTTTCGTGCGGAGAGTCCCCTTTCACGGGCTGCGTCAGCGAAATCAGAATAAAGTTGGAACAAAATGCGCAGGCGAGCTTCGCGTAACGTGGGAATCGTTAAATTATCAAATGAAAATTTTCCTCGAATTTAAACAGACTACCCTTCCCCTTATGCGACGGGCCGGCCACGTGACGCCATTTTCCCTGAACCGGCGACTCTGCAATGGAGAAACGACGCTCGAGAAATATCAAACGGACGTAAACCTGTTAAATATATTCCCTGATGTACGAGCACAATACGTTTCCATTCGGTGACACGTTGCACAGCCTGGACCAAATTGCCACTTCCGCCACCTCGTATTTTTGTATGCATTTGCATATCTATGCGTTGCGTTATTGGAAATCTCTGCCCCCGTTATGCAAGTATTGCTGCGGTTCTATACAACGTGGTCATTTCAAAATCGAATAAACGATCCGTAAAAATAAATTTTTGTACGAAAGATTTCTCGTGTCGGAGTGGTTTTAATTACGCGAAGATTGCCTGCGCAGAGAAACATCCCGCGTTCCCACGTATTTTATAAACGGCATAAATGCACAAAGGTCCGCAATCCAGCGATAACTTTCAGCGATCGAATGTGTATTTCCACGCTGAGTCCTCTTCCGCCATCTTGTTCCTCCACATTCCGCGAGCTTTTCTCTCCGGTAGGAGATCGTCATTTTTCGATGTGCACGATGAACGAGATTCTAAGCCGTGCCTGCGCGATTCGTGTCGCTTTTGTTCACCCGACTCCGCATCCCCTGACTCGTCCATAGCTGTAGAGAGGCTTTCGAAATGTAAACGCGCTGTTTGTGCTACTCGCGTGCCGTCTAAGGGCCACGCGGATAATTCGGAAGAGATTACGTTTGTCTCGAGTCTTAACGTTACGGCGGATCCGAGATGTGCGATTCGAAGCGAAATATCAACTTGGCTCCCGATTGCGTACGGTGATCGTTTAAGGTTAGGTGAACTATTCCGATGTTCAGTCGCCAGCTTGATACTTGTTCCCCTATTTTTCCTTCCTTCTATTCTGGCGACTCTCTTAATCTTTGAATTCATTCTTCCTCGACATGTTCTGCAAGGATACCTCTAGCAGAAACGCCGTGGACCGAGATCACCGGTCAAACTCTCTTCGGGAACGTTAATTGACCGCGCAGGTACACGGCTGTCGATAATACTAACCTTAAAGCGTATCGATTATTAAAGCACCATCTAAGTAGTTCTAGGATCTATGAATTAAACAAGCCTCGTTTAGTAGACGACGATGTCCGTACTTTCGCCGCCGTCGAATTAACCCTACCCGGATCTCGAAATCGATCGTCGTCGATCACGACTACCGATCGATGCTTAATCGTGCGTTCTCGCCAACCTTCTACGAGTATATTGCTTGGCTGAGCGTCGGCGACGCTGCACTGGTTCAATTGACTAGTACGTACCGCTGTTGAATACATGGTTTGCGAGTTTACAGATCGGTCGAACGCGTCGTTCATCGGCGCTCGTCGTCCCGTCGTCGACGGTCAACGTCCGGGACGCGATCGCACCGGAACCCGTAGAGGCAAAGCTTCACTTCCGTCTCTCCATCCGTCTTTCTTTCTCTCACTCTTTCTCTCTTATCGTTACCTTAGTATTGACTGGTAGTGTATGTTTGTACGTGTCACGCTTAGACCTTACACGCGGCATAGGCTTAAATTCGTAGGTTTTCCATTTACAGTTCGCTAGCGTAGAGCGTACTCGTTACTCGCCGCCCCGGCGACAACCAATCGAAAGCTCTCGACGCCGGAAATCAAGTCGCAACGCTGCAAATAAATCCGTCAAAGACAAACGACGCGACAGCCCGAGACTCGTCGACGATCTCGCAATTTTCGAGATTGTTTTCGTTTAATTTCGACTATGTTTCAGTGAGATCGAGCGACTGTCTCGGATGTTCGAGCGGGTTCGCGTCGTTCGTCCTCGCCGCTCAAGTTGCGTAGGAGGACGCGACGTCAGAGCCGCCGTCTGTCGAGGTGTTTTGGAATTGAAATCGTTGGTATTTTGTTTCTTGAAACCGGCACAGTCGGGCTTATATCCGACTTTGGAAGAAGCAAAAGATATCGGAAGTGATTTTCGACCACGACAGACGATCCTGAGGATTCGTCCTTTGATTCGCAAACGACGAGTACACAGCAGAAGAAACATGTCGCAGAGAAATAATGATATATAGGTCTGTCGAAAGCGTACGCAATAATTAATCCTACGACTTCACCCAACCCCCGAATCTCGAGTACGCCTTACAAAGGTTTTCGTGTCCTCACTTAATCATGATACTCACTGCCGTGGGTCCCTGAGCGATAGCAGTTTCCTTAGAGGCCTCCTCGACCCCCTTGAGCTTCTCCTCGGCCTGGCGTTCCTTCAACGCCTTCAGTAGCTTCCACTTGGATCCAGGGGGGCCAGGGCTGACCTGGCCCTCCTTAAGCGTCGTGTCCGAGCTACCGCAGGACGAGGAGTCGATTTTGATTTTCGGCAGGCTCAAGGTCGCGGTAGTTGCCGTCTCGGCGCTACCGGCTCCGTCGCGTTCGAGGCCTTCAAGGACAGTGCTTTCCGAATCCCATGCGCCCGGGATGCTGACGGACACCTCGCTAGGTGGTACACTAACGCTACCTTCGCGAGAAAGGGATTCTGAACCGGGATGCATTTTTTCACCGTGTCGCAGGGTTGAGCCGCTCGAGCTCCGTCGAGACTCTTGTTCCTCGATGTCCTTCGGGATTTCTTCTTCCTCCTCTTCATCCATCGACTGTACGGGACTATCTGGGCCCGAGGTCTCCCCCGAAGAGCCCTCTTCCATCGACGAAGGCGGCTTTTCCTTTCTGATCTCCTCTTCTTGCGCCCACGTATGGTAATCAGTCACTCTCGCGAATACCTGTTCGATACTCTCCGCAGACTTTCGTTTCGGGATTGGTTTCTCGTCGCGATACCTGTCTCTCTCGTCGATCCGACGATCCTTCGAGATGGTTCCGTTCACCTTCGGGGTCGTCCTCTGTTCTTCCTTCTCCTCTTTCATCTCTCTCGGCTTCACGGTGGCCTTCATCTTCAGCTCCTTCAGTACAAACGACATTTTCTCCTTGACCGTGTCGTCCGGTCGATAGTGGTCAGGCTCTTCGGGTTCCTCGACGAGCACCTCACCCATCTCGACTTCGATCTGCGATTGTCTTTCCATCTCTTCCAGCTTCCTCAGCTCGTACCGATACCATTCGTCCTCGGAATCGATCGAATCCTCGGTACTTTGCCGCCTGGAGGAGACCCTCGACGTGCTTCGGTAGGAATGTGTGCTACGGTTGTCGTCGTCCAGCTCGCCGGGTCGCGATCCCGTCCATGGAATTTCGAGGGACTGCTGGTGTCGCGGCAGGAATCGGCTGCCCATCGACAAACCCCTCGTGCTGGACGCGGACGGGCTACCTTCCGACGGCGGCGCTTCCTCTGATATGCTGGTCACCAACTCCGGCAACCTGGTGCTGCTCGATTTCTCGCTCTTCTCGCTCTTCTCCGACATGTCTTCGGGGTACTCGAAACTGGTCTCGAGCGTCTGGACGGTCCCCTCCTCCGATTTCTTGTCGTTCCCGGAATCCTCGCTGGGCGGCTGTTCGTCGGACACCGTGGACGATTGCCTCTGTCGATATTTGCCCAACGCTCGGGACACGGCGAACTCCATGCTGGAACCGCCCATCAAAGTCACCGGAGGAAGCTTAGGCGCCTTCTCGTTCGGAGCTTCGTCCGAGCTGCCTGTCGATTTCTTCAGTTCGCCAACAGTTTGGAATATGGAAGATCCTCCCGAACCGGACCCAGTGCTCTTGCCCGATGTCTCCTCCTCGAAACCGCCCAATTGATCGATATCGTGATCGATGTCCCTCTTCTGATCCTTCTCTTTCCCCCAGCCGTCCTGCAGAGCCTGCTGTTGCAACTGTTCCTGGTGCTGCTGTATCTGCTGCTGCATTTGTTGTTGAAGAGCTTGCTGCTGCATTTGCTGCTGCAGGACATGCTGCTGGAGCTGTTGTTGTTGCTGCTGTTGCAGGTACTCCTTCTGCTGTTGCGACAGCTGTGTCGGCGGCTGTTGTTGTTGTTGTTGCTGCTGCTGTTGCTGCTGCTGCTGGGGCATCGGCTGTGATACTGGTTTCCGTTTCGTGCTCGCCGTCTTCACTTTCGCGAAGAACGGCTGGTCCTGGTTCGCGTCGGACATCACGCTGTCCTCATCCTCCGAAAGGCCGCTCTGTCTGCCGCTACTCCACTCGGTCTCCGATTGTTCGGGATCGGACAACGACTGCGTCTGATGGCTTCGTCTCTTCGCTTTTTGCAAAATGCCCGACACCGTGGACACCAGCGTGTGTTTCTTCTTCTTCCTCGCTGTCTGACCTCTGCCGCGTCCTCTGCCCGTAGCTACCTCCCCCGGAAGTCTCTGCTGTTGATCCTGGGGCCCATCCAGGTCCTCCCTTCTGACTCCGCCAGGCAGCGAGTGGCTTCTATGTCTCTTACTCAGGTGCAAGTCCGGCAACCAGTTGCTCATCGAGCTCATCGCGTTCTTCAGAGAAGATCCCCTTCGGATCTTTTTCCCAGCTTTCGCGTTATCCGCTTCGTGATCCTTCAAGTTCGCAGCGATGCTGATGTAGCCCGACTGAGACACTATCACGCTAGATGCGTCGTAGTACTCGCTCGGCTGGTGTTGAGATTGATCGATCGACACTCGGCCGGTGTCGTGGTCCTGGATGTACTGATGTTCGCGTTGCCACTGCCTCTGGTAGCCATCGGCGAGTTGTGCGCTTTCCGAGCTGCTCAGTCTTTGACTGTACGGTTGGTACTGTTGCTGGTAGGCCTGTGGGTAGTTCTGGTTCACGTAGGTGTGATGATAGGCCGGCGGTTGAGGGTATCTTCTATCGGTGTACGGACTCTGCGCGTAGCTACCGTCCGAGGTCAACGATCGGATGCTAGAGGACGTGGAGTCGTGCGGTATCTGTTCCTCCATCGAGTTCAACCACGAGCTCTCGTTCGTCTCCGTTCGGGGGAGATTCGCGCTGGTCGGATAATAGGACAAAGCATCGGTGATATTGCCTGTGGGGAACATTGTGCGGTACATCGCGGCTTTGTAGCTTTCGTGGTTCGTCAGACCGTCCGAGTACGCGGTGCTTCTGAACGGCTTCTTCATGTGGCTGACCGCGCTCGATTCCGTGTACTGCACGGATCCGAAGTTGTCTTGGTAACTATTGAACTGTTCCATCGCGTCTGGGTAATAAGCGGTGATCGTGGTCTTCGGCCCGTAATTGCCGGAACCGCTGGTGTACACGCTAGTGATCGCTTGTTGTCGATTGCTACCGGCCACGGAGTAAATGGCCGGTTGGTCCGATCTAAACACATAATCCAGCGTAGTCCCAACTGGCACGCTGTCGTAAGTATGTTGTAACGTTTGCTGGCGACCCCGCCTCTTCGGGCTTTGGCAGGTGGTCGCGACGGGCGCTGGTGGAGGCACGAAGTTGTACTCTTCCTTGGTGGTCGGTGTCTTGATAGCGGCGTAGTTCGACAGATGGTTCATTGCCAAGGTGTACGAATGACTGGTTACCGTGGCTGTGGCGTTGGCGAAGGCGTCTCTGCCCTCCGGCGTATCGTACAACGGTTCCTGCGTGATCACGGAAGGCGTTGTTTCCGGAAGAGGAGGGATCGGGCTGGTGGGCCTCGCCGTGGTGGTGCTCGGGATCAGAATTGACCTTGCATGATCCATGGAATAAGAGGTGAGCATCTTGGTGATCGAGCTCTTTGGAGAACTTGGCGACTTGTCCAAGCTGCTCCATCCGCTCATCGATGACAGGCCGGAATCGGACTTCGCTGCTACGATATTCACCGCGCTGATTGGCTTGACGGCGTGTTTCGGCGACACTCGCGGAGATTTCGGCGAATGCGGAGCTCGCGGGCTCAGACGACCTTGCTCCATGGACACCAGTTTCTCAGCGTTCCTGAGGAACGTAGGGCTCTGCGAGCTCTTCGCTTCGGCTTCTCTCTGATCCGCCCCTGGCATCAGGAACGTATCCGTGGTGTCTCTGGGTGCCGGCGGAGGCGGCGAACTCGGTGATGGGCTCGGCGGTGTTCTGCTCTCTTGGAACTCCAAATTCAGTCGTGCTGCGCTGCCGAAAAAATTGTCTTGTCTAGTCCGAAGACTCTGCACGCTGTGGACGCTGTGGACACTGTGAACGCTGCCTGCCGATAAAGTCGGCGATGGAATCTTCTCCGCGGTGGTGTTGTAAATAGTGGGCGAAGCGCAAGTAACCGCCACGAAACTCTCAACCATCAAGTCAGTCAGTTCTTTGTTCTCCGCGTAGCCCTTCGCGAAACTGCCGACGTCTATGGGCAACTGGATCACCGGCTCGGGACTCTTCTCTCGCAAGGTGGAGGAGTAGCTGAGTCTAGGTGGTGTGTAGGTACTGGAGATCGAGTCCAAGTTCGTTCTCGATGTGGACGTCAGTCTAGGTGACATTGATCTGGTAGTGAAGTCACCATCTGTGGCCAGACCGCTGTCGGTGCTGACTCTAGAGATTGATCTACCGGTCGATCCAGGGCTCTTTGAGAAGGTCCAACTGTCGACGTCTGTCTCCGCATAGATTTTCCTAAACTGTTCGTCTATGCTACTCGCTTCTTCGGCTAATTTTCTCGCTTCAGCTTCGGTACTCTCCAACTCGTGCAGTTTCTCCAGAGCTACTTGATCGATCGAACTGAGCCTGGACAGCTGCGCCAAGTCCTGTTCGCTGACGCAGGGCGTGTTACCTCGATAGCTCTTATAGTCAGCCGCGCTGAACACTTCTCCTTCGTCTTCGTCCGTTTCGTCCTTCTTCTCCGTCACTGTCTCCTTGATCTCTTCCCTGGCCGGCTTGCTGGTCAGCTCCTCGAGTTCTTTCTCCTTCGTCACGGTCTTCTCGAACAGACTCGCGTCCATGTCCTTCTTGCCATTGACGTCCTCGTCTTCCGCCTCTTCCCAGATCATTCCTAATTGCGACGTCGGTCTAGACGTGTCGCCGCAAATCAGGTCCTCCCTGTAAGCATTGTTCAGGCTCCTGTAGAACGCTTCGTCTGGAATATTACTCTCTTCCGCGAGAGTCTCCAGAGCGTCTAGGTTCCTGACGTTCCTGTGCATGTCGGTGACCACGGCGGTGGCCGTCGTGCTGTCCTGCGTGATCGCGTGCATCCTGGCCAACTCCTGTTGCGTTAGCTTGTCCCTCATCGACTCCTCGATGGCCATGCTCGCGCCTATGCTCTTCGCGATCGCGTCCAACTCCCCCACCGTGGTCTGTTGGCTAGCCAACGTCTGCTCCACAACGCTGGCTGTCTGGTGGGCACCGTCGCTCGTGTAGAACTCGATCAGCTGGCTGATTACCGTCTGTTGTTCGTAGAGAAGCCCCTCCAGCTTCTCAAGTCTCTCCCACATCTTAATGTACTCCTGGCTGAGAAGGTCCAACGCCCTCCAAGCGTATTTCAACTCAGTCTCCAGTATGTTCAACCTTGTGCCGAGCCTCTCCATGTAGTCGCTGATCACGTAGTCGATGTTTGCATCCGTGGCAGCAGCGGCTGTGCTCGTGCTGTAGCTCGCCATCACGGGCGAGTGAGCCCTTGGGCTGGTTGGGGCTGGCCCACCCAGCTTTGTCGAGTCCATTTTCATCAAGTTCGCGCACGGATAATTCGGCCGTTCGGTTACCAGAGCCAACTAAGCTTCTACGATCCGACCCGATTCAGGCTCTCGGTGATCCCCTGGGTGATTCATCGCGTGGATCCGCGCGACCAGGCTGTTGGCCAAGTTACAGTCTTCCCTGCGGCCCAAGGAGGAACATGAATGACGCTTGAATGTAGCGAGCGGATGCGTTGGATGCTCGAAAGATCGAACGACACTCGAATGCACTACCCCCGATCGTGGTATCCATGTCGACTATTCCCACAAAATCCGTTCACTTCCCTCAACACCTTTACCCGAACTGTACACTCTATATTTTCTTTACGATCTTCTTCTTGTTACACGAATCTCTCTTTCTCGTTCTCGGTATCGTTTTACTTTTACAATACCAAAGCGTGATATATATTTCTTATATTGTCAGTCACTGTGTCTCTATACCCCCCTGATCGTTGATCTATGTTACCACCCTTTGTCCTACACACTACGGCTGCATACACAAAGTTTGATAGTCGCCGATCTTGATGAACCGCTTGAGATCGCGCGACACTCGGCGAATGGCACTTCGTAACCAGTCTCGTGTGTTCATGCCGCTGCTGCTATCTGAAAAAGAGGAGCAAACGGATTGCGTGGCTTAGTACGAGGCTTCCTCGTACCGAGTCATCGCTGACAACAGTTTCCATAGTGATTGGAGTTAGGCTAATAGGTCTCTTTGTTTCTCTGTGCGTGTGTGTGTGTTTCATGCGAGACGCAGTGACTTCGTCAGAATATCTCCGACGTACGATCCACGAGACGTTCGTCGGCCAGGATCGAATCAACTTTGAATCGGAACCTAGCAAAACTATCCTCCTTCGATGATAACTTTTGCAAAATAGCAGCTACTCAACTGTGACTTATTCTGAAGGTTCCGTGCTACTATTCCGCAAAAGCAAAGTAAAAGTTTCGTTGTTAACCCAGAAAAGGAAAGAAAACTCTGGAGGTCAGATGGAGGACAGTTTCCGCTGAGCGGGGAATGTAATAGGAGAGTGATTCAGATCTTTTATGCGACTATTTCCAAACAGAGAAATGTGAAGTTCCTGGACAATAATCCTGATGTGACTAACATACGATATCTAGATGAAACTACACAAAATGAACACGTGTTTCCACGTTGCCGGAATTATAGCTAAACTATTTCCTGAGAGGCTTTCACGCATCCTCGCAACGCGCTCCTCGATTAAACACCGCTGCAACTAACACCTGAGTGCACGCTTAATGGTACCTAACTCCTGCTAGTAAGAAATCTCTGCATCCTGATTGAAGCTGCATCACGACTGCTGCAGCTTGACGATAAGACGGATTAGGATTTCGACGTTGGTGGAGGCAACGCGTTAACATGTCGACTACATCGTACGTAGAGACTGTGTATATAGAGCAGAAGAACATTATCATCAAATAAAAAGATGTGGCGAGATAAGTTGCCTTGTTTTTTTATGATTGCCACAGAAGACTAGCTCTGCCAGAAGCTGTGGTTCGCGGCCGAGATTTCTCGTCGCCGTGTTTACGGAGGAAGATGCATTATCCGGCAGCCTCTTGAGAAAACACTGGCGTCGAGAATTCATTGGCGAAAAACAGCGGAGAGGGCGCGAAAGAAAATAGTTTTGACCGTATAATTACTCATGCCGTTGCGTTGGTCCACATTGTTTCAAAAGTTTCCTTCGCCGCGTCGCGCCGCAGCCGGTGTCGCGCTTAAGCTGCTTAATGCAATCATAAATTTTAATTTTCAATTTCGCCGCTACGACGACCTGCCTCCCTCCTCTTCCTCCCTCTTCCCAACCCCTACCACCCTTCCGTCTCGTTTCTGCATCGTATCCGTCGCGCACTGTTGGGAATCCGCCTGAGAGACCGATGTCTAATTAATGAATTTGATTTGGAAAGTTTGAAGCATCTCGAGCAGAAGAAGTCTTTCGTATAGACAATAGTGTGCTGTTGTTAACTAAACCTACCATGCCGGATTCACATTCCACGGTTATGGAAATTGTAAAAATTCCCATGAACATGAAGCGAGCACAATAGCGCGATAACACGCGGCAGAGCCGCCATTTCTTTTAGGAGAAAGAGGCGTCCCTTGCAACGCTACTTTCCGGCATAATCACGGGCAGATTTCTTTATACAACTTGCATAATCAACGATCTGCAAACGAACGAGCCGGAGATTTGTTTCGGAGATTGGCATTGCCAACTCGAATCACGTTCCCGCAGTTCCGCGGGAGCCGCGGCTGGATTCTCCATAGTTATCCAGTTCATTACGGCTCGAAGAATTACGAATTCGTCGGAAAGTTCTCGCGGCAGTTTCACGGATTAATGAACCTCGTTGGACGATGGTTCTCCAGCCACAGTCTCGCGATAACGAATTCCATTTTCATTTTTCACGTGCCTCGGAACTTTTCACCCGCGAAAGCTGTTGGCCGCGTGAACTCGGCACGGCGGAGCGAGAAAGACCGTTGCGAACGGATTTATGCAAGTCCACTGGAGAACAATCGAGTGACCAGCGGCCATGTTTATGCTCGTGTGTCCCTGGAGGAACAATACTCGTGAAAATCAAGTACGGTACCCTCGAGACCATTTTTTTTTCAGGTTGTTTCACTGGACGACTGATTTCAGGATTTATCAGAAAAATGGATCTAGTAAAAACTTCTTTCCTCTAACCAATGTTACGATAGTTATCGTATTGTTTACGTTCAAATTCAATTCCGCGGTACAATTTCGCCGGAGGGGGCCGCTAAAAACGGAAGACATTGGACGACAGTTCCAGAAGAGAGATATCTTACTGATATTATCATTCGTTCACAATAAAATGCCTGGGCGCGCCTGCAGTTTTCGAAAAGACACGTATCAAGCACGCCGACCAGATATTGCTATCCGGTGCAATAATGGCCGGAGCTTCTTCGCGCGTATAAAATGGCGAATACCTTTTCAAATGGTCGCCATTATCGGTCTCGCTCAGTTTTATGTCGAATCGAGCTGGCGTGGCGCTTCGGCGTCTTTTAACGGTCGTTGTAAATACAATTCCATAAATGCTGTAAAAGTGAATCGCTGTCGGGTCGCTTTTGAAAAGTTTCTCCTTGGCCGTTCACCGTCGATAAATCGATCGTTCGTTCGTTCGAACGTGGATAACGGGATCCTCGAGATATTTTTTCCTTCTGACTTCGAAGGCAGACGGGAAGCCAGACTTTCTTAAAAAAAGATGACCGAAGCGACGATAACTGCCTCGCTGCTGGACGAATCGTGGCTGCGCGAGAATCCTCTTTAATTCGACTTAAGCTCGTTTAAGTCTTAATTTAGTTGAGCGTGGAACTCTGTAACCAATCAACGACGAATCCGCCCGGTGACGTCAAACACCTTAGCCTCATTAGATTCGACGGATCGACAAACGGAATTACAGTGGCGGACAAAAGAAACTTTCAAATTACTATTTCGGTATATCAGTGTTGGTTACTTTACTGTTATATAGGCTGCCCCAAAAATGTGGCGTAGAACTTTGTTTTGCCGGGCAGCGTACGTTCTCAAGGCAGAAAACTTCGTGAAAACGTGTAATAGCATTTGTATCGATTCGATTGGAACTATTGTAGAGCGAATTCGTCGCCATAGTGACGGGCAAGACCGTCGCCAATCCGCGGAACAGCGGGGACATAAAGTATGCATGAACGTTAAATCATTAAATGTACTAGGGCAATGGGAATATGGCCGAAATCATCCCACGAAGCCAGTGTAACACGGTATGCACTCCATGCTTACGCAACTGCGGTTGCATACTACGAGGGTTATTTACACAGGGGACTATCGATTTTCCGATATTTACATTTGGAAGGTCAGCGTGCTACCTATATTCGTGCGGATAATAACCCGGGAAGACACGATCGTATAAATATTGTTTTAATCGAAGGGCACCGGTTGGAACACAATGTAGAGAATTGGTTTACCTTTCTGGAAACGGAAGGGACAGGGGACAGGGAAGATATTGATCGAGTAAGTGCCGTTCGAAGAGACGAACAGAACTATTTCGTGGCCGAGCAAATAGACTTTAGAAGAAGATTCGCACTTGCACGTGCATACAGTGACTCACGGAGGAGTTCGATCGCACTTTAAAACGGTACAACCTTTTTATAATCGGATCGGTTTTAATGTGTAAGCATCAAGAATAATTCGTCCGTTTCACCCGATAATCAAAGCGCTCATAATTTCCACTTACGAGATTCTCGCGAGAGACATGGAATCTCGTTACGGCGATCGTCACGTAGTACTTCCGCATCTTTTTCGCTGAACCTTGAGAAGTATGGGGGACGGCGGTTCAGCAGGAAATAGGAGACGAAGACCGGGAGAGGGGATGAGGCTAATCCCATTTCCGGTTATTCTCCGAGAAGGGACGGGGCCATTTTCCCGAAGAAAGATTCTACCATCACCGGCCGAATTTATGCCAGGAAATACGTCGTCGATCTTCTGCGAGACACATTTAATTACAGGCTGTTGCTAAACGAGTTGCGGCTCAACAGGTCTCCTTAAGTTATCCGGCGGAAGAAAATTAACGTTATTTATCGCATTAATATCGACAATCGTGTCGCGACACGTATTCGATATTTTACGAAGGGAACCTTCTCGAATATTTAGAGGGCGTGCGGACACTTACAGTGTGCGTTTTGTCAGGGTGGTACATAGGGAGTAGAATTGAGGGTGGGTATTTGACGGTGAATCTTGGGCCTCTATAAATCTGAAAAATTGATCGCGAAAAACCTCGGCGATGTTTCTTAAAGACAAATCGGGACAAAGCCAGGTCGTTCGTCCGAGTTCAAGTCGGATTACTCGCTCGAGGGAGCTTGACGACGCCGCTCCGTGGCACGGCGCATCCAAGATGCACGAGGCTGTCTGGCCGTTTGAGCAGTTCGCCCGATAAAGTGCGACACGGAAGAGGCATTAGCTCCTTGAGAGCAACTTTTGGCCCCCGACGCTCCCCTCCACGGAGCGCCTGCAGATATTCAGCCGGAAACGCGCAACCGGCGCGACGGCCGCGGGCTGCGTCCCGCTCAAAAGCGTTTAACAATTAATCAAGCAATTAAACCTGGTCTGCAGAATGTTCAGCCAGTTAAGTACGGCCCTTATCTCGCAAATAAATATTGACCTAACCCAGACTAAAACAAGATAGCCCCAGAAAACACATTTTATTTCCACGTTTTTATTAGCTCGCTTTCTTGTTTGTCTGTCTGTTTGTCTTGTACAAATCTTGTAATTGATTTTATACTAACTTCCCGATGAGCTAGAGACTTGAAACTTTCCACATAGCTCAGAACTAGATGACAATACAATATTACAAAATTTTTTTTTTAAAAACTGTGCGTTTAGGATTTATACACTATTTTTAAATATTTGCCCTCCGTCCCTCGCCGAGCATTCCCTACTCCACTACGCGTTCCTACTCCACGGAACCACTTCGGGCCGCAGGAGCTCAGTGTATTTTCGTACGTGGAAGTAAATAATAATAAATAATTGCACATAACAATAAATTCACGCGTGTGAATTACATTGACTTTATTGGTGCTTTGAAACCGGTAATTTACAGTAAGCTTAGTGAGTATACAAAGTATTAATAAAGAGTAATACAAGTATATATTAACACAAGACTAAAAAGCAGAAAAGAATTATTTAAATAGAAATAAATGTTTAAAAATACCACGTTTTTAAAAACGGACTAAAAAGTATAAAATAATTTTTCGTTTTATATCTTACAAGTATTTCCGTAGCTATTAAAAATTCAAAATCTCAAATTTTCAGGTCTATTTGTACGAGACTAGGTAGGAATCTGTATGGGACTAGGAACAATTATTTTCTTCTTTTTATTCCGTTTGTAAAAACGTGATATTTTTAAAAATTTATTTTTATTTAAATTCGATAGTTTGTTTAAAGACGATAACCCATTACCGAAGGCCAGACAAAGTGAACTGCAAAGTATCGCAAGAACAGAATGTACCTTTTTGAAAAATCGAAGCTTTCATTTTGCGAGAGGTATGTGGCCCTTTAATTAATTCGGAAGCGAAAACCGGAAGTTCCGACCCCAATTCTTCTCGAGCCGCAGCCTGGCTGAGTGGTTCGCCGTTTTTGGACAGCGACGAACATTCAGTTAGTGGTGGTGAACTGCGATGACAGAGCGTCGGAGTGTCAGTGTTAATAATAAACGTGTGGCTTTCGGTGCGCAATTGAACAGTGGTCGCGTTATTTATCGGGTGTACAGTGATTTGTGAAATGGATGCTGGGTACGCGCGATTACCATGTGCGTTTGTTTCCTTCCTTCATAATCGCATTCGCCTCGTGACGTACCAGCTGCGCGATCTTCTCTACACGGTGTAAAGAAATTATGTGTCGCGAGATTTTTTAACATTTCCATAGATTTTCATTAATCAATATTTCATAAAGCACAAATTCATTAGAAATTAGCAGCTGGTGTTAATTAATACGATTGAACTGCAGCTCGCAACATAACGCTACAGCTAAGCTTGGATTGTTTCTTTCCCATCGAACACTGCTTTGATGCTCGTGACTTTAATGGCTGACACAGGTTGGCTTCCCTTCTGTAAATATGTTTAGTTCCTGATCGCAAGTATGTTGTTCTGTAAACTTCGTGACCGGCTTGGATACATGAATCGATTATCGAGCTGTTGTTCGACGATAAATTGTTTCGTTAAGTTTCTACACCCAGCGTCATTAAAAATGTACATTAAATTTAAATAATTGTGTGTTGAATTAAGTGACGATGGTCGCTCGTATTAGCTTTCACACAGAGCGCATCATTCATAATGTTAATAACAATGTGTCCGCACTATAGTGAATGTGCAGATTGTTTCTCTTTGTGCATCAAACCCGTCAAATCCAAACATAGAACTGACTAGTACGTATGTACAATAGTCACTATCGAATTATAGGAGTTATGGGATTAATCGTAATTCATAGCTCGCGGATATTAGAGCCAATGATTTGCAATCACTTATCGCAAACGTAGATAACATATTGGTTGATTAAATAATTACAAATACCACGGAACGATGTCAAGGAACAAAAGTGGTTAGTTCAACAATTTCAATATTTTAAACTGCCTCAAAGAAACGGCTACAACCGCATGTGAAATAATATTGACCAACAGATTTTCGAATGGATCTGGCAGCCACGATTACGCCGAGGAATTTCAATACATCCAGTTTTATATTAAAACGTTAAAGCCGTACGAGAATCAAAAAATATTTCAGCAACAGTGTATGGTTAGCGCGTAGTTAATAATTTCTAATGAGTTTCCACGGCCGCGAGTTTCATTCGTGCGATTCAAATAATTTCGACGCGTTTCAAATCAGAAGCTTTTACATTTTACAAGAAAAAATATCTCCGGAATACGTAAAATATGTGAAAATCAAAATTGACGAATAAAGATCCGATGGAGTATAGACCGAAGATTTTCGATACCAGTTTTAATCATTCATTCAAATGATTGGATACGGAACCAAAAAATATTTTTATTTGAAAAATCATATTTGTCGTACCGTATTAATCGGTTGCGATGAATTTTTACATTCGCGGATACTTTCGTGAAATCAATGCATCGCGGTAAATACAGCTTTTGCAATTTCCCGATTTTTCAGGAGCTCTGAAGTGCGATTAACTACGACATAATCGAAGCCGTCGTCGTCAGTGGCTGGCGCTCGTCCACTGAAAAACCGGTTACGCGGTTGTCCAATTTCAGTACTCTCCGAAAAATGCATTATCTCTCATCAACTGGCGATTCGATTACGCGGTGTAATCCGCGTCGCAGCAACAGTTTCGTCGTCGAAAGCGGCGGCGCGAAGCTGCGCAGCGTGCGCGTGAAAGGGAGCGTCCGCGACCGACCGGTGAAATTAATTTTTACCGTCGTTTTCAGCGTGATAAAACGCTTATCGCTTCGGTCGCGAACGCGAGAGACTATCGCCATCTCCGTCGGCTGGCTGGTCGTGCTCGTAATAAACGAATCTAGCTGGCTTCCTCTCCGCTTTTATAGTCCAAGAAGCGTAGCAACTCCGAGGGAGATGAAATTGGATTCCGCTTGTAAGCCCCACGTACGGCCTCGACAAATCCCGGAAGCACACACGACGACGTCCCCCGGAATTATGTTTCTCATGGCGTGAACGATACAGCAATCGAGGCCCGACCATAACTTCTACTCGTCGCCAGTGTTAGGGGGTGAAACGCAAAAAACGTGGACGAAAATCATTTTTCCAAGTAATGGATACTATTCTGGCATTACAAAGCATTTTCCCTCCTCTGTAGTTGTAGAGGTTATGGCTAGTACATTTGTTTTGTTATCACTTCAATTGGAGCCTGTCCATTTTCCTTTGTTTAAATAATAATTTCCAATGATTACTAGATTTCGTGTAATTCCTGTGCAGAATTCAATCTTAGCTACATTTCCGCGATTTCTAGACAATAGTATGCATTGTGAGAATTGTTAACACGATTTTTCAAATATTTTCGATGATCTGACAAAAAAATATTTCCAACGAAAGATGATCAGTATTCACTATTCCACAAATTTCAATACAAAAAATGAAAGGAAATTTTTTACCACGTTTTTATTAGCTCGCTTTCTTGTTTAAATAGTGACATATACGTTTTACTTTATAATATTTTAACTGGTATTAAGACGAATCCAACGACCTATAATAATACAATATTAAACCTTGAAATAACGCTACAATAAGCGAGCTATACAAGATCACTGTGCGACGTCTCCCGGAATTATGTTTCTCATGGCGTGAACGATATAGCAATCGAGGCCCATAACTTCTATTCGCCGCCAACGCGAGAAACGTGGATGGAAATCATTTTTCCAAGGAATGGGCGAACGTCGAAACTCATTATTAAATTATTGCTGAACAAATAACGCATCATTCTCCAAAATTCCATTTCTTAGAAAAATTTAGAGGAATTCTCTTATAATATTTACTTGAAGTACATTTTCGAGATTTAGGGACAGCAAATGTACGTGATTTCTTGGAGCACGAGTGTCCCGGGGTAGCGAAATCTGCCATTGCGAAAATAACAGAGAACCCTGAGCGGAGAGTTACGGGTCCAATTTAAAGTCTCAAGCTGAGCGGCCGGTAGACTATCGCCTCGCGAATCGGTTGCATCACCGCAACATTTTTCCTAGCTTTCTTTATCGAGGGTAGTAAGATGCGTGACGTTACTCTTTTCTGTTATTGAGTGCACGGTTTGATCCTCTGACGGTCGTACAAAGAGAGTCTCGCGAGAAAAATTTTGTTTGGCAAGACGAATGGTCGAGTTTCTTCTATCCTCAAACTGTTCAAAAGCATGTTACCTCTTAAACTGTTTATTGCGACTGCATCTGAAAATCTGCAGGAAGAAGGCGTTTCATCGTCCACCGTTTTTCCTCGAAAGCACACTTTTCATCGCGCTACACCGCAGAGGCGTGCCGGACGGAGTTCGATTTTGCAGTGAAGCACTAAGCTCTGCAAGATATGTGGCATGCACGCCGAAAAAACAAGCCCCGAACGAGGTTTTCAGCTGGAGATGGTCTCATCCGCGGTATCCGCAGAAAGTGGCTCTTATCGTCACGATCTAGGACGATCAGTTTGCTATCAGGAGGGGATTTATTTACCGAGCGGTGCTACGGTCTGCCTCGACAATTAGATTGGCAAAATGTACGAGGGCGTATTCGAGGTTGTCAAAATTTCGCGAAATTTCGCGAGGAGAAGAATGAGCGGTTCTATAGGGCCAGACACATTCCGCCCGACAGAAAGTTTCGCTACTTCCCCGGGCAAGTTGTGCGAGAAACGTCTTTCAAAACTGCTACGTTTCTGTTGATCGCTGCGGTCCATGGAAACGGAAAAGTTTTGCGAGATAAGGCAGCAGCGTAATGCAGTTTTCCTGGCGCTGCCGCGGATTTCCTTGAGAAGTTTTACTCGGACATCGATGGTAGATTAATAGGGGAGCGTGCCTAATCGTTGCCTGCTTCGGAGGAAACGATGGATAAAATAAACAGGCGATTTTATTTATTATCTTAGATTTTAGAAATCGTGATAATATTTTTTTGGTCCAGTGCAGTTATTTTTCCAATCCGAAAAGGGATCCGAGGAGGCTAAGTTAACGCGGCACGTACCGTTCCTAGCCATTAACGCGACCACGACATTCCAATTTGACGCGGACAGTTTGCGGATTCGAACAATTTAGATTACCAGTGAGGTCTTCGAGTAACAGTCTCCAGTATTGGGAATGTCAGCTGTTTCCATTTAGAGCGTATCGGTCGAACTTTGCATATACACTCGCTTTCTCCCTCCCCCCCTCTCTCTCTATCTATTCGCTCGCCGGATCCCATTCAGATCCGTTCGTTTATGGACACGAACTTTCCGCTTCGTTCTCCACTTTCTTTTTTAGTATTTTCCTTCTTCCCCTCGGGTCCTCTCGCGGTTGAATAGAAGATTATTAATGGCGGAAGTTAGCTACGAATTTTCCAGCCGGGCAACTTATTTTCTATTCCTTAGAGCCTCTTCTGCTACACCCGGTTCCCGCTCCTGGCACGCCGACGCTTTCCGACGTTGTTTGTGTTATCCAGCGATGCTTTTCATTCGTCAAAATAAAAAGGGGAATCGGGGCTCGCCTATTATATCAACGAAGAATACATGCGATCCGGGCACATTAACAAGCTTCGAGAAATATGTAGTTGCGGGAACAGGATGCATTATAACGTGCACGCCTATTGACGATGAATACAGTCGAATGGACTCATTGTCTAGATGAAAAGGACCGACGAATAAATAGACAACAAATAGCTGATAAAACAGCAGATTTCCAGTTGCGAATTAAAAGGGGTAAAATGGAACATTTATCGTGAAGTGGTTGTAGAGTTTCGTAGTAGATATATTTACTCGCAAGTCCAAAGTTTATTTGATTTGCAAAATGGTGAATACAGTCTGTGGAAGACTAAATTCTGAGTGAAAAATCCAACGATTTTATGAGGTACGGTATGTCTGAGAGAGGGAACAGAAGATTTTTCGAAATAGTTCAAATGTTAAACTAGTTTACGTGAGACACAAACCGGTTGGGCTCTCACTTGAAGTAGAATGCGAATGAGTCTGGATTCTGGAGCAAAGGGAACTATTATGCAGAACCCAGGAGATGGAATTTCCAAGGAATGCTGGTTTGATTGGTCGTGGCATAATCTTCCGACTCCGGTTCATCTTACCTTGTACGACTGCAAATACAAGGTGAAGGTATTTTCATGAAGGTCCACCTGACACAGCCTGTGTATTTTCGTTGTTCACCGCAAGGGATCCTGAGGCGGATCAGAGAGCGACATGAATTCAGCAAAAGGTTCCAGTGTCATCCCCCTCTGACCTACCAAGCCCTAGCTACTGTCCCGTGATCCGTTGTCGAGCATGTAGAATTACTGCGACCCGTGTAGAATAGGATCACCGTGGCCAAGAGAGTAGAATGGGCTCGCTGCGAACTGTGTCGATTGCCGAGTAGAATGGGTCCGCGTGTGATCAGCCGTCGCTTGAGCCGATCTCGAGTGAGCCTGACATAATACACGCTAGATTGGAATAACGAAGTTGACGGATGAACGAAGCCCCGCTCTCGCTAATGAAATCTCATTAAGGTTTCTGCTCATTTGCCAACTAAAGAGCAAACCGATGTAATTTAGCAAAGTAACGAGAAACAGGTCGAGGAACTCTGTTCGCTTGCGTATTTATCAGCCGGACAGCAGATCTCTTGGAAACTTAGTCCCGGATCCGACATTGGATCGATGGTAATTGGGTTGGAACTATTCCTAGCGTATCTCGATTTTTCGATTTTTTTCTTTCTATTGTTACGAATCAATCGTTTAAAGTTCAGTTCAGGGATATATGTGTTGCAAATAAATAGCTCAGTTTTAGTTACAACCAGAATGGCCTTCCATTGTGCGAGGTGGCTGTGAGAAATGTAAATGTCGGTCCAAATTTTGTAATAAATTGTTAGCGTGTTTGTAGTAGCCGCGGTGCGATACGATAATATTGTAAACTTGCGTCCGAATATGGAATAACAAGAATGTTCAATCGGTATATGTGTAGAGTGTTGTTATGTGTGATTTATGGGCATAAGGCGTAAAAGTAAGAAACCCCCCGTCGGCATCGCGTATTTTATGGGGACCACCACATGGTCGGATACTCATTGAGAAGGCCACGGGTAAGGTTGTTATGACAATAACCTAGGCCTGGTAGACCGGGAGGGGGTGTGACCACCCCCTCCGAAATCAGGTCCACGAGCACGGTAAGACCGCAAGGATCGAACCGGGGCCGTCAGGCCAGGCGGAGCCGGCGAGAGGGGGCCCAGCCGAAAATACCCCCATTACTGAGAGAGCAAGTAGTGGGGTCGGGTTTATATACTGTGTATGGACTGTGCGTGCGTCAGAATAAACTGTAGTCGCTTTAGAGTTCGGACTTTCGTTCGAGAACCATTTGTATGATCGGTATCGATTCGAATTGTGAATAAACTGTCACTAACATCCATCCTTGCTCTTTCCATCATTTGCTGACAGTTAGCGCCTTCAAATTTTCGCATTGTTTTGCACACGATACCGATGAAAATTGTCGCGGTCTTTTAATTAAAAGATTCAGTGACACTTTACGATCCACTAAATCTGGGTATTGCATTACACGTTTCGGATTCGCATATCGAATGCAAGTGTGTCCGTAGGAGCGCGTTTTAAAGGCTCGCGCGTAAGCGAAGCTTGAATTTCATGCGTGTCTGCGACGCGATGCGTTTTCCCGTCGCATTAGCTGTTCCGCCAGCGAACGGAGCCCTTTGAATAGAATGGAAGTCGTGCTGGAATGCGGTTTCGGTGGCACGACATCGTAAGAGCGCATTCCGGGAAGGTGATCGTGGTTGCCCAACTGTTTGCCTTTTGCACCCGCAGACTGAGTACTTGTAAACGTTTCTTGAAGAATTTGCTAAGGGAAGAATTAAATTGCACATTAAATTACTGCGTGCTAGCCCGGCTCGGAGAACCCATTTTCACCCCATTTCCCTCTCTAATCGCGTCTACCAATTCTAAGATCGTAGTTGCCCAACTGGTTGCCTTTTGTACCCGAAGACCGAGTACTTCTAAACGTTTCTTGAAGATTTTGCTAAGGGAAGAATTAAATTTCACGTTAAACTACTGCGTGCTAAAACGGCTTGAAGTACGCATTTTCATTCCATTTCCCTCTCTAATCGCGTCTACCAATTCTAAAATAAATCTGACACGTTTACCATATCGAATCACACATTAGGGAATTTTTTACGATTTTTTCGTTGCAAACGCATTTACATTAAACGCAATGTGGTTACCAGTTGCTAATATCCAAAGACAAGAGGATTGGATGATGTACCTCGAGCCTGTGCAGGCGTCTTCTCTGCTCCACGCTCCGAAGCAATACTCCGTGCACATGGCTTGGCGTAATTAGGTTAATTATGACACACAGGCACGGCTTTCCGTCAACGTCAGTGCGTATTGCATCGCGACACGGTAATCATGACGGACGATTTGCGAGATCCGCAAAAGTTTAGCGTGTACGTGTTGCAATTAAAGTTGTCGCACATGACCCGGGCGTTTATCAGCTTTTCGATTTTTTCATCCATAAACAAACCCGATTTTCTATCTCGCACGCGGACACGCAAATACTATCTCGCGTATATCTTCTTTCTCTGACTCTCTTTTTTTTCATAGGACAATCCGTCTGCATTCGACGCGTTTTATCCGCGTAGAAAAAACCGACGATTTATCTCGCGAGCTTTCCGAATCCCGACGCTTCCATTTTTATTCGTGACAATTGATAACGAAACGTTATCTCCCTTTGAGGTTCCGCGCCGGCTATTTATCGTTGCATCGGTTCACGTGTCAGTGTCTCACGTTCCGATTGCGTTATTCATTATACACGCGAGCGTAAATATTAATTATTGGCGAACGGTTTCGATACGTCGAGCCAGTTTAGACCGGCGCGAACGCTTAAAAATGAATCGGTCGGTTCTCTGGTCGCATCGCATTTGATAACGTTTACCGACGCGCCGTGTGCAATTACTGCGAGCCAATTAAACGGCGATTGATCGAAAGGGAATTTTATTGGACGAACAAATTACTAATATTTTTCGTTTCACCGTCCTCCGACGTTTTCAATCCTCTTCCAGTCAATCGATCTCGTCTATCAATTTGCCGGAGATACATTACACCGGATGAAATGAATATTGACGTTTTTATGTTGCAACGATCAATTTTCCTATAATAATTTCATATTTCATACCACTCTTCTGGCGACTTTCGGACATAAATTACACTGGTATAAATATTCGTTTTATATTCTTTAATAATCTCTACGTTCTAGCCTTTAAAGTTTTATTTTCGCTTCTAATCTACTGTCGGACACTTTCTTTACCACAAGATTGCGTGGATTGAATAAATGTGGTCAACGTAATTCGTTACAGAGACAGAAAATCTAATTTACTGTAACAACGTCTGCAAGTTTTAATTTAATTTCATTGATTGGCCCGGTCGAAAGTTTAACATTCTATCCGGGACATTCTACAAATATTTGGCGGACTGAGCAGCACTGCAATGATCGAGTCAAGAAGATCTACTTCTCAAGGGAATTCCTCGGAATGCAAAGTAGCACTTCTTTCGAGTGGATTTACCTTTTCGAAATTTGACGCCGTGGATTCACCAAAGCAATTCTATACAGGGTGTTTCCAGTCTGTTGCCAAGTAAACAAAAATGTCTAATTCAATAAATTTTCTTTGAACAAGATTTCCACATGCAGTTTCACTTCTTTTCCAGTTGCATCGAAACGTGCAGATGAAATAGAGAGTCTAAAATTATTTGCTTTAAAAATGGGATTGTCACGTCGCACTGTGATCGGAAAGTCAGTTCTGGGGCGAATTAATTATTGTACGACTTATTGAGACGACGATCAATATTTTTGATATAGTTCTCTAAAATTTTTTCAATATTGTGTCTGCTCACATTCCTTCCCGTAAAAATAGCCTCTAGTAATTCACTAAAGCAATAATTTCGTTTCAAATTCTTCAATTTGAACCATTCTTCGCACAAATACTTTGAAAATATCTAGTGTTTATTTTTTGTTGGTACCGTGAAAACATTTCACTGTCACTAAGTTGGTATAAATGTAAAGAAGATAGAGTAAGGGAAGATGAAGCGTGCGTATCCAACAGTTTATTATACGAAGGAATCGGTTAATTAATGTAAAATTGGTAGGAACGATGTTTTTGATAGCACAAATAATCATTAAATAAAGAAGATATAATACACAATGCATTGTATATATTTTACACTCTAAATACCCAACAAATACGTTTACTAAAATATTAAAATAAAATGATAATGGGATTGCGTGGTACCGCGTTTTTTTCTTTGTCATTTATAGAGATGGAGAAGTAAGCTATCAAATTAAATACTTTGCAACGCGTGCGAATGCGTGCAAATTTTCTAAACTTACGACATTTTAATAATTTTTCTTAAAAAGTATCAGTTCATAAAATATATTATAAAGTGTGGAAGGAAACGTAAACCTACCATTTCCAGTTACAGCCATACTGATAATACCATATACAAAGATACAAACACAATTTATGCACACTTCAAGAAAGAACTCGATATTTTGAGGATTATAATTTGTAACACTTGACTAACGCAGGAAAGCATCATGTGGTTACTGGAATATTGACAGTCTTGCCAGCAGTAATACAGTGATGTGATTTCCTAATTTTGCTTTTGTTCTTGTAGTATACATATCAAACTATCATACAGGTATAAATTTTAACAGATTTACGTTAGTTGGTTCTTTTAATTTATTCGCGCTAGAACTGGGACTCGTCTATTTTCCTGTTTGCTGCTGCCAAACTACTTATGCGGACAGCAAGCAACATCTGAAAGTCCAACATTATTGGACGACCAGATGTGGCTCGACGAACACAACTTGTACAGCGCAGCGTTTAGACGCTAACCAAACACCAGAACTTCTCCGATCAAATTATTAACGACTTCGCGTGTCCCGTTTTAAACCAAGCATACTGAAACACCCGGGCAAAGTTGAACGACACGTGTCTGCTCTGGAATTCATAATTTTCAAGTGATACGACCATCGCGTGACAGTAAAATGGCTGTGCCGACAATAAAAAGCGTCCGAAGCGAATCCTCGGTGAGATTGTAGGTCCAGTTTTAACTCGCGACGAGGAGATCAATAATCGGCAACCCCACGAAACTCTGAGTTGTCTCCATTCCTCTTTCCGTCTCCTCTTCCTGCTCGTAAATATTTTCACATTCGTTCGGTGAGACCGATTCCTTGTCACAATTCTAATCCAACTCATAATACATTCTGTTTTTAATTGTATCTCGATATCTCCAAAAGTAACAAAGATATTCAAGTGCTAATTTTTACCGGACCACCCTGTAAAGTAATACAACACATTTCCCTTCATTCTCCCACACGATATTATACAGAACAAATTGTTCAAATTTACGAGTATGGAACAGTCAGTGAAGAATCCAAGAGAAGCAATGAAAATTGGAAACAGTTCTTTTACACATTGCAACAGAAAATCGATACAACAATTCTACAAAGGCACGTACACGCACAGCAAAGAAAACAGTTTCGAAAGACAATAAAAAATTCATTTCGCTGCAGAATGAAATTCTGCCGTGTTCATTCGACATTTAATCGGCGAGCTGTAATTGCAAAACTCGATGAACGCTATGAAACGCAACGTAACCGGAGTAGCGGCCAATTAATTTTTAGCAAAGTGTTTCCAAACTCGTATCGGAAATGGAAATGTTCGATGCCGGTGTGATTGTCTAGTGGAAAACAGTACTTTATATGGAATATTTAATTATTTATGTAAGTGATTGTTCGAAGCACGATCAAAGATTTCATCGAAATATTTGTTCGTTACTCTATTAACAGCTGTATGTACGGATAACGAAGCAGTTATCTTGTTGAAACAAAACAAATTGAAATTCTGTATGTATCTTCCCCGTTCGTCGAACCAAGAGAACGATATTTGCTTGTGCACGATTTTTAATGAATTCGACAAATATTTGCTGCAGCGCACGATGCGAAGTGTTACTCTACATATTCCGAATAACATTTTTGTCTGTACTAGCGTGCACCAGCCAAGTTCTCGCACTACCTACTTTTAAACGAAACAACTTAGCCGTTCTTTAGAGGCTTGTAACTCGGAACTGGAGGCAGATGGAGAGATGTAATCTCGTACACTTGTTACATGCTAGCACGTCTCAATATTCACAGAACATTAATCTTCCAACATTAGTAGGTTCCGCGATATAGGAACTCAAAAATCGCTAAATTTCTCACTGACTGTCTGACTGAGTTCATTCTATTCCCTACAATGGCTGCAAGCAAGTTTACATTGGACAAACGTCGAGACACTTTGAAACACGCATCAGAGAACACAAGCGTAACATCATTTTAGATCCAACACAGCACACTGCCTTGACAAAACATTTGATTGAATTCGATCACACGTTTGATTTTGAAAATGCAAAGATAATTGACAAAGAGACAGTTTTAAATCAAAGGATATTGTTGGAAACAATTCATATGATTAAACCTCCTAGCTAGGAATTGCAATACTGGTATTTCGTGCTATTTTGCAATTTCGTAAAACCGGTATTTGTTAAGGTAAAATACCGGTATTTTCGGTATTAGTTAAAAACTTTAAATATTTTTTTTGCATCCACTCTTATTTGAAATACATATTTACAGTAGTACCAACATCAATCATTTGCTGTCTTGTCATTTGCTGACTTACAATTAGCTGTAAATAAACAAATTGCCGGAAACAATAATACAAAAGTAATACAAAAAATAGATTTATCCAAAACCGTCAGACGAGACATTGAGTCGTTAGAACTATATAAGGTACGTACAAAAAGCGTTTGTAAAAATTAGTTTCAAAGAACGCCATTTAATTTTTAAACAGTTACATGGAGGGCTAAATTATTCAAACTTGGCTGTTACTTTTTAAACCAATGGCCATAAAAGGTGTTAGGTAGCGGCCAAGTTTCAATAATTTAGCCTTCCATGTAAGTTTATAAAAATTATGTTGCAAGTTTGTATAAAAATTATATTGCAAGTTTTTTTTATATTGCAAGCTAGTATTGCAAGAGGTATTTCTAAGCTAACGAACTAAGCACAACTTTTTACGGCCGTAGAGAACTTGGCTCCTGTTTACAGGATGTTTTTCTTCGGGTAGACAGTCTACACGAAGGGTATGCGGCCAGCCTAATGATGGCCAAACGAAAATTATGTATTTTCAAAATGATGATTATCAATCTGAAAGTATGTGGTAACGGTATACCGAAACATCTGTACGTAGTACATGCCGTGTTCAATTCGCAATGCCATTTTCATTCAACCTTTCGCTCCCGGCCCTCTGGCACGGAAGTTAGTGGCTAGAAGGGGTGGTTGAAGGGTGGAACACGCTGTTCAGCCAACCAGTTACAAATTTTCATTCATCCCTTTGCTCGTGTCGACTTAACCCTCACGTTCGTCGAGACTACTCGAATTTCGCTTGGCGAGTGAAGCAACGATCGACGGAACGACGATCGATAAATGCATTCTTTGTTATTAGGTTGTTTCATTCTAAAGTCGGACATTTCATATGCAACAACCTAATGTTTTCTATATTTTTCTTCTTATTTTCTCATTAACTACCCTGTATACCGTGAGGGTTTTTCTAAAGCGTGATGGGCAGGAATACGGTTTGTTTTTCTCGTGAACAAAGTCGACAGTAATCTCGTGATACTTAATGCTCACCGGTGACAGAGTAATGCTCTTTGAGATCGTTTGTGCGTCCGTTTCCTATGCACTGGGTATTAAATATCCATGTAAAATCTGCTGGCGGGTAGGTATTAAATAAACGCAAACACCATTCGCACTGAAACAAACTGAAATACTCGTTTCCGGGACGTGTTACAGTTCTCTAAGTTCGTAACGAGTTAATTACTTAGCTGATTATGCTAATGGCAAGTTTATTCGCGCCGGGACTTTTGACATACACGAATGATAACATTGTTCAACAATTTTCATTTCGCCGTTGCTCTGCAAATGCATGATCCATTTCCACAAATCTATCGACATCGTATTGTCCTGAAATCTGAAACCGAAACATTCGGAGGTTTTCGGTCAAAATACGCGTTCGACGAATATCCGGAAATTTCGACGCACAATTAATGCATTTCATAATCGCGTATTAATATGCTTTGCAGACAAGTATTGCAGATTAACTGCAACATAATTTTCAACGTCAACTGTCAAACACAGGTTCGAGACAAAAATGTGCTTTCTCGTATAGTGATTTTAATAACTCGATAATAATGTGCCCGTCCAATCCTAATTCAATTGATTATCTGAATAAATACGTGTTTCGGTGCCACGGGTTTTCGAGCGGTTCTGCGACAACACTCGACACTGAAATTTTCTATCGGAATGACGGTGCTCTGAGGACTCTACGAGATATATTCGTGCAGACTGGGACATGGAATCGAAACAAAGTGGCGAACTGCAACGAGCCATCTTGCCGCCGTCATTTATCCGGCTCTTGAATCAGGCCGAAGCTCGAAACCGAGTCAGCCGTTCTACCAGAACAGTGCTTCAAGTCACGGAGAACTGGTGTCGTCCACCGCTGAACCCGGCTTTTATCAAGATAGATCGGAACAAATAGGTTTAAGTACGAAAACAGTGCTCTTGTCCCAGTTTTTCGACGTTTCCGCGCTTGTTTTTCGATTGTCCTCAAGCACGTCCACCTATCGATTTTTTTGCTCGCGTATAACAAATGCGATTCACCGATTTCGGGGAGGCCGATGCTGATCTACTAATTGTTCACCCTTTGCGCTCGAAAATGAAACATTTCTTTCGACCTGGAATACTTCCATTCTCAATGATATTTTAAATTCGGTAGATACTTGGATACGAAATTGATTCTTCCTCGTTTACTTCTGGATTTACAGTTGGCGACTATTCAATAATGGGGTCGTAAGGAATCAAATGGATCGATGGGTTACTGTCTCAGGGGCTAGAAAAGTGACTAAGGGTCATCATCCCCCTGAGGGAACAGAATCAAGGATCCTCCTCGATGGGATCGGAGTCACGGGAGGGGGAACCCTGATTAACCTGTAATCAATTACTGGAAAGTGAATTTTATACAAAATCAAATTTTCTTTGTGCAATCTACAGGGCATCAAAAACATGCTGGAGAACCTTGAACGTTCAGAAGTACGTAGATATTATGGATAAACAATTCGACATGGTAAGAGCAATTATGTATAATATGGAAACGAGTATGTACATAATCCATGTGACATACATTCGAACGATTTTCGATTTTAACAGAGAATTAGTACGAATTCATCAGAAATTGTTTCGAAACGCTCGTTAATCTGCAGTTCTCTTCATCATTCGGCTCTCGAAGCGATTACCAGGGAATATTCAGCGTGAAACGCGCAGGAAGAAGAATAGCTGTGCTCTTGCGAATTCGTTTTTTCGGGGGCTCGCATATACAGGGTGTCTCAAAATTCCTTCTACATCCGGAAATTGGAGATTTTTGAAATCATTTGAAGCAACATTTTCCTTTGCAAAAAAGGCACCCGCCAGATCGGTTCGGCAGCTGTTCACACCTATTTCACCATTATTTCAAAACTTAAAGACCACGTTAAGTAGGTCGTTGGATTCGTCTTGGCGTCAGCTATAACATTGTTCAATAAAAAATATATAGTTATAAATAAACAATCAAGATGACCATGATTTTTTATTAAAGAAAAAATAATTCTTTAAATTTTTTGTATTGAGATTTATAGAATACAGATTACTGATTACTTTTTGTAGGAAACATTATTTTGTCACATTTCAATAAGCAAGTAAGTTGATATATTTCAAAAAGTGTTTTTAACGTGTTCTCATCAACAAAATAGTACTTTTATGTTTTTTTAATTCACAGACGCAATCATTATTTTCTTGAAAAGGGTCTAAACAAAGACCGAAACGATGAAATTAATATATTGCAACATTGCTTTCGATTAAAGTGATCGAACCGGTGCGCCAAAAACATCAATTTGGTTAAACATACGATCGACAAATAAAAAGAAAAGTTAAGTATAAGTATTATATTTTACATAGTTACTAATCAATTGATCATACGGATTTTCAGCTTGTAATTGTGTTTATCTATTAACAAACAAAAATCTATACTATAATTTCTCTTATCGATGGTAAAATACAGGTTTTCAATATGGAAAAACTGCTGTGATGGTACACTGCGTTGCTGTTGCTATGCTCTCTTATATACAAATGATTCATCTGAGCTAGTAAGAAATTTGAATGTTTATTAATGGTCGAATAATATAAAAAATTCATAAGATAGGTTTGGGTTAGGTCTTTACACTCTTAAGAGCCGCTGGGTGGTCGTCATGCGTCTCGTGACGATTCTGGCCTACTGTGCGGCGCGCCAACAGTCAATTGGCCAACTGTGCCAACACGCGTCTAGGTCGCGCTCTGAATGGTCCATGTTTTTCGTTAATAACTCCTTAACAAAGCCACGCACAATATTTTTGCAAAGGAAAATGTTGCTTCAAATAAACTCAAGAACCTCCAATTTCCGGATGTTGAAGGAATTTTGAGACGCCATGTATATGTAAGTTGAATTTATGCGAGAAGGTCACCTGCAACGCGAAGACAACGCAGAAATAGTTTCGGTCCTTCGTACGAGCAAAGTTGTTTTGTTTGTCGCAATTTCGGTACCCGTAATTTAAAGCAAACACAACTCGCGCCGCAGAGAGCTTCTACGAGGAGCACATTTTTCCAAAGAGTTTGCACGAGGCCACCGCAAAGTTGGAACGCTTCCCGGAAAAGCTATCAATAAAGTTTTCCGCGCAATGACGTTGTTCTTTGCAAATTTGAATATAAATTCCACGCGACGCCCGGTAAAAATTGCGATCTACGCAGCCGTTTTCAAAACAATTCCCGCGTAAAATGGGACGATAGTCCTCCGGTCGATTATTCACTCTTTTGATTCATATCGAGCAAACGCAATTATTCACTGTCTTCTTTTCATCATGAAAATTAATGGAGAAATAATAACTTGCCGACCTTTTTGCGACCTCAATTTTGTCTGCAAATTAAGCACACGACTAATTCGTTATTAGGTTGCACGAAGAAATGAAATTTACCCCGAAAAATAAAGAGAACGTTCAGCGATCAAGTGTGCCGTTCAATTCGGTAAGCGATATAGCGTGATTTTTTTGCGAAATAATCATTTGCAGCCGTTTGGAAGCTTTCCAGATGGTATTCTTCTATTTAGGTAGCGGAAACCGCTCTCTCTGCCATTTGCACGTTTCATTTTCGTGCGGCGCGCCGCGCCGGTTAAAGCGCTTGGAAGAATTTCATCGTAGCAATTTGTCATCAGGGATAATTCTATAAACTCGGTTATCACCCGGAAGGAAAGACTAGATAATAGGAACTTCCTTTTGAAATAAGTACGGACTGTGATCGCAATCTCTGTCGACCTATTCAATGGTTCAACGTGGTTTCGGAAACGTAGAATTGCTCGAAGAATTGTATCAAAACCGCAAAAACGTATAGAGTGTTTCAAAATTAACTTCGGTCTCGCGGTAAACGTGTTCTCTGAATGAACACCTTTAAACTTCCATCATTTTCAAACTTAATTTTTTCGAAAGCTAAGTCTTGGATGATAAAATGTACACTGTGTCGTTTCCTTCTTTTTACCACGTTTTTATTAGCTAGCTTTTTTGTTTGTCTGTTTGTTCGGTACAAATCTTGCAATTAATTTTAAAATAACTTCCCGATGAGTTAGAGACTTGAAACTTTCCACATAGCACAGAACTGGATGACAATGCAATATTACAAAAAAAAAATTTTAAAAGACTGCGTTTAGAATTTATACACTATTTTAAAATATTTTCTCTTCGTCCCTCGCCGACCGTTCAACATTTTCGTATGTGGAGGTAAATAATAATAAATAATTTCAACCATCTGCTGTTCGTTCACGCAACCGCTCGCGTTTGTCTTCGATATTCACGCGTGTGAATTACATTGATTTTATTGGTGTTTTGAAACCGGCAATTTACAGTGAGCTTAGTGAGTATATAAAGTATTAATAGAGAGTGATACAAGTATTAACACAAGATTAAGAAACAGAAAATAGTTATTTAAATAAAAATAAAATTTTTAAAATACCAGGTTTTTAAAAACGGACTAAAAAGTATAAAATAATTTTTCCTAGTCACATAATCACAAAATTTGTGATTGTGATTTTTAAATAGCTATGAAAATACCCGTAAGCTTTCAAACAAAAACGTGGGGCACATGGCAATAGATAACTGATGTCATTTTGCACTCCACGTTTTTCGTTTTAAATCTTACAAGTATTTTCGTAGCTATTAAAAATTTACAATCTCAAATTTTCAGGACTATCTGTACGAGGTTGGGAATCTGTATGGGATTAGGAAAAATTATTTTATTCTTTTTAGTCCGTTTTTAAAAACGTGGTATTTTAAAAAATTTATTTTTATTTAAATAATTATTCCACGAAGAATCACTTAACGCCCGTTGCCACCGAGCAAGTTCCGTATTTCTCGAATAAAACGTCCGCCGTAGCGTTTACGGAAGCGGTGGCTGCGATTCGTCGGAGTTGGCCGGCCACCGTTTGCTCCGAGAAACAAGTGTCACTCTAAAGTAATTTCCTGTGGGTGGACGGTTCGAAGCGAAGACAAAACAGCGTCGTAAAACACCTCTTCGACGAATCGACCACTTTCTTGTCTCTTTCACAGACAGATTGCGCCTCATCCTCCTTTTTCTTAGCTCCTCCTAATCCGCGCGGATAGTCGCGACATATAATTTCTTTACACCCTCTAAATAAAACATGGACTGATTCCAACGAAGGCGCTGAACGAGGGATCGTACGTAACAAAAATGTGAAAATACTAAAATACTCTGTAGCTGAGAGAAGAGTGGCACAGGGATAAAAATGAAAGCAGATTACGCTGGGAAAAAAGTGTATGGAGGATAAAAGGAATGTAGAGAAGGGATGTAAAGTGTTCGAAATGGAGGAAAGAAGCCGCAGAAAAAAACACAGCGATGTAAAATAAATGATCGAGAGTGTGGCAGTTACGACATTCCCGCCACGTCGACGGGTTCGTATATCTGCCACGAGTTTCTCGAAACTTTTACTTTTCGAAACTTTCTCCTTCACCCCTCCTCCTTCCACAGACGGTGAATCTTTGCATCGTGGTGTTGAGCCTCGGCTTAGGTCAATGATATTACACGGTGTGTCGGCCATCACGTTCCTACCCTTGACTCGGACCTTCTTCGACATTTTTTTCTCCGAACTCTTTTATCCCGTTGGAGCAGGGTACACTACAAATTGACCTCGAACCTTCCTCCAAGGTCAAACAGTCATTTTATCGAGTTTCGAGTGAACCGTTCTCTTAAAAAACAACTTTAAACATTCGTGAACTATTTTGAACATATAATTTTGAAATAGCCTGTACTCGAGTAAATTGTAATGGGATAAAACGGCGCAAGAGAGGAACAGATTGAAGAGCGAAGAGGCGAATGAGGGCGAGAAGACTTACAGAGAAGTCGAGCCGAAGGGAAAAGGCGGGTCAAGAGAAACAGAAAAAGAACGAGAACGAAAGCAGAAAGGATCAATAACAGCAAGAGAGCGGTGAGGGGAATTAAGGAAAAGAGGGAAGGGGGGTTTGAGTGTGGACGTGGAAGGGGCTCTCCGACGAGAGCTGTCATTTTATTTAGCGACAGAAAATCGAATCGAGGTTCCCCTATGGGAAATGATACTACTGTCGATCAAGCT
This sequence comes from Lasioglossum zephyrum, assembly GCA_028455615.1. Taxonomy (NCBI): domain Eukaryota; kingdom Metazoa; phylum Arthropoda; class Insecta; order Hymenoptera; family Halictidae; genus Lasioglossum; species Lasioglossum zephyrum. The sequence continues at coordinate 10,020,338 of CM052332.1, forward strand.
GTTCTCGTAATTAGTCAGGCTTCCCAGCTGAAGCGTCACATCGCGTCGCGTCGCGTCGTCGTTTAGAATGCTGGATTCGCGCGTTACTCGGTATTAATCGCACTCAACCGTCTGATTCTCTTTCCCTCGCCGGTGTCTATGACAGATCGTCAACTTCCCGGGCTTCCTCTTTGTCCTATGAACTCTTTGAGAACCGCCTTGGCAACAGCGGAAGCGAAACAGGCCGTTCTATCAACAGGCAGTCCGGTGAAATTAAATCGAACAGCAGCGTACGATTAATCAAGTTATCCCGATACCGGTTGCTCGCGATTCAGCCGCAACAATAATACCTATCGGATTTACCGTAACAAAGCTGTAGGTGTAGCGCCTGTATCCCGTGATGAAATGACCGACATAAAGTGCACAAAAGAGTCGTAGGGAGATTAGTTTTCCGACGTATCTCGCTGAACCGCAGTAATGCTTTTTCATCCCTTCGGAGCAGCTCGAATATACGCCGCACAAAGCGTTTGCTACAATTCTCTCTTTAATTCAAACAAAATGTACCTACAACGGCTCACGGTACAATGTTCGGCCACTTTTCAAAGAACGATTACTATTTCAATATTGAACTGTGATGAAAATTTAAGAAATACGTTTTATAATTTTCGCTTTATTTTTAATTTAATTAAGAATCATATTGATTGTTCTTCTCTGCTTGCGCAAATCAATTTTTATGTACCGGAACGTGAACTGAGAACATGAGCGGGTTTTCAAACACTTAAAGCGAAATCCATTTAGGGATTAATTAATTCAATAAATCGCATTATTGCAAAATTTTTAAACGCAACTACGTAGGATTATATGATAATACCTATCGATTATACCAGTATTATATTATTATATTTTGTTTTTTTTTACTTTTGTGCATGTCCCTTCTTTCTTATTAGACAATTAGTCTTGTATCTTACTGTTTGTTTTTGTAAACACTTATGTAAAAGGGCTTCAGTCTGTCTATAATAAATAAATAATAATTATTATTATAATTGGATTCAACTGATTTCGTTGATTTGTTTAGAGCGAGACGTCAGGGTAGAGTCCTTTCGGAAAGGGAGCCTAAATGCGAGATCGATATAACAGGAGTGCGAGAAGCATGGGTGAGAATTATGATGCACAGGTCGATCTTCTGTTCATTTCATTGGTCCGGATATTGAATCTATCGCACCCTCTTTTAACGACAGGAAATGGCACTGGCCGGCCCTGGTTGGCAATCAGAACCGGTAAAATTACGCCCCTGTCGACTGCGTCCCCTTTCCTCGACTCTGGATAACTGATTGGTCACGATTCCTGACCTACAAACGGATTTACCTAAAACATACTTCTGGTTCGCAATATCTCTTCGTAGTTGATCATCCACTTTTCATCATATAGTTCTCGGAAAACAGACAAATTGCAAATCGATCGTCCAGACAGACTTTAATACTCCGTCGATGCGAGGCAACTCGTGGATGCAGTTAAAAACCGCCTTCTGGTCGTTTTACACAGCGCGGCGTGCCGTTTCCCCTTAACGAACCTCGAAATTGTCACGGCAATTAGCAACCGCGTCGAGTCTCGCATTAGTCGGGAACTTACGTTGCATTTGCATGAGTGCGAGTTGGACGAGCAATGGGGGTGGCAAAGTAAATACGCCATTTGACGCGTACGGAGGCAGCCGCGAAACATTCCGCATTGTTTCAACGTTTGGAAGTCGCGAAAATGGGAAGACGTTCCGAGACTGTTTCCGTTTCCTGTAATTTGCAGGCCTGGACAACGTGGCACCGCTAATCACGCTCAATTTCTTGCGAGACCAACCAACACCGAATTGCTCCTTCGAGACATTTTATTTCTTTCAGTTTTCGTAATGGAACCACCCTTTTTTAACACCTACAATAATAGTTTCTTCGTGAAATAGTAAATTTTATAAAACTTCGAAACGTTCGAAAGACCAGCTATCTCCTGACCTGCAATGTAGTTTCTATTATTTAGAAATCCCTAGTCAAACTGTCCATATACACACTTATATCGTCATTGTAGTCTCAGTATCTCTCGCACGCTTTACAAATATGTTCCCTATTCTAAAAACAAAAAAAAAAAAAAACCTTCGAATACGGTATACCCTAGTCTGGATACGTTTGAATTTATTTATTTATAAAAGTACGAATGTCCTAAGACTTTATATAGCGCTATCTTAAGTATTTAATAAGCGCTATATGAATAGCCCCAGCGGCAAAGGGATGTACCTGCAATGTAGTAAATGTTTGAAAATAGCTAATTATACACAACACGGTTTTTCGACGAACACAGCGAATTACGCGATACATATACGATAACAGAAATTATTTCCGGATAGGCAGTTTCTAAACGGAATATTCTAACCGCAATTTCCTGGTCAGGAGTCGAGGTTTAATTCTCGGTAATTCTGCTCTGACGAGATTAGTTTGTATCAGTCTCGCGACACGTCGATTCTCCCTGTCCCAATAACGCTTGTTGTCATCAATCCCCTAATAATATTGACTCGTCATTTCGCGCGGATTCACTGCAATCTCGTTGATTCGCACTCGACAAGAATTTCATTTCGCGGCAAATATCGATTCGCTAATTTTTGTTAAACGCTTTTGCTTTGTCCTGTGTCCGATAATTTTAGTCCCACCTGTTAGCGAAACGTTGAAGAATTCTTAAAAATCGTTTAATTGGCCCCTTCGATAAATAACCAACTAATTTAGCATCATAGTCTAGTCGCCAGGTACTTTTACTCTGGAAAGTATTCCAAACTTAATGAAATTTTGACACGTCATTTAGGGATACTCCGGGGTTGTCGAATCTGAGTTTTCGACCTCGAGGACCTTGTGCTAATTTGGGGAGTTAGTAACATGCACAGTTTTTGAGAAATTTGAGTTTGAAAAAAAAATATGTTTTTCGACTTTGAATAAATATTGTGATGTTATTGTATAACACATATTTTATTGTTCTTTGCAAAAGATTCTGTAGACTTTCCCGAATCCAGCGATGTGCAATAGAAATATGTTGTGATTATTTAAACATGTTTAAAATGTCATTAAAGACGAAGAGACACCACTTTTTCACATATTTTTGAGGATATTTTTCAATTTATATAAAGAAAAAAAGGGTCCAGCGGAAAAACGAATTACACCACGCGATAGAGCAGACTTTTAACTTGAGAAACCACCCTTTCAGGTTTCCAACGTCGACGTTTTTTTGACCCCGAAAGTCCAGTCGCCAGGTAGAAAAAAAACTAAAGTTATGAGCCAAAAACTTGCAATTTCCTGCTAAATGTCACAATGCGTGGCTCAAAATTTCCTAATAATTAAACGCCTGTCTCTCGGTGGCTATTGGGTCAAAAAATACCTTTGAACAGTAAAATATAAAGGAAATTTAGTGCTCTTTCCAAAAATTAGAAAAAACAGTTCTTAGGACCCATAGTTTTCGAGTAATAGGCAAGAAACCAAAACAAGGTAATAGAAAACGTAGTTTTTTCAGGGTCCTCGAGGTCAAAAACTCAGATTCGACACCGCAGAGTACTCCCAAATTATGTGTTAAAATTTCGTTAGACGTCTTTTTTCGACCTGCCGACTAGACTATCAGAACCGAGAATTAATTTGTGCACCAAATAAAAGCACAGTCGTAAGCTTGGCAGTGAAAGGTGCACGGCTCGGCCGCCCTCTGCTGTCCGGAAACGCGTACAACGCTAGCACGACCTCGTTATGCTAATTAGCAGTGTTACGTGGCCAGGCCGAGTTCAACTTCCGGCCGGTCGATTAACCGATAAGGAGGGCCCCATACAATAGACTGTCGCGTGAATAACGGCAGGATGTCGTTCGCCGAAAGGGCAAGACACCCGTCAACAATGTTCGCGAAACAATCTCGCGGAGGCTGAACGACGTCATTGTGCACGCTGACTTTCTTACACGATATTACTTTCAACGTTTCGTTTTATGATAATATAATTTATGATATGTAATTAATGAATAAACTCAGCAAAATAAATTTACAGCTTCCAATGGATGTCACAATATTAATAGCTAAACCAAACATCAAAGCTTGTCACTACATGTTATCATTTTTTAAGAGCTGTGGTCTTAAAGTACAAGTTTTATCTATACTGTTCCAACTAATTATATGTCTGTATTAAAATATCTGTGTATCTCTAATATACCACATTCTATTTTGTAATTATTATATTCTGTTTTGTATGTGGCGTATTTCGTTTTTTTTTGTAATTATGTTGAAATAAATCTCATTCGAGATTTTCTGTCATAATAAAAAAAAACCGTTATCGTTCAGATCGTAGAAAATTTGCTGATCGATACAATCCAATCGCGAGATTTCCCGTCGATTCTGTGCAGCGGAAGATTAAAACGATATCGACAAGAACCCCATGGAAACCGGACTGAAGCCTCGAACGAAATATTCCTCGTGGAACGATTCGTTAGTCGAACTTCCGAGACAAAGGTATAGCGGCGGGCGAAAGGCGCCGTTTCAAACAAGTAAAGCTTCCCGAGCCGGCCCCGAAGGAGGGGAGGGATTCAGATGGTTTCGTTCGGACCGGGGATTTCGAGAGCCTGGCTGCTGCTAGCGGCCATTTTGTCCGCCGCAGCAAACTTTCCCGTCGACGGAGCTTCGTTGGATTCTCTTGCTGGCGAAATATGCTGTAATTTTATGGGAGCCTCAATCCCACGAACTTCCAACGGATCAGCGCGCAACGCCACGTTGCACTGCTCCCAAATCGCGGTGTATTATAATATAGCTTTTGGTTTCAAATCAATACACCGCACAGTGGGCCAAAACCGATGAAATCTGTGTCAAAATCAAAGAAATTTCGATAGAAATAAGACTGAGCGATGAAATTTTTTAAAAATTAAACCTGAAACTTTGTAGAATACCGAATTGCAAATTTGTAAAACTAAATTGTAAAGCGAAATAGACCCAACTAAGGGCCTAAAGAGCTTCAATAAAAAAATTATGGAGATTGCGGTACGAACGTTTGTTAACCTTGAAATAATTCGTTAAACTTGCAAAATTTCAAGAAAATTGTTGTTTTGCCAATACCACGCACGGAACAAATTTTATTGGAACATGCTACCCATCATTTCCCATAGACTTTTTCACGCTGATTCCTAATCTGGCCTCAAAATTTGTCTACGACATCCGGATTTTGCAAAAAATCGAATTATTGTAATAAATTTCAATTTTTATTTTTTCAATGTTAAAAAACGTTCGTATCATAATGTCCATAATTACCCCATATTCCGGAAAGGTTCAGATTTGATTTAAAAAAATTTCATCGCTCTATCTCATTTCTATCGAAAGTTCTTTGATTTTGACACAGATTTCATCGGTTTGGCCCACTGTGCGCCGTGCCGTGGCCACGCGAGAGCATTCGGACGCTCGCCACGAGAACAAATCGAACGTGCACGTTTCACTTGTAGTGGATATATTATTTTCAGTGTTTAAGATACAGATATATATTTCTTTATCAATCCGTTCGTCACTGTAGGTGTAGCTGTAGCCTGCTAGACGGATATAAATTGGCAGTCTAGACATGGACGCGGCGTTTCGCAAGAACAAATCAACGGCGCTGAATCCTGTAATAAATTTCTAAAGGTTCGATGTGCAGGGAGTAATTCTGCCTGCGCCAAGCAGAGGATTACAAAGCGTCGGCAGCCCATTCAGACGCAGCTCTCATCACGTCAACGCACAGAATATATTGTCGCGTACGTGGTTGCTCGGGCAAGCATGATCAATGAGAACGGCGAACCGAACGGCCACGTGGCTACTTGCCACAGACGGAAGTTTGTGAATGGGGCGGCCGTGTGTGCACGGACAGGTTGTTACCTGCCATCGACTACGGTTATTAATTAACCCTAACCGGACCAACGAACGAGTCGGTAAACGCACGTATTTGTCCGAGCAGCATGCCGGTTATTAATCTTGACCGTGCGGAGATCAATGCTGCTCCGACATCTGTGAAAATCCTCGTAAACAGACACGTCGTACATTTGTTGAGGGTATAAAATTATTATTGGCGAGTAACGTGAAATAATCGCTGGAACGGGTGAATCTTTGTTCCCAACAGCGACCAGTTTGTCCAGCTATGCGAACTTCGGCGTACCTTAAAAAGTTGGCCGCGCTTAAAATTTTGAGAACTTCCCAGCTCGGGAATATTTCAACTTGCTCCTTGACTTGATGAAACTTTGGAGTTGAACGGTATTTCGCGAGATAACATTTACGAATGTGATCTCTGAAAAGTGGTGAGCCACTTTTGAGTTCCGTGAACGCGACCCTAATAATAGCTGCTACAGACCATGACCAACGTTAACGAATCACGTTCCAACAATTTATTTCGCATTAGACCGAATCGAAAGGGTTTAAATTATTCATAGGAATTCCTAGATTGTAGGTCTGTGTTTTATCAAGAAATTATGTGAGCGTAGCGATACACCGCTGCTAGAAAAGTCTGCGAAAGTCTCGTCAGCCATCCGGTAATTGCTACTGAATAATTCGCACGAATCAAATGGAAGGAAGGAAAACGGTCAAGGAAATGTTCGATCGCTTATCCAGTAAAAAGATTTGGAAAAAAAGAAGCTCGGTAGTCTTGCCACACTTTCAAATGTTGAGCCAATATGTTTGGTAGGGTTCCATGGAAATCACCGGCACAAATTTCCCCGACACGGTTTTCACCGATAACATTTCACCGACTTCAGACATGACCGACAACGCCTTTAACCGACAACGATTTTAGATTCGTAAAACCCGGTAATCAGTAGGTCGCTGGTTCAAGTCCCGCTGTCAACATTTTTGTTTTTCAGTTTTTGAATTGTGAATTTTTCATTTCAATCCTAACATTTATGACATCTGCCAATAAACAGTTATTTTTAAATAGAAAATGCATGTCTTTTATTTGTGGATATTGAATTTCCCCGACACGGTTTTCATCGACTCCAGATTTGACCGACAACGTCTTTAACCGACAACGATTTTGACCGACACGAATTTGGCCGACAACGATTTTAGATTCGTTGTAGTCAAATCTGTAGTCGTCGGTTAAATCTGGTGTCGGTGTAATGTTGTGATTTCCATGAGACCCGTTTGGATAACGAATAATTCAACTTATTCCGAATAACATGGTGCTAACCGGAAACTAACCGGAACAACCAATAAATAAATGATACGGAGATCGTGTAATTGAGCAACGAGCAGCAACGAGTGTCTACCGTGTTGTTCGTGGAACATGTAACATCGAACAGGTTATGACGGAAGCAAATGGGATTCGAAGCGCGGCGCAGGTATATGTGACACGCGGCCCATCGTGTTGGTATAGCGACTTTCAGGCACAACAGCATGATTGAGAGGGTCAGACGCGGAGGTGTGCGGGTGACGTTTCGCTGAATATTGAGTTTGATGCTCGAAAGCGTTATGGATGTGCGTAAACCTTGGTGACAAAGGGACAGAAATCCAGGCGGGACCGGTGGAACTTCGAAATGCTCGGAAATGCCCCGACTAAAACCGATTATTTTTCTAACGATACTAACCACAAGAAATCTACACAAAATGGGTCTTGTGAAATTTAATATTTGTCTCAATTCTTTGAACGGATCCTAAAAAATCGGCGTGAATTATTATGCTGCAGAATCATGGATTCAGGGAAATGTTATGATGCACCCTCCGACAAATGGAGGTTAATTCCTACCAGGATGATCCCCGTAAAGTTAAAGATAGCTACGAATATTCAATAGAATCGCCAGTAATTAATTTATGGTACTTCCGAGTGAGCCTTTGTCGGAGAATTCAGGACAAGAGCGACGATAAAAATGAATTTAAATAATATTATGCAGAATTGTTCCTCCGCGGAGCGTGCTCCTAAGAATAGGATGCATTTAAACGGCGAGGCAAACGTCTAATAAGTGGCGATGCTCTCGAACCAGTCGACAGATACTGCTGAAAGCATTCGCTTCCCTCTCGAGGAAGCTCTCGATGGATCCTGGATTTTCCAGCGTAAAAGGCGTACCAGAGTGTTTCGTAGAAAGCATAATTCGTGTGGTAATTTTTCGACAGTATACGCCACGGGTAACATAGAAATTACCGACACAAGATTTGACCGACAACAAATTTGACCAACAACGATTTTGGATTCATTGTTGGTCAAAATTGTTATCGGTTAAAGGCGTTGTCGGCCAAAGTAGTCGTCATTCAAATCTGGAGTCGGTGAAAACTGTGTCGGGGAAATTTGTGCTGATGATTTCCATGGAACCCTTCCGCCGCTACGCAAAATATGTAATTCGTATTCGATTCCCTGCGTGTGTTCGCTGTTGCTCCTCGCTGTACATGCAGATGCACTGGCTCCTTGAGATTCAAATATGCAAGCATAAAGTCAAACAAGGGGTGAGTGCCAAAGTTTTGATAGATTCTTAATAGGTAGTGGGAACGTCGTAATGAAGAGCCAATAGAAGAGCGCATGAACGAGTTTCCTTAGAACCCACGTAATTAGAGTTCTTCCGGTCGTTTTATTTTCCCGTTGCCTCACCGTGACGTTTTAACGACAACGGTAATAAGCAAACCTAAATACATGCAAATTGCCTTTTCAGCAAACAACGCCAATATCAAAACTACTCGGAAACATCGGTTCAATTAGCGAAATGGTGTTTCCGCGAGTAAACCTGCCGTAATCGAATTAAAAATCCTCGGATAGAACGTAATTAGATACGTGTGTTTACATTGTTGTAAATGCTTGGATTATCACGGGAATTTCAGCCCGAGTTTTTACGGATTCTGGACCACTGTATGACGTTTCTGAACAAAATATTTATATAAACAATGTGTGTTGGTATCAGCGCACAGGTTCGATGAAAATAAAAAAAACAAGCAATCCTGCAATTAACAAAATCCCAACGTTTCGATCCTGGTGTGGATCATTTTCAAGAGAAGAATTTTTATGCGTATGAAAAATTCATATCACTGTAATATGTGTGAAACAAATCAAACAATATGAAAGTAACAAAAGTAACACTTTGCCGTGCTCGCTTTAACAAAAGATTATACATGAAAAATTACAGAAAGAAACTGACACATTGCCGGTAGAAACTGTGCTGGAACCATGTGAAGATTAAGAAATGAAAACAGTACATACATAGGACTGACACATTTAAAACTGAGCCAATCAGAACATAACGATCAATGCCTGCACGAGTCGATACTTGGCGGTAAATTTGAAATCCCACTGGAGACTGTTTTCACAACGAACCACTAGCAAATACTATTAATGGATAAAGCACAAAGAATTGACATTCATAATGTTTGTATCAACAATATGCATACAATAAAAAGATGTATGCATAGAAACGAAAGCTGAATCTAGATTAAATAAGGTATATAGGAAATATGTATGTCGGGTTCTACACGACTGAAGCGAGGCTTTTCAACGAGACTTTACGATGTCAGCGACGTAAAACTCGTAGAACTCGAGGCATCTCGTGGTTTTCTCGAGGAAACTACCTGTTGTAGACGATGTAACATTAAAGAACAGAAAAGTTAACTAACTTTTTCGTCGGAGATTTCGTTCTCGTAAGGAGTAGTAAGGACGCTCGAGAACTTCCTAGACATATGATCCCGAGGCGAACGCATGACCTTTCTGTTTGACTTTTATCGTTGGCTTTTTTATAACTTGCGGCAGGAAAGTTGACGACGCACTTGGACTTTAAATATTACTCTTTATATTGTCGCCGGAAGCCAACGGGAAGTTTTGTATATTTCATGCGGACGCGTGTCGCGCGGAGAGATTCTACCGTGGACAACAAATGTTTATGTCTCGAGCATGGTAGAAAAGTTTCTAACGACGTGAGAAACTTCCGGATGAATTAACAGGTTACTTTTGCTGCTTCTGACTCCGTAAGACTCTTAACGGACGAAGCAAAGTAGCTTTTCACGTTTCTGACAAACGAACTGTCCTTAAATGGACATCTCCGTGTGTTTAAGGAAAAGAAAACGTTGAAACATGTTCTACTTCGTTGAAAGGTTTGAAATAGCTTGACCTACCCTGTACAGGTTCTATAAAATTTAGCGGTCGTCCGTCCTACACACGCTGTACAACAACCCGATAAAAATTTCGAGCTGCGTGTGCTTCTGAACTCGAAGGGAAAGTCTGCTTCGGAAGGAGTTGGCCCGAATAGCGTTACGGGAAATTGCACTCTAAAAACGCGGCTCGAACGACTGTAAAAGTTGAATTTCGCATCCACTGTGTAACGATCGCTGGCACGGACGTATTCTCACCGATGGCCGATCTATTCGCGTATCAACGAGGATACCTGGCCGTGCATCCTTTACGGCTGGTCCGTTGAAAACGAGTCCGAAGAAGAAAAGCTGCGTAACCGCATCCACTCGAGACGGTTCGATAAAACCGACACGTCCGCGAGAGGTTGATTGAGCCGTTCCGGGCGGGGTCAACGATGAATTTTACACCTCCGAAGCTCGTTCGCTCTCTCCCTCTCTCTCACTTCCATGCTGGGAACCCGATGTCTATGGATTCGCGTTTTTATCGGGCACGTCCGGGGAAATCGATAACTCGGCATTACCTGAAATAAAGATGCCCGCCATTTCTGGGCTACGAGAAAAGCCCTCGTGTCTGGTTGACTTCCACGATTTATTTCTGGGCTTCTTACTCGTACGCTCGACCGTCCAGTTCGTACGAGTCCGTAACTGTTTTAGCCGGACGAGTAAACCCGATATTTCAGTCCTCGACTGTGTTTGAAGGCGTGTGACATTCACTCAACGGTTGTAGCTGGAAAATAGGCTGGATATATAGCTTAAGGTTATGTCGGATACAGCCTGTAGCTCCGCCTTCTCACCTGTCTTAAATAAAATTCGCGAATACAGTCCCGACTAGAAATTCAGTTAGGCATGCCTAAAGACGAATGTGGACTTAATGCGGAAAGAATGGTGTAGACTTAAGTTGGGCATTCCCAACAGTTGCCATACATGGTCCAAATGGGGATGGTCGAGCGCATGCTTAGGTTGGGCAATCCTAACAGGTGCTGCTCCTAACTTGCAGTATTTGAAGATGACGTATCCAAATGTAATTTAGCAAAGCAGTAGCGCGCACTTTTCAAGATTTTCCGAGAAAATTGTATTTGAAAAACTGTTTACTAGTCATAATGAGATGGTGTTTACCTATGAACAACAACCGAAGTTGTCGAGGGCGCAGCGAGGTATACTGATTACCGGGTTCCGTGGAAATCACCGACACAAATTTCCCCGACACGGTTTTCACCGATAACATTTCACCGACTTCAGACATGACCGACAACTACTTTGGTCGACAACGCCTTTAACCGACAACGATTTTAGATTCGTCAACATTGTTTTTAAATTTTTGAATTGTGAATTTTTTCATTTCAATTCTAACATTTATGACATCTGCCAATAAACAATTATTTTTTAAATAGAAAATGCTAGTCTTTTATTTGTGGATATTGAAAAAAAAGTCTTTGAGTAAACCTAATGTGGCCCTAACACGGGTTCTCTTATGCGGTCCTCACACGGCTTTCCCAATTAGGCAGTCGTTGATATTCCACGTTACATGCCGCATTAGGCCCTGACAGCAAAATTAGCCTACCCTAATGCGGACCTAATGGTCGCTCAACCTAAATTTCTAGACGGGGTGTTTCTTTATTACACCGAAAGAGGTGATTCTTTATTTCGGGTTAGAATTGATTATTTTTCGGGACAGTCCCAATATTTCGTGGTAGACGCAGTGCTGCAAACATTGCGGTCACGTTATCCGTTTGTCAGATTCAAGGAGCTCAGCTCCGTTGTCAACCTCAACGAGGGTTCTCGCACAAATCTCTTAGAATGCGGCGGCCTTGTTATACGGACGTTTGTGGGGAAATGGCGGCGGGCAGATTTGCAAAACAAGAACCGTTGAATAAATCACTGTGCACGAGTGGCGCGCATACATTCGAATAACTTACATTAGTTCGAGTGAAAATATATTCCTACATAGTTTTATTGAATATCGGACGATATCCGAGTGTCGTAGAGTTCATTGATCGGGTTGCAGAATTTGGGTTTAACGCATCTCGTCTGGTACTGGATGCTGTAAAAATTTCAGGTTGACAGTTGCAGCAGATTCTGAGGAAACGGTACGTGAAGTTTCCTTATTTCGAACTCTCTTCTATCAGTCACTATGTTCGATAAGACTTTCATTAAGAGGCAGTCACACGTTATTACAGCATAAATGTGCAATTTGCGTGAATTTGCCAGGTGACGGGACATACTTATGGGCGTGAGTGAGTGTGTGCAATGGCCGTACACAGTCGGGAACCGACGGTACGCGGTCACGCTTTGACCTGCGCAAGATGCACGGCGTGCACCGTTCGTCGCGCACAAGTCTCTTTGACTGTCTGTTGGAACAGCCAGAGCTCCTAGTGGCGCAGCAGCTTTTAGCGACTCGCAAGCACCACCTCCACTTCCACTTCAAAATGAACGTAAATATATATGTGTGTGTGTGTGTATATATATTCGGTTGGATGCACCATCGCGAGCATTAAAGCCTGAAAATAGTTCACCGGAGATAAGTAATTCTCTGACGAATTGAGACTGTTTGAATGCGACCGTAATAACGCACTGGCTAGCGCAATGAGCCCTAAACTCGGGGAAAGTAATTGAATATTGATCATCATTCTCTTTTACACTCTTATCAAAAGACAATCTTTTTTTTTTATTTTTTAAATATTGGACCATACGAAAAAGGGTCAAGGTAAATTTTACTAAAGCGATCGCGACATGTAATTTTGAAACGCCTTGTACAAGTACTACTTCTACCGTCCGACCTTTCTGTTTTTCTTCGCATGAACGCGGTCAGCGTGCCTTAATAATCGCTCGCGTTAATCCTACATCTGATGAATTACAATATGATAAGCCTGTAACCAGTGCAACCTCGCTCGAAGATTAATGTTCGTCGTAGCGTTTGAAAGAGTTATATTAACCTCGCGTTATTAAAAGACAGAAGCAGATTATAAGCGTAAATTCTTTTTCCCGTAATCTTCTTCATTTCCGGCGATGTCTTCTCGCCGGGAAAACTTTTGATTCCGGGGCAGGGGGGATATAACAAAAGAAGCCGCGATGCCGAGAGGACTAATAGGATTCCTACGGGAGCCGCGAGAAATAGTTTTATTAAACGCGAGAATTTATCCCGCGGATGAAGACAACGACCCATTGAACATTGGATTACAACTTTTTCAATTTCGAAGGGCCGCGGAATCGATGTCGCTTAAAGTGCTCCTGTTTCGAGGCGAGCTTTATCGATCACCCACGTCAGAAAAAGAAACTTCTCCTTTGTGGCCGCGGCAGGTGCCTCTCGAACCGTTCCCAATGGAAGCCACGATTCCGGTTCGCGTCGCAAACTTTCTCGCGCCTCGCCTTGCCTCGCGTCGCCTCGCCTCGCCTCGCCTCGCGTCGCCCAGAAAATCGGCGTAGTATTTCTTTTAAAAATGTTCCCTCGCGTCTTCCTTCGGAGCCTTTTGCCGCAGAGCGAACAAGGTTCCCCGCGACAGTTTAGATTACAGGGGAATCCATCTTTTGTGAAACATTAGGCTGTTACCACAGGGGGAAGTCACTTTTACCGTAAAATACGATCCGCTTTGGCGATTTCTCGGCCGCCGCGTTTCCACAGAAAACTCCGCCGCTAGTGCTTCGACTACCTCACTATGCTTACAATGAGTTATTGAAAATTCTGTACGTTCAACGCCGGCGAACGTCCAGCTTTTTTATTTCAAATTTCGGTGAAACTTCGCTTTAGGGGACCAACAATTTCCATACTTCTTAAGTATTGTGCCGTAGATTTTGACAAGAAAATTCCGAAAGTCCAAATTTGAATGTTAGGAAATTGCATTCGCAGCGATTAAACTTTTCGATTCGTGTCGAACTATTTTCGAAGGCGGTGTAGCATCGATATCATGCATTGGTCACGTCGCTGCAGCACCGGAGACCGTATCAATTTGAATTCTGCAGCGGCCTGGCCTTATTCAGGGACGCTGAAACGCGGCGGACAGCTACCATGCCCCTAGGAAAACTTGACAAGCGACGTAGTTCCCGGAATTTACGACCACCTTCGTTGAATTCGTTGGCTGAAGATGAGCAAAGTGGACAGGAGTAATGATAACCGTGGAACGAACGTCCGGGCCGAAAGAAAGATGCACGGACGCGGATGATTAATGGAGGTTGATAAATAAGCGGCAGCACCGGCCTGCGGTCGGCCATTGTGATCATCAAAGTGACGAAGGTTGCGGCATGTTTGTCAGAGATTGGGATAGCGCGACCAGCAACAATGGAAACATCATTTCTGAGTGAAGCGTACGGTCGGTCAACAAACTCACCGAACCCCTTTCAACGCTGACTTTAGGTTTCCGATTTGTTTTCGATAAATTACTAAACGTACTTAATATTTTAATGAACTACTGAAATACTTCAGGCCGGAAGAAAAATTCGGTTTTCCAATTAGACTAGCTCCGAGTGCAAATGATGAAACAATATTCCGTTGAGGATGTTTTGGAGGTAATTGTATCTTGGGAGACAAAAGTACAAGAAATTCGAAATCCATCAATATATTGGCAATGAAAGCCATTCATGTGTATATTTTGCATTAAAAAAATAGATTAATTTAAAAAGCTTTCGTTTAATTAGTGAATTCCATGTTATATTTATTTTTTAATCAAATTGTCTTCATATTATAAACAATTGTAAGTGACTTTTGCGAATGATTCTACCCCCTAATTTGAACTTCAAGATAATAAATTTGTGATATTCAATATATATAATTACGCAATAAAAAGTTAAATATAAATATTTAAATAAATCAAAAATACCTCAGAAAGCAATATTCATGGTTATTACTGAAAACAAACATGTGAAATTTGCGTAAATTTATGTTCTGATATTAACAAAAAACGTGACAACACTGTACTGCACTGTGTTATACTGAACGGTGCAGTGAATCAAACCCAAACTTTGGTAATTGCATTAATTTAGTAAAATTTTATTGCGTTTTTATATACCTCCAGAACATCCTTGAATTGTGAACAAAAGGAAGAAGTTTGGACAGTTTACAAGGCGAAGCAAGCGAGACCGAATTGAAGTGAAATTGAAGAAGGTCTAGTGAGGGAGGAGGTTGAACAAAGGATCGAAGATTATCTGAAGTAACGAGGGTTGGTAGTACTGAAAGGAAGGCGATCGTTAGAGATCGAAATCAAGGGAAGGGTCAACGGGAAATGGCCAACAGACCTTCGGGAAGGGCGAGGACCCAGTGGCAGTAGGCAGACGATGACCGATGGAGATAAAACGCTGGTGGTCAGTTGGGTGGGTGGTTTCGAGTTAGGGGCGGTGAGGCACGAGGATGAAGAACGAAGGAAACCAGTGGGACTCGGTTTTTCCGACGGTTGCCCATTCCGAAACATCAGGGACACTGTAATGGACCAAGCCAAGCCAGGCCTGAGTATCTATACATACATGTACGTTCAAGTACGTATTCGTCCAACGATATCGATCGGGGTCCAAGCGAGCTCGACTGAAATGGCGAAGCTGCACCCCTTCACCGCGATGTTCCGCTATTCGACGATACAGTAATAATACGTGGATATCCGCGCCCGTCGCGCCAGAATTCAATATCATCGTCCGAGAAACACACTTCCGACAGCGGCTAAGAGGGCCCGATACATCGGGGATGCTCCGCTTCCTAATACGTACGCCATTCAGCTTTGCCAAAGAGAGCTGGGATCCTCATCGAACCAACACAAAAATATCGTTTATTATACCACAAAATGGACAATAAACTCCTACCTCGTCTTAAATCATTGCGTCGAATAGCATCCTTTCTACACAATGAATTTGGTAAAAGACTAGATACCGATCCAGAACTTACAGATCTATTATTGATCATATGAAAAAATTACGGATGAAAACAAACACGCCTCAGGAGTTAGTAGAAGCAAAAAAATTAAGTCGCCGTAGAAAACCATTTAAACCAATGACTGACAACGATGTAATGGATTTTCCGGAAATAACTGAGACAGATTTGAAAATCTTATTTACAGGTAAGTACATGCCTTAACATGATTATTTAACCGTGTTGTGTAATATTACTTACAGGTATCTATCAATTAACCCAGGCAGTATGTTATCTCGCGGAATTAATGAAGGATGATACTATTTTAAATATTGAATATTTAAAGGAATCTAACAATATTATAAATTAAGAGGGGACTTAATTTCCTGATAAGAATTAATAATTAATGTCATAAGAAATGCGACACTATATATTGTACTATTGTAATGGAATAATTTCATTTGTTTTTCAATATTTAACTATGTTCCACCAATCCGACCATCTTGCAACTTTTGTATGTATTAGATAGGTAACAGAACATTGTTGTTGAATTTTTTAAAAGTGGTCACTGGAAGGGTTGTTTGCAATTCCCACCCCTAAAAAATGAAATGATTTTTTTCTACTCTTAATAATTTTATCACAATTGTAACAAAAATATATGATATAAAGGACGTAAGTATGAATATTTAGGTTTTTTATCTGAATATCTTAATTAACAACCGAGAAAAAAATGATATAGTTAAGGGTATTTACCCTCGTATAACCCTTACATGAAGGGTTAGCGACTTGAAATTATGGGGGTTATCTTTCAACCTAAAACCAATGTTTTCCACACAATTTCAATAAAAATCCAGAGTAGGGCCGATTCACCCTGGAACGACACTGTCATTCCTAGCTGCAACAATTGATGAAATATTATTTAATTCGTACTAACTGGGTAGTACATACATGACCCTTGGTAATTTTACGTGTCGATACAACGCAATGAACCATCGTTCATGCAAATTAATCAAATTTTCATACCATTAACAGTTTTAACAATATTCTGTTTCACCGAGTTGTACAAACAACTCCCACATTAACCAATGCAAATTGATTCTTGAGTCTATAGGAAACTGTTTTTCGTTTAAACGGAAGGTTAACGAATAAATTAACTTGATTAAAAGTTAAACTTTTACCATACTAAGCAAGCTAAACAAGTAATTTATTATTATTATTTACGATATCGATTCGCTGACCGTGGGATATTTTCAGTGAATCAATCCTTGTGGTTTTGCATATTAATTGGGATTTCATTTGAAAGTATCATGCGACTGCAAAATAATTATCGTTGTATTAATTCTCGGCTGATTAACGATTGCAATTTGTGGGGAACGGATATAATTATATCGTGAGAACGTATGAACAAATAGGAGGGATGTTAATAAAAAATTTTAAATGATAAAGGAAAATGTTATTCCCATCTGAAATAACCGTGGTGACATTTTGGAGTGGACCAACTTCCAGTAGCGTTTTCGGGTCGAGCGATAAATCACGGCAGAGTTAAGAAGAGGAAGACATTTAAAAGGAATAAAATTTATTTCGCGAGAAGTCTACGGTGTAAAAACAAGATTCGGCAACAGCTGCGCCGATATA
Organism: Lasioglossum zephyrum; assembly: GCA_028455615.1. NCBI lineage: Eukaryota > Metazoa > Arthropoda > Insecta > Hymenoptera > Halictidae > Lasioglossum > Lasioglossum zephyrum. Next base: position 10,037,880 of record CM052332.1, read on the forward strand.
TTTAAAACGAGACGTTCACTTTATTCCTCGTAATAGTCGCATTATTCCGCCATATTTCTCACTCAATAGAGCAGCAGACGTCCTGAAATTCGAATCGAATATGCGCGAGTTCTCTGAGCTTTTCTAGGCCAGTTTTCACGCTGTAAGAATCTCGGAACATTATTAATAACATAAATTAATGATATCGGCGCATAGATTCGATCAATTGTGTTCGAACAATTGATATCATTAATTTATGCTTAAAGCAATTTACGATCGATATTATTTAATATTTATTATTAATAACATTGCCAACACAGCAAACCAGTTCTCGATGTCATATTTTTCAGCCTGGTGTGCAAGATTACTAAAAAACCTAATTGGCCAATCCAATTTTGAACAACTTTTATGTTTTTCTATAATATTTGTAGCGGCAGCGGTGGACAGATTTTATGGTACGGACACCTCTATTGAACATGGGCCCGGTACGTGACTTCTTGTACTTTGGCTACGGCGCACAGTGGGGTATTTTTGCCCGATTTCAGCGGTCAAAATTCAATTTTTAAAATTTCACATAAATTGCAAAATTTTTGTGGCTTGAGTTAGTAGAATGTCTGAGAAACAATCTCCCATCATTCGTTTTCCCATTCCTGTATCCATTAAGCATTGAAAGTTTGAAGTTCCGTTAACCCGCTTTCATTTCTCAACGAATTCACCTATTAGTTTTACCTTATTTACATACACTAACAGATTTTTATTTTATAGAACGATTTTTTTAGCTAAGTGTAGGGTGTACTTCTAAGAGAAATTCACTTTTGTACTATATACATTTTTGTAATTATTAATATTAAAAGATGATTCTCGATGATTTCAAGACTTTGGTAATGATTTTGTTATACTTCTGGGTGAGTCCCGGTGTTCATTTCTGTACCATTGTATTCTTTGAAGTTTTCTGATTAAGATGCAAAAAAATTGGACCTGACTACGTCTGACTCCGTGTTTTATAGCTGATTTACGAAAAAATGGCAATATAAGAAATAAGCCATGGTTTATCTTCAGTACGAATTCCAAGACTTTACATTGCGGTATTTCGTTGTCACTTAGGTTCGCAGTGTAGAATAATCAAGGCTCGAACGATCGCCACAAGATCGACCACAGGCACAAACACTATTGAAACGAACTTTGAGATGACTTTTGGGGTGTCTTGTGTTGTCGACTGGTGGTATACCCAGAAGAGGAGTGTTGCGTGAAGTTCTGTGACCCCTGCAGAAGCCGGTCGTTGACGAAGTGGGTTCGCAACCTCGGCTGGTCGAGATTATTCTATATCAGACGATGAAGAGGTCTCGACGCGACTCGATCCCTCGTGTGAGAACGCTATAGATGCCTAGAAGAAGGTGAAAACTTTCACTCCACCGTGGTCGAGAGAGCGAGATCGATAGAGCACCCTCGACGAATTCATTCGTAGCCGGCAGTGAATTTATTCGTGTAACGTCGCGAAATCGAAACATCTAATCAGCTCCCCTAATGTCTTTTTAATGCTCCGTCGCATTAGTCGACGTTCAGGATAACTTTACGCTCTTCTCGGTATCGATTTGCTTGTTTCAAACGTTCTCGATCCACCATAATACGGTACCGATCCGGGAATTGAATCTACAGTGACTTCAAAAGGTGGTTGAACATTCAAATTCAAAAACTTTTCGACATTTTTCAAATGATACATGTATATGTATAGTCGGGTGAGAACTGGTCGATGCCTCTCGCAGTTCACAGGACTCACGTTTCGTGGAGCGAAGTAATGTCCAGGCGGAAAGTTTCCCTATCGGACCTAAGTTCGAACTTCCTCAACGGGACGAGTTTCGCTAATTAGTTCGCCGCCATTGCGTTACCGGTTACCGTAACGTTCACGTGGTTTTACTTTTCGGCTAATTCTCTGCAGGGAACACGTGATCGTGGCCGAACTGTGAACGCGTTTCATTTCACATGTAGTGGAGGACAAAAGTATCCGGACCCTATTGTGCCATAGAAACGAGGAGGAACCTTTTCTTAAGTAATATCTTAAGTAAACATCGAATTCGATTTTTCGACCCGTCTACTGCTTCTTCAAAATACAGTATTTTATCCACACAAATCCCCAGCACGGGTCTGCCGAGGGACATTTATGCGCCAGGGACAGTATTCTTTGAGTTTTGCCGAACGTAGAGAAGGACAGCCGAGCTCAAGAGGCCTCGGACGCCGAGAAATGTAAACATAGCTAAACCAAATTTCCTACTTCCGTATTTCTCATTATTCTTTGATGGGACTTCGATGACCATATTCGTGACATTTTTCTAATTAAAATCTTGAAAAAAAAGAATTTAATAAAACATTTTTACCGAATCTAAAGATGCTTCGCAGCCACAATACACCGAAAAAATTTATGATTAATCTCGAAGGAATTTGTACGAGCATAATTTTTATATTACAGTATTTTATCCATATAAGTTCCCAGCACGGGTCTGCCGAGGGACATTTATGCGCCAGGGATAGTATTCGTTGACTTTTGCCGAAAGTAGAGAAGGACAGCCGAGCTCGAGAAGCTAATCGAAATTTCCAACTTCCTTATTTTTCATTATTTTTTTATGGTACTTCGATGACCACATTTCTGGCATTTTTCCGATAAAAATCATACCAAATATGATATAATTCCGATGATATTTACTCGTGTAACAGACAATTAAAGTTTCGGGCGCAAGGAAGTAGTGTCGCCGGCAAACCTATGATACCCATACTCTACCCTTCCTCGCGCCCGAAACTTTAATTGTCTATTACACAAGTAAATATCATCGGAATTATATCATATTTGGTATGATTTTTATCAGAAAAATGTCACAAGTATGATCATCGAAGGCCCATAAAAAATAATGGAAAATAGAGCAGTTGGAAATTCTGATTAGGCGGACACAGATATGTCCGAGCTGCGTGGTGTCATATTTTTCTTCACAGCCCTTCAACGGGGTACACAACACGCAGTACTGGGGATAGATTATGGACATTTAGAGGTCAGACTTTTGGGACATTTATGGTTAAAATACTGTAGAACGAAAGATGAATTAAACTGGGTGGCTATTGCCTGTCGAAGATAATGGACGATTTAAAACTGGCATTAGATAATAGGCGCGCGTAAAGCGATCGTTAACGATTAATTATAGACGGTTCAGGTTATTATTTCCACAGCTCGTGTACACGAGTCGTTCGCTCGAGGAGATCCTTTCATAGAGCAGCATGCGAGGCACGTACGGCGTAGGTCGGTGCGATAGCACGCTGTGTGTAGAGACGTCGTTGATCGATGCATCGTGAACAATTACCCGGGGAAATCTGTGGTGCAACGACCCGTGTAACAAGCTTCAAATTGACAAATGTCGGCCGAACGGCTGATTATTATTTTCTGAGCTGTCGCGCAGCAATAACAACTAATGAACCGCGACAACCGAACACCATTACGAACGCCTGTAATAATCCGTAATTAGTCTGCTTGGTAATGGTTACGAAATAATTGAACACTCTTTCGAATACGGATATGATCGTTTACCGCGATAGGATTATCTCTTCGTCAGGTTTGTTTGCGCAAAAGTTTACCTCTCGCCGAAATAGCCGAAGCGTTTATGTTGTTCAGTTTATAACGAAATTCACGGTTAACTGGACTAGAGAAATTTGTAATGTTAACTATATCCCTCGGCAACAGCGCTGTAGAAGCTTATTACACTCTAATTAGGGTACGTATTTAGTTTGTAGTGTTAACTGTTCTTCGTACCACGATATTTTGTTATACGTAATATATTGTATATGATTATTTGGTCCCCTCAGGATTTCAAATCCATTTACCAATCTCCCCCTTCTTTCCACATTCCCTATTGCCTAATTTCAGCCTAATTTTCAGTGGGACCTACTGTTTATGACGGTGGTTTCCAAACCACCTTTTGCCAACAATATGCAGTCTGTAACCAGGCAGTCACCGCATGGCATATATGTACTGTATACCTAAGCTGCTTTACTTCGGTGATCGTACGAGAACCGGTGTTTCCAGGCATTAGTCGTTGGTTTATACGGAATTTATTTGAACATGTATTACAAGTATCTTGACAAGCTCTCGACCGACTCTTCTAAGGCAACTGACCTAGAGTCCGGGTCGTCTCGTCTTCTTATTCTGACTTCGTTTCTTGGGGAAGGGAAAAATCCCTTTCAACTAATGCTGGTTTCCTTCAGACCTTACACACGTGGGGTTCTTCCGGACGCGGGCGTCCGCTGTCCTCTCGTCGATTTATGGTACCCGTATGCGCTATCGTGACTGTCACTTACGAAACCTAAAATCCTGACAAACTCTAAAACTAAACAGTTCTCTCAAAAATAGCTTTGTCTAGTCACGCACACCATAAATCGTATTTAGCTACTTTTTTACGCTTACTTATTTCTAAAGACTTCGAGTTTCCTTGATTGATACGGACAAGTTCCTAGAACTAAAAGATCAGATTTGAAATGTTCTCACATATCGTGCCCATTTCCGATAATTCCTTCGACGAAAATCTTTCCAGAGTAGAGTTTCGCTAGGTAAAGCAATAACATTCTCGGTCGGGAACAATGAAGTTTATAGGAAGTCGAGCAGCAGAAGCGCAGCTGTTCGTTGCTCGCTTTTCGAGCTGGCCATTATACGGAATACGGACACACACATTCTCTCTCTCTCTCTCTCTCTCTCTCTCTCTCTTTGTGCAGGCCTCTCGGCATTTGGGTGCTTTAGTTTGCCGAACGGCGCAGAATTACAACGTGAGATTAAGAACGTATACGTCAAGATTCCAACGTGCGCTTTCATTCCATGCCGGTAAGGTAATCATCGCGATCCTCTTCACGACCCGTTGCGTCCGCCCTCGACTTCGTCGCGCCTGTTTACAGGCCAGCGCACACTATCCGAACGCGATTTTCAACCATCTTCCGGCAGGGTTTCCGCAATTCAGAAATTAAAACTGGATTCAGCTGGGTGTCGACTGAGCACGACCAATCGGAGCTTTTCTCTCCGAACGACCGTTTCAATCAAACCCGATTCCTTCGCTTGTTCGCACTGCGCGTCGTAACTAGGCTAAGTGCAAATATCATGGACACGAGAATATTTTACCAGATCAATTCTCGGGCCACTCGCAATTCGAGCCGAATTCTATGGTTGCCAGGAAAAACGCTGCCGATGAAAACTTTAAACGGCAATACTGATTTTCATTCAATCGGCACACTTAGATTGCTATACAAGGTGTTCGCGATAATTTTGGCCAGCGTTTTTTTTTCATAAACGATAAACATTAGAAAAAGAACCGAAGAGTTTTACTAGCAATATGATAGCGTATCTACATTTTTGTATTTGCAATATATTTCTGAAAACAAAGGTGACCTTCACTTTTTTAAAAATGGAATGTCCTATTTTTTAGATTATTGATCGATAGAATATCAAATTCTGAGTATAAAACTGTTGACCTTTATATGACCTAAACCTAATAGCAATAAACAAAATTATTATTAAATAAGTAATTTAATTAATAATCATATTGATCGTTCCTCTTTACTTGCGCAAATCAATTTTTATGTACCGGAAAGTGAATTGAGAAACAACAGCGGGTTTTCAAACATTTAAAGCAAAATTGACTTATGGGTTAATTAATCCAATGAATCGCATTATTACAAAATCATGCAATAATCTATTTATGATCGTATTGATTTTTTGATCGATTCTTTACTAAATTTTAAAATGCAACTACATAGGATGATATGATATAGTCCAGTCAACGAAAACTTGTAAAGGGAAATGGAAGGAACATAATTTTTGAATTTTTAGGACTTTGTTCGGACTAGTTAGAAGATAAACATACTAAAAGTTCCCACTGCTAGGAGGTGAGCCGGCTGCAGGGGAGAAAGTAGAAAGTCCCTGTTTTCGGTTTTTCGCTTATATCTCGGAAACTATGCATCCTGGATTACCATGGGTTCGTCGACAAATGATTATACCAACGACTACTTTCGCCGACAACGCCTTTAACCGACACGAATTTGACCGATAACGATTTTAGGTTAGTTGTCGGTTAAAGGCGTTGACGGCCAAAGTAGTCGTCGGTCAAATCTGATGTCGGTGAAATGTTTTCGGTGAAAACCGTGTCAGGAAATTTGTGTCGGTGATTTCCATGGAGCCCCTCTCGAAACGGACTGCTATTCCAAGTATGCTGGCCGTCCATCGGAAGAAATGCTCAATGGGACATGCCGATTCCGTGATTGAATCAGAACAGCCGAAATCTAATATTACTGTACAGCTGGAATTTTTCCAATTACTCTTCCTATCCGCGGGAAACGATAGATCAGGATTCCGAGCGGATCGTCCGCGACGCTAACAGGATTCGAATGGTGGATACATCACGATCGACCACGAATTTCTGGAGAATCTAATTCGGCTCACCGTGAAAAGTAGTCCCGGCTACACGGTATCAAACAAAAGGATCGGATTCTATTGTGGCGCTTGGCCGGAAATCTAAGAATCCGGTTGCGGCGAGAAAGTCCTGTGGACAATACAAAAATTAGCTGACAAAGTCTCGCCTTTTATCCTGTTCGACGAGGATACCAGCTTATATCGGTAAACCTCTATTCAACAGCGTTTTCTTGTACTTTTTATTTCTTCGCTCTTTTGTCGAAATGCTAACTGTTTCGTTTAGCGCCGCCAGTGTTTATTTCAGCAACAGCCTTTTAGCCTGTTCAGTGGCTTGATCATCTCAGACTTCTTATTCAGGAACTTCCATTGAATGAGCCTTCCAATTAATCGAGAAGATTGTTTCGAAGAGGAATTATATGATCGACGTACCATCACGTGCCTGTTCGGTCTAATCGCCTGGTTATCGAAGCCAGCTGATCATTATTTATTTAGGACACCGTACGTGGCGTACCACCAGTGGCTATAAATTCTGCAACTTCCCGAATCAGCTCGTAATCGCGGCGAGACTGGATGCGTGTGCGAGGACGGTGCGAAAACGGTGCAGACGCTATTAGATCCACGAGGGTTGGAATGCCCGAGAGGAATGCGTTCACGTGCAGCCTGCATCATTCTCTTCTGCCGCAAATGCGCCCCCCAATGCGCCGTCACACTTCTACGAATCGTGTATACCGTAATTAACCCCCTAACGACGAAAATCGTAGGTCCTACAGTGCGTTGGCAAATTACCCCGACACGGTTTTCACCGAAAACATTTCACCGACAACGATTTTGACCGCCAACTAATCTAACATCGTTGTCGGTTAAAGGCGTTGTCGGGCAAAGTAGTTGTTAGCCATATCTGAAGTCGGTGAAAACCGTGTCGGGAAAATTTGTGTCGGTGATTTCCATGGAACCCGCGTTGACATGTACGAACATCGAAAACCAAACTAAACTTCACCTTGTGGTGCTACCTAGTGACTCCGCTCGGTCAAACTCTAATTAGAACGATAGAAAAATGACGAATAATTAATTAAACTGCCTCGAGGGCGACAGTAAGAAATCGGGAAACTGAGGATTCTCGCGTTCCGCATAGATGAAAGAGTAAAAGTAAAGGCGGTCACAGCTCCTTTGACTTTGATGTTCGCGTAAAGTGAAACGGTATAGGCGACTGAGGATTAGACGAGTGCGATGGAGATTAACCACGTTGAGCACGGAGAATTCAGGGAAATGGGAATTAAGAGAACCGGCCGAATCTGTCGGAAGACCGACAGATTACGATGAAATAGGTTTTGTCCAAAAAGAACGAGCGTAGCGCTAACACATGATAAACTGTTTTTCAGAAGAGGGGATACAGATTTTTGTTTTTATGGAAATTTCTGTCCTCGGCTCTAGCGGGTCGTAAAATTAGCGAATGCGTCAGAATTCGCATGATCCTCTCGAGAAGTCGACGGAGCTTGTCGTGCTTCTATTATCCCAAGGAGCTTTAACGGCAGATTCCACGTGTTAGCTATCAAATAAGCGACGGAAATGGATTTCCGTGGACTTATTCATATTCCTGTTGTTCCGCAACGAAACACGGTGCCAGTGAACCCGCGCCACGGCGGAATTGAAATTCCGATCGAAGATCCATCTCGTATTTCGTACGTGTTTACGAGTGGCACGACCTGTTCGTTTCCAATTTTACCTGTGACCTTCTATTCTCGGATAGTCGTATTCTTACCAAGGTGACGAGATTTTCGTGTACACTTCTCAGCCCGGCTTACGAGAAACACGATTTCCACGGTAATCCTGTTTCCTTCGCAGTGTGCTGCACCTACTGGAATCGCCAGCGTCAGTCTTCTTCGTCTCTCACTCTTTAACGTCGAAATTGGCAAGTAATTATTGAAAATAAAAATGGTCTGCATCATTTGTATGACTTGTATTTCAATGTTCAGAATAAAAATGACAAGAGCATTCGTTATTCCCCCATAGCAAGAGAATTCCACTCGTAAAGAAATATTTTTTTATCGAACCGCTCACATTTTGAATCAAATTTGTTGGACAATTGCGCGATCGATTTTTGTAAAAAAAATTTCACCATCGCCACGAAATTGCGGAGAACTCGTCGGGGAAACCTGATTCGACCACGCAGTGACGTCGCACGTGACTGGAAATATTTCTAAAGTTAATGCGATATTGGAACCGACGCGACAGCGTAAACGAAAGCTTCGCGGCGCGAAGCCTCGACTGAAATCGTGCATTCCGGAGACGTTCTACGTGCTTATACGAACTTTATTTTAACAAGACGATTAACTAAACCACTCGGAATAACGAGCTGGATGAAATGCTCTTTCAAAAAATAATGTCGATCGTAAAGGTGTTAAATAATTCTTAGTGGCTAATTTAATGATGCTTTCGGCACAACCGTTTCGATCACTTAATAAATCTAGCAATTCTGATCTATACCATCCTTGCTTCGTCGAAAAACGAAAAGAGGAAAGGTTCAGAGCAAGAGATCCAATAAATTGGAAAAAATACAGTGGTTATCCCATGTGTAAACAACGTTTCTAATGACATTAGAAAAGTTTTCAGGAAGGTTGGCGTACACACTATCTATAACATATCATTTAATTTGAAAAAATGGTTTCCATCAATTAAAGATAAATTACCTATGTTGAAAAGTTGTAATGTAGTATATGCAATACCTTGCAAGGATTGTAACCTTGAATATATTGGACAAACATCTAGACACCTAGACACACGTATCACTGAACATAAACGCAATATATTTTTGTCTCCAACACAACACATTGCTTTGACAAAGCATTTAATTGAGTTTGACCATACATTTGACTTTAACAATACGAAAGTAATAGACAGAGAATCTAACGTACAAAAAAGGTTATTACTGGTAACAATTCATATGATTAAACGGGACCCATGGAAATCACCGACACAGATTTCCCCGGCACAGTTTTCACTGACTCCAGATTTGACCGACAACGAATTTAACCGACAACGCCTTTACCAGACAACGATTTTGACCGACAACAATTTTAGATTCGTTGGTGGTCAAATTTGTTGTCGGTTGAAGGCAGTTTCGGTTAAATTCGTTGTCAGTCAAATCTGGAGTCGGTGAAAACTGTGTCGGTGATTTCCATGGGACCCACTAAACCAGCACAGTGTACAAATTAGTTTTTCAATGCACAATTTACATAACTAAAACGAATATCCTTCTTGTTCAATTTTTAATTCAGCAATTCTACTTTATCGTATATATATATATTTTCTTGTAGACGCAAGTTTTCCTTTGAAAAAGGTTCAAAACTGAATCGAAACGTTGAGAAAGAAGAAAAGTTTATTGCAAAATTGCTAGATTTATTAAGTGATCGAAACGGTTGCGCCGAAAGCATCATTAAATTAAATATCTAACATTTACGATCGATAATCGGGATTATTTTATTCTTAGTACCCATGGTTTTAGTAGACATCGGAGACGCGTTCGTCCATTGCGGACGGTTCGATAGCGCCGGGAACTGGAGCGTGGGCATTAATTGTGGCCAGAACAATCGATTGCGATAGTTTTCAAGTTAAACTCCAGCAATTTACACCGGGGATGAGATAGGGCGCCGTAGGAAGGTGTAACAAAGCGTAACGAAGGAATAATAAGGGGGCCGGTTTCCCTATTGTACTGTCCTCGCCGATTGTTTCATCATCGTGGGACGAAGGAAACGGCGAAGAAAAGGAGGTGGAAGATGAAAAAACGGACGGGTCGATCGACGCGGAATATAATTACAGAATTTTCCTCTGCTCATCGACACGCCGGGATCCATTAAGGCGCGCACCACCAGACGCGAATAATATTTCGAAGGATAGGGCATCGGAGGCTTTGTTCCTCGGCCCAGGGTCCCGGCTTTCCGATAAACGGGCTTCGTTTGGAGGCGACGAAGCCTGCAGAAGTTTCTTTTCCCTTCTCCCCATCCTTGATAGCGAACAAGGTATTTTCACAATGAAACAAAGCGTTGGTTAAAGAGATTCGAGAAGAGAACGAAAACCCTCTGCTAAAAACAAAATTTCTCTTCCGACTGGAAACCAAATTAATAGCTATGAAAATACTTGTAAGATTTCAAACGAAAAACGTGGGGCGATGCAATAGATAATTGATACATATTGCGCCCCACGTTTTTTCGTTTGAAATCTTTCAAGTATTTTCATAGCTATTAAAAATTCACGATCACAAATTTTCAGGACTATCTGTACGAGACTAGGAAAAATGATTTCATACCTTTTAGTCCGATTTTAAAATTTCGGCTCTCGTTCTGACCATGTCACCCGTGAAATTTTTTACTAATTTTT
>CM052332.1:10048762-10060300 GCA_028455615.1 Lasioglossum zephyrum
GTTAGGAATCTGTATGGGACTAAGAAAAATTATTTTATACTTTTTAGTCCGTTTTTAAAAATGTGGTATTTTTAAAAATTTATTTTTATTTAAATAATTATTTTTTGCATTTTAGTCTTGTGTTAATACTTGTATCACTCTTTATTAATACTTTATATACTCACTAAGCTTGCTGTAAAGTATCGGTTTCAAAACACCAATAAAGTCAATGTAATTCATACGCGTGAATATCGAAGACAAACGTGAGCGATTGCGCGAACGAACAGCGGATGGTTGAAATTATTTATTATTATTTACCTCACACGTACGAAAATACACTGAGCTGACGGAGGGAAAATATTTAAAAATAGTGTACAAATCCTAAACGCAGTCTTTTAAAAAAAATTTTTGTAATATTGCATTGTCATCCAGTTCTTAGCTATGTGGAAAGTTTCAAGTCTCTAGCTCATTGGGAAGTTAGTTTAAAATCAATTGCAAGATTTGTACCGAACAATCAGACAGGCAAACAAACAGACAAACAAGAAAATGAACTAGTAATTACGATTACAGAGAGTTCCATTATCGATCAGAATTATCACGAAGAAGAAGACAATTTATATTTATCGCCTCTCTATTCTATAATGAATATCGGGAACAACAAAGTGTTACTTAACTTCGCAGCCTTGCACTGGAATTTATTTTACGATCACGCAGAACTTCTTTATCGATCAGAGTTTCTTAGAAGAAGAAAATTGTCTGTAGGCCGTGCACGAGGGCGAAGCAGATCGCGTGACAACAATATTAAAAGTTTAGTTTGTTGACCTGTAAATATTTTCGGTAAAATCTTTTTGTCTAAGAAACGATTGATGTGCTCGAATAACAGGGGTTCCCGGATAATTGTTATAATTGAGCACGCCAGCCGCGGGAAATTGGGTCGGACACATGCAGACAGAAGTTTCTACGTGATTAACGAACATTCTCCGAACTTGCTGGAGCGAAGGGAGAGGGAAATATATATCGGTGGACAATCGAAATTTCAATGTGTTTTCGAAATAAACAAAAACCGACTGCCGCCGTTTTAAAAGAACTTCAGGCTGGTAATGCCAACGTGATTAAAAGTTGGACGAGACGCAGCGAATGAATATTTTAGTAGAAACTGTTTTACCATTTGCCCGTAGCAAATGTTACCAGGGAGTTCTAGGTTTTGCACGATAATAAAATAAAACACACAATGAATGACTTTTTTTAGCAAAAATATCTGGGAACGGTGTCGACCAAATTTTTAGTTTAATTTTCTGCTGCAAGCGCGGGGCCCGTAGCATTATGGAAAAGAATGAATGAAAAGTAAAATTGTAAAAGTTCGTGAAAACAAATAATCGACGAGACGGCGTGCTTTGACGCTATGATAACAATAATCACAGAGCACGGTATCGTACTCTAGATGTTGCGATATCTAGAGCAATGAGGCGCTCGACGAGTCCATAAACTTTGGTTTAGTTTCATCTTTATGAAGTAGGGGATGCTATTCTGTACATAATTTTACATTACGCTCCATTAAAGCTAGAACCACCAGACGGGCTCAAAAAGATCCGTGTTAAATCATTCCTTTTGCTGTAATTGTGAAGACGCTTTACGCAAAACACACAAAAGTCCTGCAAGATTTTAACCCTTTAGAGATATGGGAAATAAATGATCAGATTAAAAATACAAATGATCATTGATATTTAATAAGGGACGCTTATAGTCAAGACCAGAACTAGCTCGGTAAATGCAGTTTTAATATATGTAGGATACCGAAGCAACTGTGCCGGGGGTATAGTTGAACCGACTTCCCGCGAACTTTGCTGCAAATGCATTAGAAATTTAGCATGTTGCTGGTTTTCAGACATGATACTCACTAGATTGAGGACTACAAAAAACTTCGTAGAAATTAATTTGATTGACACATTCTTATCGATGTTTCAGTCCGGCTCACGAAACAATAATATTTTTCATTGAAACTGCCACGAAGTTAAACCGTGGAGCAATGCCGGCGTATTTAAAGCTTCGTGAAATGTTTTTTAAATTGAAGTTGCAACTTTGTAGAATATGGGAAAAATAGGGAGATTATGGTACGAATGTTTTTTTACCTTGATAAAATTCGTTAAACTTGTACAATTTAAAGAAAATTGAGGTTTTTCAATACCATGCGTAGAAAAACTTTTTTTTAATAGATGCTATACATCATATCGTGTAAATTTTTTCACGCTGATTTAAAATCTGGTTTCAAAATTTGTCTACGACATCAGGATTTTGCCAAAAATCTCTTTTTGTGACAAAAAAACTAATGAAATCATTTTTTCGTTCAAATGATTTGATAACACATCAGTTTGTAGGTATATCGTATTTTCGTACATGGAACACAATAAAAATAATAATAATGAAGTATTTTAACGTTTACAATTACTTAATTATCTCGTCGTCACTTGTCGTGTCGCTGTCATTACTACTTCAATTTTCTTGAAATTGTACAAGTTTAACGAATTTTATCAAGGTTAAAAAACGTTCTTACCATAATTTCTCTATTTTCCCCATATTCTACAAAGTTTCACTTCAATCAAGTAAAAATTTCATCGCTCTATCTCATTTCTATCGAATGTTCTTTGATTTTGAAACAAATTTCGTCCGAATTGCCTAGTGTGCGACGCAGGAAGCTTCAACCGCGGCGTCCGAGGAAGCCCTTTAATGCTCGGAAGCAATCTACGCCTGCAAACTTGCACATACTTCTCACAGAAGCCAGGATTAACGAACTGACCTGAGTTTCTTTTCGGGTTTTGAACTTTCTTCTGAAAGTAGCATGGCTCGACTATAATACTTTCTATGCCGTCATAATACTCGAGGGCCGCTTTTCTATGGCGCTTCAATGTTTTCCAGTTAATCGCTGAAAAAGGTAGATCCAGCGACAGTGATTAATATCATCCTGGAACTTTTTTATCGTAAATGCGCTGCTGGTACTACGTGTATAGTTTCACTCGATTACACCGGTCGACAAAATTAAAACTGCCCTCTCTCTTCTCGTAACCATTAGAAACTTCTGTGGAAATTTTAATTAACACACTATTTTAAACTTTCCGAACGCATCTCTTGTCCGTTCGTTAAACAGTAAATTATATGCGCCATGAATACTTGTTTATTGGATTGTAGTTCTTGACTACAATACTGAGATTACTAGACAAGTACTAGCACTAGACTAGACAAGTACTTCCACTTCGAAGTGGATTTCAAGAATAATTGCATACCATTGCACAAGAGTGCACCTAATCTCTGAGGACGTAGCTGCATTATAGAAACGAAACTTGTTGTGGGTACACAACAGATGGCATCGTTTAATCAATTTAAAGTTCGGCAGTGCCTCGAGCTGAGCATCGATAAATTAACTATAGTATACTGCTGCATAATAATACTCCTGTTCACTTTTCCAATCTTCTAAACCGCATTAATCGAATTCGAGAAGTTCTCTGGACACCTGCGATCTTTTCTTATTGTAATAACACACCTGAAAGTGTTCGATCAAACGAAATTTGTCGAGGAAGAAAAATTAATTCGTCATCCCGGTTGAAAGGTCAAAAAGTGTTTGAAGCCGCGAGGAATGCTGCGCTAGAAACCGGCCAACTTGTAAATTACAAATGACATTTTCGGAACAGAGCACCGTGTACGGTAGGCGACGGCTGAAAAATGGTAATGGAGGAGTTTCCGTGCCGGAAATAAAATTTCAGGTGAGCAATGCGAGCGCATCGATGGCTCCTAAAAGCGCCAGATGCGTCTAAAACGTACAGCAGATACGAATTCGAAAAATGCTCGTATCTCGCTTCGATAATTCACCGGATAAGGAGTATACGAGGAACGATTCCATTGAAAAATTATTTACGCTTTCAGACTGCCAACGAGGGGAGCATAACTGCGAGCTTCGGTGGCACGACTTATGTGCCTTGGTTAAATAAGACCCGCGTAATCCTGCTAATCCTTTCGGAAAATAACGGGTCAAACGATAACCACGAAATTAGGGGAAGCGCTATTCTACAAATTAATTCGCGGTCCCGACACTAAATTAACTGTTGGATTTATTCACCCTATACATATTATTATAATAACTCAAATGAAAATGTAGTTTATTAAAGGTATTATCAGTTACGAGACTTAGTAAATTTCGTGTGTACACGTGAGAAGGGCAAAGAATTCATTTCTACATACTTTGGACATTGTTGAGATCGGGTTGGCGAGATTTTTCGCGAGTGCTCGAGATCTCTCTCGAACGCAACGAAGAAACAGCAGCGTAAAGTACAGTTAATCGGTCACGGAGCTCCCTGGAAAAAGCGTTGCCGGAGCTAGCTGAAATTTCCTGGGGGAATTACGAGGTAGCTGTTTAATGCGCGAAAATGCAGCAGGTTCTCTAAATGGCGCAGTCCGTACCGGGCTAGTTAACGACCCGGAAGGTGTTCTTCCAGGATTTTCGAAACGGCAATGGAGCCGTACTACGGTTCATCTTATTCTCCTATTCTTCTGCCTGCCTAATCTGTCGTACGAAATCAATTGAAAATTGTTTCAACGTATACAAAGACGCTCCTGGCTCCTGGCGCGAAAGCAAGGCGAATCTGCTGGGTTGATCCTGTTTTTAGAGAAGCGCCATTTCGGATACGGCCATTAGGTTCCAGAAAACAACGCAAACAGTAACGCGATTAGTCAGGGAACCGGCCGTAGCGAACGTATTAAGCTCGAACGCTGTCCTTTATCTGTATCGATTGTGCCGAGGATGGTTTAATTTATCGCACGGTAAAACAAGTTTTTAATGGCAGCTCTCGATCCGGGTAATGGAGCAGAAAGTAAGTCGCTTGTTGGGCTGCGCTACATCTGGGGAATTAACAAAGGAGATGACGTCACGGCTAGGGTGGAGAACGTTGGGGGTGAACGATGCGTAACCAGAATTGAGGGGCAACAGTGACCCTCTCTCTATCTCTGCTAGATTAGAAGGGGAAGGTAGTTATTCAGGTGGGTTGTTTTAAATGCCTCACCCGGTATATATCACGTACAGGTTGAAGTGTAATTGAAGTTAACCGTATTAAATGCACACGTTCGCAGGGATAGGAACATAGAAGTTGTGGAGCAGGGAAGTTGTGGACTGGCAAGGGAATCGACCTTCGTCATTTACTTTCGGAATTGTTGCAGTAGAAGTTAGTCTGTTCTGTCATATTTTTCAGTCAGTCTGCGAGAGGGCGCAGTAGTCGGGCAAAGTAAATTATCGACGGTTAGGCGTCTAAAACAGTGGCGGGAACTGAGCAACAGCCAGCCGCTTTTAACTCGTTAAAACTCGGTTCTGCAAATCCCCTTTGCAGAAACACTGCCACGGGACCAGCTCGGAAAAGTAAACGCGCACTCCTTATACTACTCCCGTTTCATTTTATTACGCGGATTTTATGCTTACACGTGATTGTGCTCATCTAATTAATTCGCCGCACGAATCATGAGCACATTCTAGATTTATTATCTTCGCATAGTAAAGACTTTTCCTTGGTTGCCCTGCAGAGTCTCTGTTGCCACTGGAGCAAAGGGATCAGAAACGTAACATCAGTCGTATCGACGAGACCACAAACAATATGGCATTAATGTAATAATTAGTGGTGGAACGTCCCCTCTTAATTAGTACGCGGCTTTAGCCAAAACAAAGTGCTCTGCTGCTACCAGCTGCCAAAACGCATTTGGGCTGCCCTAATTTCGGCAACTGTACGGCTGCCATCGGTATATTATCGCAAGACTGGGCGCGTTTACGCGAAATCCTCTTTATGCGAGCAACTTGCCGTAGATCGATGTCAAAGAGAATATTCTCGGACGATTTCGTTCAAGTTTGCTAACGATTCGGTCATTTCGTGCAGAAACGTCAGTCCATATTTGACGGTCCGATCTTCATTATAGAGGGTGGGGCAATAACTATGTCCACCTTGAATATCTCCGTTATTTGTAATACTATGGAAAAATCACTTTCTATGGAAAAATACTATGGATGAATCACTTTCCATTTAACGAAATTTAGTTTTTTGCTCAATAAAAAGCATTCTGAATGTCGATTAATTTAGTACTCATATTTATATTGGTATTTCAACAACTACAGTTGTGTTTGAGTGAGTTTAAAAGATTCATATTTGCCGCCATTTTTCGAATTGGCCAATACTACAATTCGTTCTCCGTTCAAATCTTCACGGTTTACGCAGTCCACTTGTCACCGGCATGGAATCAACATGTTGTTCCGTAATCTTTAAGAATATAAATTAATACCTTTTCTTATAAGCATGTGATTCTTCACACATTTTTTAAGTCCAAATTCTTTTTTATTTCCTATTTATGTGAAAACACGTTTGTGCCTAACCGTTCTATAATTTATACAAAATAATATTTTTGTTTAATTCTTACAGACGCAATAATGAGATTTTCTATTCTTGAAAATGGTCTAGATTGAGACCGAAACGTTGAATTAAATTTCATGTGATATTTTTGCAAATTTGCTTATGTACCAATTGATCGAACCAGTGCGACGATAACATTAATTGTAGTTTAAAACAATTGTCGATCGAGATTCAGAGAACTGTTACTATGGAAAAATGTTATGAACAAAATTTGCACGGTACAGAAGGAACATGTGACAGGAACACTTTCTGCGAGGGTGGAGGCATAGAGGACATTTCAAGATCACCACATAGTTATTGCCCCATTCTGTATAGAATTGAAAATTCCATCATCTAGGTAGAAAAACTGGTCGATTTCTAAAAATGCCATCGTGACTTGAAACGTGTGCCATCAATTACGAGACCGACTGTACATTCTCATGGCGAATCCTCTTTATCCCTCGAGCGTTTTGAACGAAACCACTCGAATCGGAAATTGCAAGTGTAGCCACGTAAACTGGCGCGTGACCGGATTACCCGGTGCTAGACTTCGTCACACGCGCTTCCGAGTACAACCCAAAAGAAAAACGAAACGAGACTACGGGGAAAAATTATGTTCCCGGTGGCACTGGTCTCGCAATTATTGAATTAGACGGGCCGAGACAGTGGAATCGAAACACCGGAGTAAACGTGGCGCCAATTATCGACAGCCGAGTCGGCTGAATAATGCATAAAGGTGACAGTTGTATCGATCGATCCTTCCGACTATATTCGACCGTCACTATATTTTCTTTGGCTCCTACCTACGACGTCCTCAAATAGAACCGACCAATCGACGATCTTCGGGGGATCTGTGATCTTTCGCCGAAATGCATTTAGAATTTTAGAAATTTAGAAATTATTTACCGCAAAACAAATAAGAAAACCGATTGACCAATATTTAAAAGCTTGAGCGCAAGTCGATAATGATCTGTATTAAAATAGAGAATAATAAATGTCGAACGAAGCAGCAAAGTCGGCATTAAAATGCCAGGAAATATAAGGAAAAAATACCGGTTTCAAAACCGCTTTAACTTTCGCCACGTTCTCCTCCTAATTAAAATTACTTTCCTTCCTCGCCACTTTACTGCCTATTTTCTTTCGCGAAAGTTCTCCGCGGCAAAGGCGGGATTTCAGTTAAGCGCATTCGAAAATCTTAATTTCTTTCCCGCAATACCATACATAAAGTAAAGTTACGAGTTTCGAGATAATTTATCAGCTTCCTCGAAACGCTTTAATGCGATACTTTTATACATTAGACACCTCGTAATATTTTCCCCCTTTCGTTCTTTAATTAAGAAGTTTCACCGGCTCGTTAAAATGTTAAGGACGCCCATTTCCTCCATCGTTTGCTCGTTCGCTGTTCACGTAACGAATCATAACATCGGGAAAATGGACTTTTTTCGTTCGGCATAAGATGCAATAAGGAGATGAAATAATTAAAAATATACCATATCTTTTTGTACGTACGAATATAATATTTCCAGATCGTGCTCTATTCTCCATTTAGACAAATAATTATTGTTCTCATGTTTATTCAATAGGACGATCTGCAGTGAAAACGTACAAAGCGTAGAAGTGGAGAGGAGAGCGAATCCAAGTTCGATATACATAGAATACTAAGGTATTCTAGTTTGAAAAGGGCTTTATATTCGACATCAAGATCATATTTATTAAAAAACAGCCAAGTAAGATCCCTGCGCATCTGAAAAGGGTATTGGCAGTCCCATTGGGACTGTAACCGCATCTGATTGTGCCTTGTGAATCGAATTCTGCTTATCGAAATCCGTGCTGATAAATATGGATCGACCTGCGCAGACGGCGTCGATTTTATCGGCAAACAGCCCATCACGGATCTCGGCGTTCAATACTGGCCCACAAAATTTCAATAAACTCCCGTAATTATCGGAAACGACCAAACGAAACCAATCGTGTAATTAACGCGGCGATTCCATAAATCCAGTCGCGGAATTCATGAATCATTGTATTGGAAAACTTTTACTGCGATTTTGCTGTTTCAAGTTTTATTTGCGCGGCATTTATTACAATTATAATTCCATGAAATTTTTCTATCGAGAAATCGTCTCCACACGTTGTTGACATTCGTTTACATAAAGCGGCTGAACGAACTCGACGGTAATGAGTTTGCCAAGTTAACCAAATCTTTGTTTTACCGTATGACATCCGGTAAACCATCGGAGACAGGCAGACCGAGGAAACGGTCGATAAACGACACACATTTGCCCGAAACTGAGAAACATCCGATTCCGCGGGAACATCCACCGGACAAGTGGCAAGTTATTGATTTGCCTGTCAATATTGCATTCTTCGTGTGTCAGCGTGAAACAAGTCTCGCGTGCTCCCATCGTCGCCATTTGCTGTATCCGTAAATTAAGAAATAATACTTTAACTAGAAACAGTCAATTTGTTCATGAACACTCACGAAAGAAATATATTTAACGTCACACGCAGAAGCATCGCTTTTCATCGACTCGCTAGCTGCTGAGATATTCATTGAATCACGGAAGCGAAGCGTGTGAAATTTTCGTGTGAACCAGCGCGAAGCAAGATGGCCGCGACGAAGGCCCGTCACAGAAAATTGTTCAGCTTGTCGAGAAGATTACGTACGACCATAACCTTCTTAGGTCGATGATCTATGACACACGGGGGGAAACCTTCGTCGAACCCATCTGGATGGTATTGTTCTTTTTTCCCTTGCTCGCACCCCTTTCTGCGATAAATCGTGTGTACCGAGTGTGCTCTGGCACGGTATCCAATGCGGTCGAGAAATTTTCCCGTTCTCTGGGTGCCTCGAAAAAAAAAACGACGAAATGGGGGAAAAAAGAAAAACGCGAACGCTACAAGATATTCCCACCCTCTCGAGACGGGTGCTCGTGCTCCTTGCTGGCTGAGGGATGAAATTCGTCCGGGAGCTCGGGATGTATCTCTTATGTTCGTTCGAACCGAACGTTTCCGGATCAATGAACAACGTGCTGGCATATAGACTTGGAACAGAGTAATTGAGGATCGAATATGCAAATTGAATTTTAGATAAGCGCCGGGCCGAAGTATTTTCATCCGCTCGCAACCACAATCTTCAGTCTAAATCGAATCGATCAACGCGAAGCTATTCAGGCTCGCTGTTGGCTGCAAGATTTCGCTATTATCAACCCGTGTGGATCGCACTGTGCATTTAGGTGAACCCGTGTTCTTTCACGAACATTCCAATAAGAAAGGATCTAGCCAACTAGGCGGCTCCGGCTATAATTTTCATTGATATTGTGTGGAAAAGTGTTTTAGGTTGAAAGATAACCCACTAAAATTTTAAGTCGCTGACCCCTCAAATAAGGATGATATGAGGGTAAATACACTTAACGGTGTCATTTTTTCTCGATTGTTTATTTCATTACTCTTATTCCTTTTTATTTTTCTTTTCATAATTTTATTCCAGAATTCATAGTTCCATCATACCATGTGAATGAGCAGCAAAACCGCGAGGCGCTGCGGGGATTAGCGAGCGGAGCCCCTTAGTATTGTAATATTATAATAGCTTAATTTCGTTTGTGCTTTTTAATTCTTTAACTATGTTCCACCAATCCGATTGTCTTGAAACTTTGGCATATATTAGATAGGTAACAGAACATTATTCTTGGATTTTTTGGAAGTGGTCACTCGAAGGGTTGTTGCAGCCCCCCCTTAAAAAATTAAATGATTTTTTCTACCTTTAATAATTTGATTGCAACCGCGAGAAAAATATATGATACAAAGAAGGTAAGTTCGAGTATTTTCGTTTTTTTTTTAAATCTGAATATCTTAATTAATAACGAAAAAACAAATAATACAATTAAGGATATTTACCCCCATATCATCCTTATATGAAGGATTAGCGACTTAAAAATTTAGGGGGTTATCTTTCAACCTAAAATCATTGTTTCCACACACTATTAATAAAAATTGTGGCTACGCTTAGTAGAATACCTTTCTAGGTTGGCTTCGATTGGCCGTGATCGAATTGATCGAATGAATCTACGTTTCATTGTGAATGCTTTGATTCGACTGTGCAAATGTCCGAGCGGTAGCTATTATTTGATTACTGTCACAACGGAGCACGTCTTCTTTTGCTGGACTTCTCGTTGAATTTGACGGTAGCTGAGCTCGCTGTATCCTATTTCCGGGCATTACTATGATTTACCTGGAGTCTTATCTGTAAGAAGGACATTCGACACTGACGGGCTAAGCGGTCAGAATACAATATCTGCATGATACGGAGCTATCCACGCAGCTAGCTTTGTGTCTCGTATCGTGGTGGAAGATGGATTAAACGCGCGCCATGGAAACGCTGAGGCTCCTGTATTTTTGAACGGACAGCCCCGCGGACGGTCCACGTTATTCCTTTCTTCGATATATTTCTGGACGACGAACTACAACGCCGGACTTCGGATACGAGCATCGAAGCCCGTTAGCGGTGATGTTATTTTAATGCGGCACGTGAGGAAGCGTTAGGAAAATGTAAAAATACTGTTAAACATCACGGAAGAAAATAAATGTTTCTTCGATGTTGAAAATTTTTATTTAGAATTCTATGTGGTCAACTGCGAATCCTTATGCAAAATAAAAAAAGTTCGCATTGATTGCAGGACACAGGAGCCAAATAAAAATCCGTGGTCTAGTTACACTGCCCAATAAGAAAAATGTTTCCATATAACTGTTGGGTGTGTCTTATATAGTTTTTGGTGTTGATTCCGAATATGGCCTTAATTTTTCTTCTACACGCACAGTTTCTGAGAAAATTGAGTTAGAAAAAATACATGTTTTTCAAATCTGAAGAAATATTGTGATGTTATTATATAAGATATTGTATTGTCCTTTACAGCAAAAGATTCCGTAGACTTTCCCGAGTCCAGTGATGTGTAATAGTAATACGTTGTGATTGTTTGAGTATGTTTAAGCAATCATTAAAGACGGTGAGACACCACTTTTGTACACATTTTTGAGGATATTTTTCAATTTATATAAAAAAATGAGGGTCCAGCGGAAAATCGAATTACACCACGCGATACAGCAGACTTTTATCTTGAGAAACCACCCTTTCAACTTTCCAACGTCG
>CM052332.1:10060400-10086761 GCA_028455615.1 Lasioglossum zephyrum
TATTTCGAAGTTTAAAGTAAACGGTATAGAGTGGTCCACATATTATACATGGGAGTTTGCTCCCCCTGATTGCGACTGCCGTCGTAGCCTTACCTCCATGCATGCTCGATAGGTAATATAGGGATCTGGACACTGAGAGTCTGTGCTAATACAATGTGAAAGGTAGTTTGAATGTTCTGGAATTGTAACATATACGCTTTTCAAGAAACTGATTTTTTTACCCACACTAACCATGTCCCGTTAAATAGAACCCCGCCGAAAACGGAACGTCCGCCCCAGGTTTTAATTCCGTTTCCGGAGGAGAGATCGCGACGAAATGCTTGCCCGATGAAAATGGAAAGAGCCAACGAAACTCGAACGCACCCACCCCGGCAGAAAGGACGAAAAAACATAGAACGAGTAGAAAGGGGATGGGGATTTATTGGACGAGAGCGAATGTGTAATGAAATCGGCCGGGAACTCGATTAAAAATTTCTCTGCTAGATTCCCTTGTGTAGAAATTGCTCGCGGTAAATTGAATGGGGCTCTTGCCCCTGAAACCCGTTCCAACAATTCGATAAAATATTTGACTTTCTGCTGCGGTTATGGAGGATCCGTGATTTTCAGTACCTCGCGAACGGCATAATGCGTGGTGACTGTTCCCTATGGTGCGCGATTCGCAAATTTTCCTCCCGTAATTCGTAATTGTTCAGAAAAAGTGGGTAACTTTGACAACAAGGATATTCGTTGCGAGAGGAATTTTCTTTCTGCTTTATTGGATTTCTAGGATCGATTTCAATTAGGGATTGCAATACCGGACCAAACATACAACACCGGCATTTTAGCTTAGGAAATATCGGTTTCACGAAATTGCAAAATAGCACAAAATACCGGTATTCGATATTGCAATCCCTAATTTCAATACAGTGATTTTAGTGATTAAATTTCAGTGACTGATTTCATTACAGTTACGGAGACAATACTGTAGGAGTTAGTGTCAGAGCTATCGGAAGACCACCTATCGATTCCAAGTGCAATGTGGACGACGAAATAATTTGGCGAGTTGGTCGAAAACATTCGCCGTGGGAGCAATTGCTGTGAAACGAGGAACGCGTAAGGGAGCACGTTGCTTGTGTCCTGTCGCGTATCACGATTTCAAAGGATGGATAACGAGTTTCCGAATTCGACGTCTGCGGGATAGAAACCGCGGACCCATCGAATAGTCACGGAAGCTTCCGAGCAATCGAACGCGAAACCATTTCACCATAGTCGAGCGTACACCGCCGGATGCGGCGAAGTTCTCGAAATTTTCGAACAGTTCCTGAAGCTCTACCCACCGAGCTTCGCTAGGTCAGGATGATAATGATGAAG
Organism: Lasioglossum zephyrum; assembly: GCA_028455615.1. Classification (NCBI taxonomy): domain Eukaryota; kingdom Metazoa; phylum Arthropoda; class Insecta; order Hymenoptera; family Halictidae; genus Lasioglossum; species Lasioglossum zephyrum. Next base: position 10,061,751 of record CM052332.1, read on the forward strand.
TATTCAAGCGCATAGCTGGAGTAAAGCGACACCGGGTGTCCGGTAACATTGTCTTGTATTGCATCGCGAGAACACGGATACGATCGCAGCGAGACCAAGTGTTTCGCGGATATTCGTTCAAAATGATGAGCATTCTAATAATCACAATAACCTTCCTCTCTTATTTTTATCGTCCTTTCAGTTCTTCTTATAAACCTTCTCTTTTCTCTGAATTTACGCCGCGATTCCAAACTTTTGGCGGGGCGTGTAGGGGACCGAAAAACTAAGACAAAAACTCTTTTAGAGATTTCTTGTTTTTGCTCCGTTTTGGAGAAAATCGAAAAAAAAGAAACAAAACTAGTTTTCATTTTTGTACTTACTTATTTACATTTCATTTACGTTATCATCTATTTAATGCGGATATTATTCGAAATGTTGCGCTTTTGCAACAATGAAAGCATTACATATAGCACTGACTGAACAATTAAGAGACCGAATTATAGATGCAGTGCACTATCAATGCATGCAAATATCAAATACAATGGTTAGCTGCAACTTATCAAGTCAGTGCTAGATATAATGCTTGCATTGCTGCAAGAGGGTAACATTTTGAACAATATCCACATTAAATAGATGATAACGTAAATAAAATGTAAATAAATAAGTACAAAAGTGAAAGCATGTTTTGTTTCTTTTTTTGTGATTCTCTCCAAAACAAAGCAAAAACGAGTAAATCTCTGAACGACTTTGGTCTTAGTTTTTCGGTCCCCTACACGCTCCTGAAGTTTTGACATTTAAATTCGGGACACCCTGTATATGCTGTGTTCACAGACTTTTGAGAGAGAGGCGGTGTGCGTCATCGACAGGAAAGGATCATCTTGACGGATATATCGTCATCAAAGTCTCCCGCCTGCCCATCCCTGCGATTTCTCAAAGCTACAGTATAATAATGTTCATGAAGCTAGCCGACGCACTCCCTCGGCGCAATGTTCCACGTCGATCCATCACCATCGCGCTCAAAGATTACAATAGATATACGAAGGGATTTCTCATGGGGCAGCTGCGCGATTATTCTTTCGAGCGCAGCGAGCAAACAAAGAGCGGGCGTTCCCGGCTTTCCTATTTAACCAGAGATCGATGAAAAATCGATCGTTTATATTTATATTTGTTTCCGAGGCGCCACATGGGAACTCGACTTTATGGGATTCGCGGGCCATGCGCCGGGCGAAACTTTCCCGAAACTCATTTCGGTTCTTAATATGATCCGGCCTGGTTTAATTTAGGTTCACTTTGCCTCGAACGCGACAGGAGCCGCTCCGGGACATGAAGTCCTCGATGCATCGTTTCCGGCGACGACACGCGCTCGACGCGCATAAATTTCAACGTCATCGTTGGAATTGCTTGGTACAATATCGCGAGCTTAAACGGCGTACGACTTTCGTCGTGGCTTGTCGACGCTTCAAGCTCGAGCGGCTGCCGCCCGGATATAGACGATCCGTGGCACATTACGCCGCGACAGAAGTGTTTCACCTGGCGACGGATTTGCGCCCAGACGAGATGCTGCTATGGCTTAAAATACGAATGCGGCTACATTATTCTTATTTTACCACGTTTTTATTAGCTCGTTTTCTTGTTTGTCTGTCTCATTGTTCGGTACAAATCTTGTAATTGATTTTAAACTAACTTTCCGATGAGTTAGAGACTTGTAATTGGAAACATAGTTGAAAACTGGATGACAATGCAATATTCAAAAAAATTTTTTTTTAAAGTCTATTCATTTAAGAGAAATAACAGTTAAATATTTTTACCGTTACATCTAACCGCGAAACGCTATCGCGTTTAGCAATCCCCACTCCGCGCGACAACGCTGTCTACTTTACTATGCGTGCGCACTCTGGTCAAAATAATGACAAATAAAGAAGTTAGAAATTTGAATTAACTATGTTTACATTTCTCGGCGACCGAGGCTTCTCGAGTTCAGCTGTCCTTTTTTACGTTCGACAACAGTCAAAGAATGGTGTCCCTGGCGCATAAATGTTACTCGGCAGACCCGTGCTGGGGACTTATATGATAAAATACTGTATTGTATTTTAAGCCAACAACGATAAAAGTCCCCCAGAGAGTTTGAATTATTTGAACGAAAGGGGAATATGAAAATCCAGGTTTATTCGGTTTCCCTTCTTATCGACGCAAAGAGAAAGGTAAGAGTATAACTGGGATTGCTCTCCCTTTGACAGTGGTGGGATCAAACGAACAAGGGTCTGATACGGGCGTATCCCCACGTGGCAGTCGCGTGTAATTGTTTCAAGAGCATCGACTGCGGCTCGATGATAAGCAACGCAGCGAAGGGAGGATGCCACCCTTCGGGAACATTGTTCGCATTGTCGCGTGCGCCAATGTTGTCCAACTTACGGATCCTCTTTCCCTCTCCCTCGTTGATCGCAGAACGATCCGGCCCTGATACAGCGAATTTGCAATTCCGCGCGGTCTTAGGAGATTCCCGGTTCCGCTTTATATTCGTGAAAGTTGAATTCCCACGGGGCCCAATTTGCTACAAACTCCGGCGTTATGCGTGTCGGACATATTCACTGCAAAAATGAAAACACACCTGCGAGACCCCGGCCCGGCCCAAGTGTTCCCGAACACGAACAGTGTTCTACGTCTGTAGTGAAATTGCTTGGAGATGGATATTAGAATATCACTCGAACACCGGAAGTTTCTTTCGCGAAAGACTCCGAGGAGTAGTCGAGGTTGCTCGGTTCTACGATACTTCGAAATGGAATTTCGCTGCAACGAGCGATGTCGTTGTCAGAACTGTTTACCTATGGGAAACCGTGTTTCGCGCTGATTCTGTTGTTCCACGGAAAGTGGAAACAATGTAATGGTGTCTGTATTTTTTTCAGAAACGAAGGCTACCTTTAATTGTAAAGTTCAGCAGAGAAACTTATGGCACCAACGACTGCATAAATTAACAAAATCATGGATTATCCGCGACTGTTTGAACAATCAAAAATTGTGCATTGTTAGCGAAGCTACGCAGCTCGTGAAAGAAAATACGTTTCCTCGAAGACGTACCGCTGCCCGTTGTCTCTGTAAAAGTGCAACCCTGTTTCCGGTCGGCGACCAATGCGATTTAACGAATCCCATGAGACGCGCGGAGCACACACACTGTTTCACCCTCCTACGCTACTTCATTATTTACTTATTCTCCGAAGCAGACTCGGCCCTGCTTCCCACCACTCCCTCTCCCTCCCTCTCTCTCTCTCTCTGACTCTCTCTCTCTCGTGTCTGACCTCGTACTTTAAATATTTGCAGTCGATGTCGGGACTCGGCGAGTCGTTGACTTTTTCCACGCTACTTCCTTCATTCGCCTTGCCCCTCCCTCCCTCTTTCTTTCTCTCTCCCTCTCGCGCATTAAGTTTTTCCTCTTAGTTCTCGATCTGGTTTGTTGGATCATTTGCTCCTCCATTGTTCCGCGATTACCCCTCTTGCCAGATTTCTTCGATCTCTTTTCTCGTTTCTCGAGTCGTGGCTTTTGAAGCTTATCACCCTCGTTTTAAAGAGGGCCGATTATAAATAGTAACTGCTAACAAGAGAACGGACAAAATCCATTTTGATTCTACAATTAAATAGACCCTCCGAAAGAACCTTCTTCCAATTTCCCATTTGTTCGCAGAGGAACAAAGGACTGACGACAATTGGCAACTCGAAACAAGTAGAGAAAAATCATCCGTGGTTCAGTTCAAACAATCGAGGTTGCGCGCGTACGAATGTTGGCGGTTTTGAGCGCACACACACTTCCTTTTGAGGCTCATGAGTGTAGATTGTACAATGTAGCAGCAATGGCGGCCGGCAAGAATGAGCGTGCACGGCGGCCATTAGTGCCGCGCTCGGTAATTACGGAGTTCCGATTGCAACTTGTGCTGACGGTGGTTGCAGTAACTTTTTCTTTACCGTCTACGGTTACACAGCCGGACAGGGCACACAGTTTGTTTTTTCTTTTTTTGTTATTTATTCCTCGGGAGATCAGAATCCGCAGAGCTCGTGCATTTGTTAGAACGTCGTGGATGGCTTCAAAGAGCCTAACGACTCTGTTTTACGTGTTACGGATAGATTACATTTGCTTCCGGATTCAATTTGCGGACGAACGAGAACGAGGCCTATTCATTAAGGATTGAAACTAGATTTTCATTTCTTCTGTCGTGGACAAATTGAAGGACAATGTGTATCTTAAAGGACAATGTGCCATAAATATTGGTCCCCCCGAACGACCACCCGTGACCGTCAAGGGCAGTTTCAAATTACCAAGACCCCGTCGAACCTCCTTCCCAAGGCTCCTTCAAACTCCCTGGTTTGCTCAAAATTTTGATGTCCACATTAAAAGGGGTTTTATAACTACAGTAAACCGTATCAGGGCCAATCATTACAATCTCGCTGCCTCTCTGCATCGAATAAACATTGTCAGTGATCCTAGTTGTAAGTGTAGTTATAAGCTCCGAGGACTTTGATCATGTTTTGTAGCAGTGTCGTCTTTATGATTCTCAAAGAATTAAATTAGTTAATAAGTTGCGTAAAATTAAGTTTTTTCTACCACTAAAAGCGGACATTTTCTTTGCTAAACCTAATGTTAAAGCCTGTGAATATATTTTTCAGTTTTTATGCGACTGCAACCTTCATCTCTAGAGATTATTAATTTTGTCATTATACACCAACTGTAAGACTACTGTTAAAAAAATATTGTTAAAGCCGAAATAAACCTATAATAGATTTCAGTGGCTCAATAAAAAAAATGAAGAAGAATTACGAGAAGGAGGTCTAGACAGTCAAAGCGTGCTGATTAGTAAATGCAACTTTCGGCAGGAACCAATCAGTACATGTTTTTCCCCATCGCCTTCGGACAGGAAGTCGAGTTCCCACAGTTCCATCTTAGCTTTCGGACAAGCATCACCATTGAACCCTCGGGTAGACAAGTACAACGAACCGGCCGTTGTCTTGTCATTCATTCAGTACGAGTTTCAAAAATTTAAATTGCGGTATTTTCTTGTCCAGCGAACAGGACAACCGCGCTAGATTCCGCTCCGCATCATTCGAGACCCTTCGCGTGCGCTAAGCGTATAAGACAGAACCTGCTAGAATTATCTTACTGACGAGTACGAAACGCTTCTTTTAACGTCTTCCCTTTTAATCAAATCAATCGTTGTCTTTCGCAATCACATAATCTATTGAACCGGCTGCCCACGATTAATTTGGCGGGTAGCAGCAATCATGCGAGGGCATCCGCGAGTCGACGCGTCCGCAGTTAAAAACCGGGCTCAAGCACTGCAATCTTGAGTATAATCCGTCTGCGCAACACAAGGTATTTTGAGCAATACTTGCTGTTGAATCGCGTGTTATGGTGTCGAGCGACGAGCGCGTATCTTGTGTTTTTATATTGGTTCCCCGAAGTCGGAAGACTGGGCGAGAGCGCGTTTGTTTACGTTTTTCGGCTGCCGGTGGCTCCGAGGAAGCGTGTGTGTGTGTGGCGCTGTGTGCGTATGAGCGCGTAGCGGTCGAGGCGTCCGAAGACGCAGTCTTTAGTCGATTGTTAGCCCTGAGTTCATTAGAACGTCATTGTATTGTGAAAATCCTCTTTCTTTAATAAACATTAATAATCCCGTTATTTTTTGTGGTTCTACTTGAACACTTGCAGTTCTATTTGCAATGTTCTAGTCGTCTCTCGATTGTTCCTGTTGTTCGGTGCGCTTTGAGTGATTCTCGGTTTGCGGAGCGGATGGGATCGTGCAACAAATACCCGTGTATTCACAGTCAATGTATTTTGCAGGTTAATCCTAGAAAGTTTATCCAGTCCAGTGCAATAACTGTTTCATTGTTCGATCGTGGCCGCGGTGTATTCACTGCCATGGTCTCTCGTTATTCAGTTAGAACTGTTCGCGAACTGTAGCTAGAGCTATTAACGTTGTTGCCCGATTTCCCTGCTGAATATTTACCATACTTGAGGACTTACGGCAGTATGTAATCGTCACTTTGTCAGCGGAGGCGCGTTTCGCCTCTATGACCGAAACTTGTAAGCAAGGATCATAGTTATTATCTACATCGCATCAAATTCCGGACTGCATGTCCGGGTGACTGTGATCAGCCGCACGCGATAGTTACCGCATAACTTCGCTCAGGTCGTTGCAACTGCTCCAGCTGAGAACTTGTTGTTGCACAGCACTTCGCTGCCTTTGCCGGCCATTATAGCGCTGGCACAATGTTGCGGTAAGCGCGCGAAGAAATTCAACGCTGCCCTTCCTCTGTCATGTTACGTCCCTTCGAAGAGATTAACCCTAAAACTTCTTGAGATACAGGCACAACCGCTAAAATATCCACTTACTAGGAACACATTCCGAAAGAAACTTTTGGGACAACTTGATAAAATAGTGGAAACGAGAAAGCTACTGAAGCCAGACTTGACGAACGAATCTAAAATCGTGTCGGTTAAAGGCGTTGCCGACCAAAGTAGTTGTTGGTCAAACATGGAGTCGGTGAAAACCGTGTCGGGGAAATTTGTGTCGGTAATTTCCATGAAAACCACTAAAGGAAACTGTTCCGTTGCAAAGGAACCGTACATGTAGTTTTTTTTTGCGAACAATATTTATGATACGTACGTACGTATCTAGAAAGACTTTTTGGAGGATTAACCAAACAATTACCTCATTCTGCGATCGCCAAAATGAGTTTCTTTCCGTTGTTGAATTTACAATGTGTCATGAATCAGGTCCCGGCAAAGGGTCCTGTTTCGCCCGATAAGTACGGTTTGAAGTGACGCAACGTCTCCGTCGACAAGTCAAGCACCGCCCCTCACTTTCTCCGAAATACGCCTCACGGAAAAAAGCCACGGGAAAGAGAGCTAAACATCCTTGAGGATGCTGATTGGTAAATGCAACTTTCGGCAGGAACCAATCAGTGCATTTTTTTCCTCATCGCGTACGGACAGGAAGTCGAGTTCAAGCAGTTCATTCTTAGCTCTTCGGACAAGTAACGTTATGGAAACCGCGGGTAGACAAGTACAACGCACCGACCGTTATCTTCAGTACGATTTCCAAGACTTTACATTGCGGTATTTCGTTGTCACTTAGGTTCGCTTCATTTTCACGTTTTTAGTTACCACGCATAACCATCGCAGCAGTTCTTACGTACAAGTTGTATACAGTGAAGTACAGAGTTATTCTCAGTACCTTTGCAAACATTCATTCCTTCAATGAATGGAAGGTGGTCCTTCGAACAAGAGTAGTAGGCACCTCACAGTGCAGAATAATCAAGGCCCGAACGATCGCCCCAAGATCAACCACGAGCAGATACGGTAACATTCGTGCGAGGGTATTCGCGAGTCGACGCGTTCGCGATCTTACCGGACTCAAGCCTTACAACCTTGAGTGGAAATTCGTCCGCGCATCATCCGCGAGTGTGCCTCAAACGGCACGACGTAACGGAAACATAAAATTGATAATGATTTAGTTAGATTCACAGTTTTCTTTCGATATAAGCCGTTGGTTCGGAACCGACTTTCGCCGTGCTTCGAATGAGGGTATCTAGTGGGCTTGTAAGATGTTCTATCTGTCTCGCAGATCTAGCAGATCATGAATATTGCCGAGTCGGTCGAGAAGTTAGTCGTTCGCCGGTTGAATACATAGTTCCGATCACGCGGAATGAAGAGGCAGATGGCGAAGCAGATGGAGGGCAGGGTGGCGACGTCAACAAGTGTCTTGGCACGTTCGGTCGGTTTTTCACCGGCGAACTGTCTTCTTCGCGGATCCCCTAAAGGCGTTCCGTTCTCACGCGATGCGACCAGGAAATTGCAGGAAGTGTCTGGCGCTGCCAAGTGGCCGAAAGTTTAACGTTACATCGCGCCGGTCGCGTCGTTCAAATGAATCAGCAGCGACGCTTCCTTGCCCCCGTAACGTCGCCAACTTCCGCCGCCTAGTTCATTTTACGATCCTTTATAATCCGAATATAGCTCATAAAACTGCGGTCTGTATCTCTCGACCAGGCTGCCGGAAAAATTCTTCGTAACTTCAATTTCCCTCTACGGAGCAGTTTCCTCCGCGAGATCCTGCCGGATCCGAATTTCATTACCAACCCCCTCGCGTCGGTGTAACGAATTCGTTACAGTAGGTACCCTCTGCCTGATCTCTATGCAAAATGAAAAATTTTCTGTTTTAATTTGTCTACTATCGACAACAACTTCCCTAACTTCATATGAAGAAAAAACGAAACCTACACACTTATTTCATAGGAGCTATTAACCAAATACAACAGCTACCGCAAACTAGAAAAGACCGTAGCGACTGCAACACTAGAAAACCATTCTATCCCCCATCATTACAGTAATTCACTTCTCCACTCGTTCGTCCCACTAAAAAGGTGTTAGCAGAAAACTTTCGTAAATTGGTACTCGGGATAATGTCTCCTCAAGTCGCAAACACTAATCTGCAAGCACCATACAATCAAAAATCTCATCTCGCGGAGTGCAGGTTGCCATTTTTATCGTTCACTCTGAAAATCGACTCTTAAGGGGAGACGAGCACCTGGGAGGTTGAAAAGTGATCTTGACTTTGAGAATTACTTTTATTCAAACAAACGGTTGTGTTAAAAAACCATTCGGTACATCAGTTGCGTCATACTTTCATCTACAAAATACGAAATTTTCGTTAGAAAATATCCAATGGTAGTGGGGTGGCAACCATGTGTACGAGATAGTTTTCTCTGTATAGTTGATTCGATCCTGATCTGGATTACCCGTGGATGCTGGACCATGGAAACTGTGCCAGTACCAGGCGGCAGCTTAACGACCGGCCTTGACTATTATATTACTCTCTTACCTTCGGAATGGCGCGGAAGCGATCGCGGCTTCCGTTCAGAACGGCGAAGTCTTAACTGCAGATTAAACCAGGTACAACCATTGTGAAGAGTCGGCTCGAGGAGCCGTCGTGTGCTATATCTAGGGACACACGTTTGTAGGCCGTTTACCACTAGCCGCCTCCTCTTTTTCACCACTTCACTCGTCTTCGTTGTCGCCTAAACGGCCTCGTCTTCCCCTCTCCGCTCTCTTGCTTCTTAGGAGGTAGGTTTAGAGAACTGCTACAGAAGAAACTCGCATCGCGCGGAACAGCGACGGTAGCAGTAGTAATTGAACTAGGCGAAGAATTGGTTAAACCGACGACGACTTGATTAATAATTGACAGCAATTCGTTTCCGTTAATTTCTCTGTTGTTTTGGTCGCTTAGCTCCTCCGTGATCTATATACAGATCAATGATAAACGATCAACTCTTAATTCAACTATTCAATAAAGATTTCTTTTTCATAGATTCGATTTTCTGCTTAAACTTCGAACAGTGGAGAGAAAAACAATGGGATCGCGTAACAGCGACGTTAAATACTCTTCTTATATTCTTATGTTAGGTGTTTGTGTGTGCGTGTGTGTGTATGTGTGTGCTCCTCGATTCCCTCGTAGAGATACTCTTATGTACATTTACATATATATATATCTTTTTATATTGTGTAATAGAGATTTCGTTATCTATGATCCTCTAGCATCTCGCGTTGTCCTTTCGATATGTCTGTCTGTTCCCTAGTGTTCGATCTCTCGTTCCAGTCACTGCTACATCCTCTTCGTCTTCCTCTTCGTCTACGCTCGACGATCCAGCGATGATCGACGGAACCGTTGATCCTGGATCACTCGCACCCTCTGCGAACGAAATTCCACACGATAATGCGCGTCGCGTCCCGAGGAGCACAAAAACGACCCGCCACGTGACAACCCACCCACTTCAGAATCGATACGCTTCGATACGCGCGCTTTTTCGCACGTTGAATACGTTTCCACGCTGCCCGGGTACGCCGACGGAATTCTAATGCCGCGAGAGAGCCTCGTGTAAAACAGTATTCTCTTCGTAACTGTCGCATCGTCTGCCGAACGACACTTCTCGAACAGATACTACACACTTTGGAACGCGACGGTTCCAATCCAAAGAGAAGGTTCAAACATCAAACATGCTGTGGGATTTGATGTCCGAGATGGGAGAACGTTTAATAGCAATCGATAAAGAGCTGACACGCTATCGATAATAGATGTTTTCGTTTCTCTTGGGTAGTCGTTTTATGGGTTCCCTGGATCGAGTATCCAGTCGCTAGAGCTTCAGAGGAGGCATCACGTGCGCACCTCGAGTTCAAGAATTTTTCATGTCCGACGTTGCCCGGAATACCGACATGCTCGTCACGAGATATTACGTCGGAGATATGCGCTTCTTGTCATTTCAAATAACACGTCTTCATGGGGAAGACCCTGCATATCAAATTTTAAATAGCCGAGGTAATTGTTAGCCGGGCTGAGATAAAGCGGATAGCACGATCTCGCGAGGAAAGAAAATATAAAATCAAAGCCCTCGGGCAGATTTATCGGGCTCGGCCTGATTAAAATATGATCGATATCAGTTTTCGATGTCCACGGTAATGATACGACGTGTACCGGGTTTAATGGCACGTCCATTTCGAACTTCGCATCGTCCGGAAATCGATGCGGTGCCTTGTGTCGCGTTTTCTCATTATCTTTGCCAGCATTTGTTGCCTGTCTCCCGATCAAAAACTTTCATATTTAGCATTATCATCTTGTACAGTTACGGCCCGAAGCATTTTCGATCGTTTATTTTACAATCAGCGGAGAAGTAGACGCGTGTACAACGCGACCCAAAATAACTGCCTCAAAAGAATTTTTTAAATAGTATACAAATTAACTATAGTTTAGAAAAATACCTCTATAGCGATTCGTTTATAACAAAACAGCAATTTTAGTTGAAATGTATATCGATTATTTATTTCCTGAGCATCGTATTCACGCGAACGAAAGGCTGCCGTTAAAGCACGAATAAATCCTTATTCTTCGCTACAGCAACCAACAGCAGGGCGCACGGGAGAAGTTGCGCGGGCGCGTTTAGTGCCTCGGTTAAAATGAAATTTTTTGATGGGCCCGGGTGAACGGGGAAACGATGCGCAGAGTGATGCTCGTGTATGAACCTGCGACCGGATCATAAACGGCATAGCAAATATATGAAAGTTCCGCGGAACTTCGTAGCCGTTTTATGAAAGGAAATTTCGACGTAACTCTGTTATTCATACGCCGCGAATAGATTTCTCCATTAAACCCTTGCACGACGATTTATTTCGCAGTGATAAAAATATGTATTTATTGCATAACGATTTCGGAAACACCCTGTACGTATCTAAACGGTCCGACCTGCACCGGCACGCGAAGGGACGCGCGCACGTGTCGCTTTCTCCTCGCCCTCGAGCTGACGTGTTATTGACCTGCTAAAACCAACTTTCCACTGCGCAATTACGGAAGATTTTTATTAGCCGGGACCGATCACGCGCCTCTTGAAATCCTCGCTTTGTATGCGAGCTTCGGCCGTTCAAGCTGCAACTCGACGCACGCAAAATTCCGAAGCTGCTGCGGAGTCCGATGCGTTCGAGTTCGTTGAATGCAGTTTCAAATTTATGGCTGATTTCACGATACCACCGCCGCGCCCGACCAACCGGCAATACGCGCTTCCGATTTTTTGTCTCGCAATTACCTCTGCGGAGGATCATCGGATGAATCCACCGACTCCAAACAACGTTGACACTTTTTTTAAAGAACCAGAGCTTGTTTGAAAAAATAGACATTTGTACATCGTTAACCTTCCAGTACTCACGGTTTCTGCCCGACAAGTATAGTCGTACTGTATCTCTCAGATACACATATGTTTAATCAGAAAAACAAAGCAAATTTATGTGTTTAGAGTGTCGAATCACATTTTTACGCTATAAATTGTAAGAAGGAGACTCAAAAACCACATAATACGTCTTTATCTGTTCGTTGCTCATTGGGAAGTGTCAGTAATCTTTACTTTTAACAAAATTAAGACGCCACGCACATTTGTTAACAAAACACGTATTGTAGAAATGGATAAAAATGTATATAAAGTATAAATGAATGAAAACATATACAATAGTCAAACATATGATATGCCGTGCGTATATACGGTAAACATTCATTCTTACAAAATTTAAAGAAATAAGCCAATTACGCTAATTATTTTTTATTGGAAAATACAATAAACTTTGCGTTTTTTAGGCTAGTACCGGAAGGTTAAGAGAAAATTGAAAGGAATTGCTTTATGTTACCTAATATTTCTAAGGATTTAGCGATACGCGACGAGAATTACGTGGTTGAACAAGTTTTACATTTCAACCGAGTGTGTTCTGTACATGTTCTCTCTTCCAGTCAGCTTGTGTCGTGCCTCTTATCGGCTCAGCTTTGTCGTGACTGATGTATGAAACGCTAAGGGCAGTATAGAGAAAATTTCCTATTTTCCTATTGGCTGAGGCGAACGTTTCTAATTGGCCTAACGTTTGGTCCGTTTAAAACTGAATCAACAATATTATGAATAGTTTCAAGGGGAAGCAAATAGCATTGGTCAGACACGAAAGGCGGTGTAAAATTCGCGTTGAATCAAGTCGTGCGTCATGTTATGATTCGACAGTGACCGAGACCAATCGTATCAAGGTAAACGAAAAAGCGGCAAATATTGACTTCCCGGGACTATCTCGCGCGGCTACGTAGCAACAGTTCCGACGAGCGTACTACGCAAGAGAAGGGTGTCTTCGATTAATCCGTTCGGGATTGCGTGTACTCTCCCGTTTACTCTTCGACGGTGTCGAACTTTCTAAAGAGAGTTTTTCCCATTGCAAGCCTCGGATCGACGATATTCACCGCACGTCTCCCCATTTCCTCAAGTTTCCCGCGAGTTTCCCGGCATTTCCTCCCTGGTAAGAACAGGAAGATTCGAGGGAGCGGTGAAGTTCGCGCAATGGAAGAAACGCGGAGAATTCGTATTATCGGAGATTCGTCCGGCGCACGAGAGCTTCTCTCTCTCCTTCACCGTTTGTACGAAATACCTCGGTCTGAAAGAGCATCGACCGCTCGCCTCCGGTGGAATTTTAATTCCCTAACGATAATCCACGTCTTCCCACCCCTATTACTCGGCTCTCTATTCACGAACGGAAAGAGTCGCGGGCAGCGTGTCAGAATGAAACGATTAATCCCTCGCGATCGCGGGATTCAAAGCAACCGGCATCGACCGTCTCGTGCTCCCCGAAACACCCCCGAGCCGCGCCGCGCCGCGTCGGTTCAAAATCGAATTTCCGGCCACGAACGGAACGCCCCGAAAAGAGCAGTGCACACTGTTCTTTGACAGAGACAACACACGAGGCAACACTACCGGTCGCATCCCCGCACTGTTCTCTTCCCGCACTCACAATATCACGGTCACGTAATTTCCCGGAGATTCCCCCGTCGTGAAATCGCTTCCCATGGGTTAGCGAGCGATCCGTCGCGTCGCTCGGAGGAAGCCGGCGGCGGCTGCTGCGTCGACCGTGGAGGAGAGCCTGCTCGATCCTCGCAGGCCGACTTACATCTCGTATTTCCGGCTTTCGGAAGCCCGGTGTGCCCACTGGCCCCAAGATTCCGGTCCGCTCTGCGTTGCAAGGTGGCCAGGACGCGCGGGCGCGCGCGCGCGCGTCCCCGTTGCCCTCTCTCACGCACTCTCACGCACTCTCACGCACCCACTCTCACCACCGATTAGGATTCGACCGAGCACTCGACACGCAACAACACACGACGCAATACGAAAGCTGGACCGCACGCGTCGTCGTACAGTCCCGATAGAACGACGAGTCGAAGGCACCCGAGACCACACCGGTCGTCGTCTTTCTCGGCGTGACGGCGCGTCGAGGCGCGTCGCGTCACGTCGTTCGTTCACTCGGAAGCCTTGTTGCCGGCGTACACGGAGCGCCGTCGCGCGAGTCGCCGGCGGGACGCTGCTCGACGCCGACGCCGGCACTTCCTCGCTACCATCCCCGAGAGTTTCGTCGTTGCTATTCGAAAGGACCTGTGCGTAGCCCCTGTGCGTAGCCTACCGGCACGACGCGGATATCGCGAGCACCGCGCGACTCGCCGCGGCTGAATGTGGGGCAAGGCTTACCCACGCACACGTCGCCGTGTGGCCTCGCTACTGCCGGCCGTCTGGCACAACGTGTGCCTCCGCTACTAACCAGCCCCTCTCCCTCCGTTCCTCACCAGTTTCGCTCCCTCCCACTCTCCACGCCACCTCGCGAACAACCCCCACCCCAATGACAACCGCCCCTGATGGCGACGACCCCGCACCTCGCCGCGCAGCCCCGCCACGCGGATACCAACGAGAGAGCAACCCCCTCTGCCCAACCGCGCCAACGACGATCAACCTTTCGAACCACCACCCGTACAACACCCGTCCCACTGCGCATGACCCAGGACCGTATCTACCCGAGGGCGCTTCTGGTTCCACACCCCACCCCAATGTCCCACACGAATTCCGCCGGTCGATTTTTTTCCTACGGGGGCGCCTCCGAACGGATTGGATCAACCGCGCCGAGAGTTCTATTGATAACCGAGGCCTCGATTCTCACAGATCTCATCATCAACCCTTTCAATGTTTGCGTCGGATATACTCGTCACGGCAGCCTGGCGGTCCACCATTTGACCACGAGTATACTCGTCGAAAACAAATTACTTTTGCCATTCGACGTCACGGTCTGCTGAACAATAAACCAACCTACCGAGCACTAAAAGCGAGTGGTATTTATACGTACTTCTACAAAATTCGTGATATTGTCAATTTTGAGTACAGCTCTTTCTCATTTTCATTACATTATGAAAAAATAACAAACATATTTATTTATCGTATATTCGGGTTTTGTGTATATACGATGAGTTCCATTAATGCATTCGCTTTTATCGTTAATGGAAATATTTTGCACATCGCAGATATGAATTCGGGTTGATCGAATAAATTGTCCCATGGTAGTAATTTCAGGAAGTAGAACTCTTCGGTCATGATCAGACGCGCTAGTCGATGATTGCACAGGGTACGGTCGAGTAATATGTACAAGCGGCTAGGGGGCGATTCCTTATGAGAAAATAAGAAAGGAATATACAATACATTTTTTTCATACGAAGCTTTCTTGTCCAGAGAATCGAGGTGGGAAATACAGCGCGCACGCATGCTATTCGATAGGGAATTGTCTGGCGCGTCTGATCATTACGGACTCATTCTACTTCCTGCGTATACTAGAGCACGCGAACCCGGCCGATCTCTAAACTGTGGTTTCTCGAAAACGAGGCGTCAAACGAGTAAACGTTATTCCTCTCTTTCGATTTATATTTTTAAGTTAATACTCATAATTCTTTAATATCTTCTTATTAAGTAACGAGCAAATCCAACTCCAAGTAAAAAGGTGTTCCATTTGAAAACATAGTGCAGCTGGAAAATTCACATGTATCTTTGCATTTACAAGAAAAAAAAGTATCGTATCCTGGGTACGTTGTCTGCATCGAGCCATTCATCTTTTTCCTGTAGCACATTTTTTTATCTCCAACCAAAAAACGATATGGTCCGTTACAGTTGCATGAATCACTCTATGTACGGGGTGTCTACGAAATTATGATACAATACATTGTGATTCCACGTACAAGATTTTTGCATTGAATAATGCACGATTTTTTTTATCTCTGTTGCCAAAAATTCCAAAAAAATTTATGAGCATTCCGCCTAGTAAGTGTTTGTGTTGCGGATCGCGCGAGCTCCGCGGCGACACGCGAATATCGTAGGCCAAGGGGGAGAGAGGTAACGGGGTTGCCAAAACCATAACACCTCTCCCCTTGCAGTTCTGACTCTTGGAGCACAGGTGATTGCCGAAAAGTCAGTTGCCATCTGTACGGCACCTTGCGCACTCCCGCCTCGCTTGGGCGGTCAAATAGGCCATTGCGCTTCTCTGGCCGTGTATATTTTCTTTGCTAAAACAGTTGCTTAAAACTGCCGCTTTGCTTAAACTGTAAAACACGGTGCATTATTAACTTTAGCTTCGCTTGACCTAAACCTCAGTAAAAAGGTCTCTGCGCTTCTCAGGTCTTCTAGTTTCTAGCTTACACTGGACTCTAGTTTCTTTAGTTTCTTTTACGTTCTATTTTCTTCTAGTGCTAAGCTAATTATAAGTGGTGACGCCGTTTGAAACTTAACTTAAAGTGCTGGTGCCGTTATTTAAACTAAACCACGACCTTCTAATCCTCTACAGTTTGGGTTTTCAGTGATTATTCGCATTACTGTGCAGCCATTCCGGGAACCGTGGCAGTCCGGTTTATTAATCCAGCTGGTGGGTGTCGGAGAAACACCTCGTCGCGACAGTGTCACCGAGGTGGCGTTTCTCGCGTGACACCGCGCCGGTAGGGATAGGCGAACGTGCACCGTGCGTTTATGCAGATGCAGCGGAGAATTTTATGAAAACTGTTGCCGGCCTGTCTCCCGCGGTGGGGCAGACCGTTTCTTTTGTTGACGTTGCGTACGTGGCACAGCATTAGGCATGATGCATGATCGGTTGTTTGCCGGGGAACAAACGGTGTATCGATAGGAACGGCCGCGCGACGAATAGAGTCACAGGCTGTCTCTTAAATATCTGTTCTGCGCGAATCGACGCGGCACGGTCGCGTGCTCGCCTATCTTTCGCTGCTTACCCGTCTGGTACAGTGCGCCGATGAAAAACTGTGCTTTACCGAGCGCAACAAAGCGTGCAGCTTGTGCCGTGCACCCGAGCACACGAACTGTGTCACGTTCAACAGTTTACCCTACATTCAACAGCATGTGTTCCTCACCAAGCGCAACCGGGCGAATCTCTAAAACGCCAGCCCGCGCGCGGACAATGACAAACATCGCAGCGACAGTAGAGACTTCGCTGAAAGTGGTCGCCTCAACCAGCGAGTTAGGCTTTGCCAACTGCAAGAATAGCGTCGGTCTAAAGGCGGTTAGCTGCGTCGATGAAACCGTGACTCGACTGCGAGAACGTCGCGCGGTGATCGACTTTCCGAAAAACTGGGACAAATATCAGTCCGACTTGAAAAATTTATTCGTTCGCGAATACACCGTGGAAGGTGTAGTAGCTCGAAATATAACAAATATAATGGGAAAGGAGCTCGAGTTAAAAATGCGAAAGGGAGGAAGAAAAGGAAAGGAGCGCGTTTCGTCCTAGACCCGCTAGAGGACTCATCAGGAAGGCTATCTAGCGGGCCCTGCCTTAGACGTTGGGTTGTCGGAAGGCGGTTACGGACTGTATATATACTGATCGGTGACGGATCAGGTACTAGCGAGAAAGGCTGTCACTCGCTGTCCATCTTGCGGCGAAGATGGGAAAGCCGGACGCCACAAAGGAATAATATGACAATTTAAAATTACAGCAGAACACAATGTGGTTGAAGATTGTCAAGTTTGTCAGCGTTTCGCCAACACGTCATCTCTGGTGAATATCGCGTGACAAATTTTTCTTTCCTCTCGAATTAATTAATTGGTGCCTCTTAATAAATCAATACGGTTAAGTGCAGTTGCTCGAGTTTCTCCATTTAATAGGTGTACACTAGTTTGCGTTGTAAAACGAAAGAGTGTTCTGAAAATCTTGTATTTCAGTGGCAATACTTTTTGGAGGCACTAGATCGATCGAGACGAAGACACACAATTGCGTGCACCAGAGGGTTGGCCGCGGGAAGAATGGGATCGCGTCGCCGGCAGACGTGCGACCGAGTCCCTAGTCGTCCCTTGACGGGCCGAGTCTCTTTTCTTCGTTCCCTTCTGTGCTCTTTCTCTGTTCGTCCCCGTATTCTCTGGAGAAATTATATTCCGGGGCTGGGGAGGGTGGCGGGTGGTAAGAAAGCTGGAAAGTGCGGCAGCTCGCCGGAAGGCAGCGGACCACGCGGTCTATTCAACCAGTGGCGGCGGTACCAATATAGTCGGATGTTGACCCGGGCTCGATGGAATCACGGGTTACGGTGACTTGGTGACCAATTTCTTCCACGTAAAGAATTCTTACAAGAAATATCCTCCAAAACTTCGAATAATCGGACCAATGTTATTAAATCGCGTAATCAGCAGATTTATACCAAGGAATCAGAAAAACATCGATGAGAACGAGACTAAGAAGAACGCGTGTCCGGCAGAAAATTAGAATATAAATTTTCCAGAAATATTTATGAAACGTGTATTTCTATGATGTGAAAATATTACTTTTTGTAGAAAATGTATCGCACGATAACCCTCCGCTGGACGTATGCTTTTTCATTAACGCAATTTTTCGCAAAAACCTTTTCTTCGTTGTGTGTTTTTTCACGGACCGACTTTTGGCCTGGCTAATGGAGGTTCATTTCACTTATCCTAGCTCTTTCTCGCTCAACGTTGTTATAAATAATCCATTTTTCGTCACCCGTCAGCATTCATTTCAATAATGGTGGAGCCTCGCATGAACACAGTTTATGTAACGAAGCTTCAAAAAGTGCACGCGGTTTTTAATATTTTTCACGTTCCCGCTAATGGCAATCCTATCTCGAAAACGACTAGATCAATTTTCTTGAAATGTTTTACAGGCACACTACACACATTTATCTAGTTTTCCTGAACACCATAACAGTTTTTTTTTAAATATCAAAATAAACAAAATTCTGAAAGTCAAGCTCACTTTTCGACATTCTAGGTCAGGGGTAACGAACATTTTCTCCGCTAGAAGCCAGAGAGAACCCCCACTACCAAAGCTACGGCTCTCCCACTACGGAAGAGAACGGCTCCTCTACTTTCAACCTAATCGTGTGCCATAGTGATGGGCATGATACCCCACTCTCTCACATCTGTGCAGTGAGGAGTGTAGATGGGAGGGGATGTACTAGGAACTTTCGTGACAAGCCAACCGGTATGCACACGTGACATTTGTTTTTGTTCATTCTGATACATTCGGTCATGATACCATGGAATAGTATAATATCCAAACATTAGTGTGGGTAACTGTATTTGGCGAAGGCGCCGGATGGCGGATAGGCTGCGTCGAAGAGGGACAAGCGACCTAAAATACGCTGGGCAATGGAAGACTGTTCGCGCGGGGGTTGGAAGAGTGACGATGGGAGGAAAGGATACGGGGGGTTGCAAGGGACGCAACGACAGGGTAGCAGCGGGGTGTACACGCGGTGGCAGCCACCACGTCGTATACCAACGCCACTCCATATTGATTTTCCGGTAGAGGGGTGGGACGCAGGGAGAAGAGCGGTGTCGAGAGAAAGAGAGTAAAAGAGAGAGAAAGAGAGATGTGGCGCGATAGGGGTGAAAGAGGAACAGAGAGAGAGAGAATGGTGAAAGCGAAGAAGGAAAGGAGGAAGGGAGAAAGTTAAGTAAAAGTGGAGCTGTAGCGCGTTGCTAGAGGAACAGAGAGAGAGAGAGAGAGAGAGAGAGAAGCGAAGGAGGGTTAGGGTTTCTCCAGAGGGTCAGAGAGGGATGACACGCGTGCTGGGGTGGGTTTAGTCGCTTCCTCGCTGTTAACCCGCGCGACTGACCCCTGAAGTTCAGTTCGTCGAAGATGGCGGTCCCCGCACAGGAGTCGGAGTAGATATTAGGGGGTTGCATTAATTCGTGCCGTTTTAAACTTTTCCGAGAGCATTGTTTACAACCAGAGTTTTTTTTATATTGCATTCGTTTTCTTCTGATCGAATAATTTCAGCCAGAGGTAGCACGTTTGTAATGTTCTATTTAGTTTAAGAAACTTGTACCGTGAGAAAAGAGGCAAATGTTTCTGACGTGTAGCTTAGGTTGATAGGTCTGTGAACATTAAAACGAATTACTACAACAGTCGCCATGGAAATTAGTGAAATTTAAACTTCCCGATGATTTTCTGTTACGTGTCCCATCAACAAAACTATTTATATCTCCTACTACCGTATGGCAGATCTTCAAGTAAATTGTTACAGAATATTTTATGTTATCCGCAATAAAAGACATCGTTTGTTTAGAAAGTTTATGTCGGTCCTGTACGTTCGTCGACCTATCATGAATGGCAACTGTAGCCGGCGGATAGCGCTTGTTTCCATAAACCGGCCGCGATTATTCATTCCACGACGGGAGACCTAACCGCCATCGAGCGTGGCGTGCGCAACTCTTCTTCTCCTTTCCGCATCAAATAACCATTGACAAGCTGTTCTTAGTGATGCAAATGATAGATTACGTTTGACGCGATCGATAGCCGCTCCTCGTACAAATTGAATCTCGCAATGCCGCGCTTGGGTTTAATTAAACTGTTATAACTTCCGCGGGGACACGGTCTGATCGCGCGTCACATCACACTCGATTAAACTTACACGGAATATTTCGTGAATGATGATTACCTCCCTGGGAAAACTAGAAAGTTTCGGAACAACGATGCGCTCGGACGAGTTCTCCACGATATCGAGCCACTTTTAATGAATTACCGGATCAATTTGCTAGTTCATTCCGGCGGCGTTTTCATCCTTCGGCTGTTTGACATTCTACAGAATTGTTCGAAATTATGTATTATTCAAGGCTAAATATTTCGTTTTATCGCATCGTACGGTGCTAATCACGAGGGACAAAAGTCTGAAAGCAACTGTAAGTCTCGTGTGAACCATTCCCTTAAAAAACAACTTTAAAGTTTCGTAAAATATTTAATTCCATGTATGATATGCAGCAAATTAACATATCTGCGGAGCTAATCATTTTCGACATGCTTGGATTAAACACGTATGCATGATAAGGAAACATTTGTGTGTTGCAGGTAACATGTAATCCTTGTTGTGTAGCCGGTTACGTCACCGTATTAGAAGAAAGATTGATAAAACATTCTCGATCCAAGTTACGTCATCAGTTTATTAGAAGAGTGCGGGTTATCCGCCGTTACACGTAACAATGTCATAACTTGAGATTATGTTCGAGATATTCGACGTCGCTTTTAATTAGCAATATTGTTTAACTACTACGTAAATGTTTGTTATTCGAGGCAATCTGCTTGTCTTCGTAAGAATAAATAAATGATCCGAGCTAGCTGGTATTACTCATCCGATAAAAATTATTTTTAACATTTCTTCAATGATCTATGAATATAATCAACGTAGTGTGTGCACGACATTGTTAAATGCAGGTCATAGATAACGTTCTCGCGTAGGTGGCAAATGCACTTCGCGAACGGTGTTAGTTAGTTTGTTCCACGAACTGCTTTCTCTGTTATTAAAAACGAAAAAACTAATTTCTCAAGGACCGTATTAAGCAGGTTCTAATTACCGTACGCGCGGAGCCGCGAACACTATTTTTATTCCAATTACAGGAAGTCCCATTCAAATAGTTGCCCACACCTTTACGCGGAAATTTACTCGTCGGGTTTACCCTAACAGAAAACGAGAACACGGACAAGAGAAAATAGTAGATACTGCATTGTCTGAGAACAAAGCATGTAATTAGATTGAGGATCCTGAGTGGGGTGTTTTTACACTTTCCTCGACGAAAAGGATTTAAAGAGTAGTCGCACGATACTTGTTTCTCTAATTTTATGCAATAGAATTTCGTATTACTGTGGGGCACGTCTCTAGACACTTTCCGTACTTTCACGATAATTGAACGGACCGTATATGTACACGTTTAACGTTTCAAAAATGATATATTCTAGTCAATGATATATTTCATGATATATACGTTAATGATATACAGGATGTCACACGTAACATTTTTCACGATTTCTTTAAGTACTTACGATAATCTGACAAAAATATTTTCAACGAAAATTGATCAGTTTTCGATTGCCTATATGTATATTGGAATAAAAAAGTTTTTATAGTATTATCAAGGTCACCTACATTGTTTTAAATGGCACTTTGTATTTTCGACTTAACAGTATTATAGCCCGTGTCAAGATGAGTTCAACGACCTAGTATACCATGAGCTTGGGATGACCTTGAAGGTGAAGAAATGAAAATTTTAACAAAACATGACAATCAGCTTGAATGAGTGATAATAACTTGTATTTATTATATAATACTCGAAATTAAATTCAATTTAGAAACCTTGACTAAATCATCATATGTATGTTGACATTTTTTTCTTTGTTGTGAATTGTCGACAGTTCGTAGACAGCAGCGAATTCGTACAGCATGCGAAGAACTTCGCTGTGACAATATCGTAAGAGCAATTAATACTTTACTAAGAAGAACGGAATTGTGCCTACAACAAAACGGATTTCAATTCGAACATTTGATGTGACTTTTTTACGAAATTGTTTGCGTTCATTTAATCAAGCTTTCTGAATTGAACGTAATTTCGAGTATTAATAATAAGTACAAGTTATTATCACCCATTCAAGCAGATTGTCATGTTTTGTTGAAATTTTCATTTCTTCGCCTTCAAGGCCATTCCAAGGTCATGGTATACTAGGTCGTTGAATTCATCTTAACACGGGCTATAATACTGTTAAGTCGAAAATAGAAAGTACCATTTAAAACAATATATAGCCAATCGAAAACTAATCACCTTTTGTTGAAAGTATTTTTTGTCAGATTATTGCAAGTACAGATCTCGCAAAATTTTGAAAGCTGTTACATGGGACACCCTGTATAGAAGTCGACTCTCCAGGGTAGCGAGGGAAAGAGAGAAACTGCACGCCTAATTTATGACATCTATTTCTTGATGGAACTATGAAAGTGTTGCCGATTTACTTGGAACACCGGCGGACATGTTCCAGCTCGAAAGATCGTAGGTGAGATCAAATTGAAAAGTTCCGACGAGTTTCTCAGGCGAGCCTGTTTCACCAGGGCTTTCTCAACTTTCGAAGTCTGCGAAGTTTCTGTCTAAAACACTGTCGATATTGATAAGAAACTATGCGGCGCCCTAGACTATACCTATCGAACACAGCACTCACATAGATTTCGAAAAGGTTTCAGCCAATGGGAGTAATGAAAGCGCGACGTTGATGCTCTAGTGTGGTAAGTATAGTCTTTCATTAAGAAATGCAATTTATCCAATTTTTGCCTAACCACGTCTCGAAGAACAACTCTAATCTAATTCTTCACGAATAACAAATCCCGATACATGTTGCATATAAGAAGATTTATGGCGTTGAATAAATATTATGATTATCATTAATTATTCAGTGTTCAGGCCTATTTTTGGCACGCTCGGCCTGCTCTTACGTGCTATTAAGCACCGAACAAGCCAAGGCCACCCTTGTGCTTATCGCAAATAGGGGAGAAAAACGATGGCATGGGACGCAACTTTCTCTCTTTTCCTCTCTAATTCTTTCCTCCCCTTCCTCTCTCGCCCCTTCTCGCGCGTTATAACGTATGTGAGCCAGGACAAGGATGGAAAAATACTTTCTCAAATATGGAATAGCAACGTCAACATTGGCCACAGGAAAATTAGGAAAATTTACACAAATGTTCTTAAGTTTTTACCGCCGAATCTGAGAACACCCATGGTGGGAGCAGTGTCGTAAAAGATCGGGTCGATTGAGGAGACACGCGATATCAAAAACGTGGCTTCGGAGTGGACAGAGTTTTACGGTGGCGTAGCTCGGCGGAGCCAACAGTGTCGTACAAAATGAAATGATCCTCTTCATCATCGAGATCAAACATTGACACAATCGGACAATAAATTCTTTATCGGTTACCATCGATTACGAGCAGACTGGCTAAACAATAAATCGACGGGTCGCGTTGGCCAGCCATCGCATCAGCATTTTCTACGTCCTCTATTGCGCGGAATGTCCGTTCCTATTGATCACCGTAGGACGAGATAATGCGTTTTGAATCAATCGGTGAAATAATGAGCTCCCAGCTCCATTTCTCGCGAGGAACCGAGACAATTGAGAATTCAGGAGTAGAGTGGCAGAGTAGTAGAGTCGCAGAAGGGTAAAGTATGAGACAAGTCTTAATCTGGCGACACTGGACGAAAGGGGAGAATCGGTGGCGAAACAGGAGGAGCGGTTCACCGTCTCGATTTATTCTCGCGTGGACCGTTGTCTGAATGGCCATCAGTCAATTACGTCAGTCCTCGTAATAGGAGCCAATAAGTCGGGATGAATCCAAGGACCAAGGGTCATTTTTTTATACAGCCGGCTATCCATTTCGTCAAGGGGTGGGGGAGGGGAGACCATTAACGGCATTCAAGCTGTCTTTCTTAACGAGCAGGGGGATACAGAGTGTTCCATAATGTAGAAGGACAAACCCGTGCGTCATCAATCGACGGCAGATTTTACGCGTTCATGACAGAAATGACTAAGTGAAATGCTGATCGGTATTAGTAATAGTGGCGGGCCTAAAAGACGTTTCATTTGTTGTCGAATGAAACGATGAAATATTGTGAGATACACTGTATACATAATCCTTCTGAAAAAAACTTTTTAAAAACCACGCTTATATTAGAATGCACTAAAAAGGAGAAAATAATATTTTTAGATAAGAATTATTTTCACCTTTTTAGTGCATTCTAATATAAGCGTGGTTTTTAAAAAGTTTTATTTTATATATTTTTTATTTTCTACTTTTTAATCTTTACTACCGAGCGTATTTAGTAAGGCTCGGGTTTGATTTCCGCTGAGATACTCTCTGCTGAAATTTTTTTTTATCTCCTTTACCCACAGATATTTAAAAATTTTCTGAATATTACATTGTGATCTAGTTCCGAGCTATGTTTAAAGTTTCAAGTCTCTAGCTCATGGAAAAGTGGTTTTAAATTCGATTACAAGATTTTATACAAGGACAAGTTAATATAAGCGTGGTAATGAAACATATGGTGTCTTAATCATAGATGTAGAGCACGCTGCAGTGTTTTTGAAAGGTAAGGGCGCCGCCATATTGGTTTGTAGTGATGACCACGAGCCGCTTACCGAGCAGAACCGCCGGTGCTTGTTTCCCCCCCCCCCCCCCCCCCCCCAATCCGAACCAACCCAGTAAGTGAACTGAACTCCTTCGGTGCGAAGTGGGCTAGTGGAGCGGGATCGGAGTCGGAGTGGGAACGCGTAGTGGAGTAGGGAGCGCGCGGAGTGGGGATCGCTGCACGCGATGACGTACTGCCGAACGTCGCGCAGCGAGGGGCGAAGGGGAATATTTAAAAATATTG
>CM052332.1:10086861-10214564 GCA_028455615.1 Lasioglossum zephyrum
TGCCGCTTCGAAGCTCAACAAAAATTAATTACCTTCCGCGGAATTCAATGAACCGTGACTGTTCCGCGAGTTTGTCGAACAATTTATCAAAACAAACGACAAAACGAACAAGTTTCATTCGGAGGAGTTGGAACGGAGAGTTTGAGGATTTTTGAAAACGCTCTACTAGGCTTTCAAATATTTTTTGGCTCTACCAAATGTGAAATTTCAGGACGTCGTTTTACGAGTGTGTTCAGAATGATTTTCTCGTCAATTATGCAGTGGTAAAAGAACCGTTGGTTTAAATAGAAGCATATATTTTCACGGTCGTTGAATATGAATAACGAAATAACGGAAATTAATAATGCTATTAATATCGTTAAATATTGTATCGCATTTTTAATATTTAAAGTCTGAAATAAATGTACTTGTAATCTACATTTGCACTCGCGGTGGATGCAAAATTCCTTTTACTTCCAGCGAATTATTTACACTAAAGTAATCCGGGTGAGTGCTGTTATAAAAAGACATCGTAAAATGACGTTCTATGACCAAAGGTCAGGTGCGCTTTTTTCTACGTGTATGTTTGACCAGTCTGTAAAGTAAAATTCATATCAAGAACTTTGTGACGTTCGCTTATACTTGTTGTTTCTCTGTACACCGAAGCGAAGCTCGTACGACAAGGTTTATGGATGGAATTTTTTAGTTTACACTCGTCCTCGACGAAGAATATTAAACAAGAGCATACTTTTGTTTCGCCTAGATAGTATCAATAATATATAAATACAAAAAGCGAGCTAATAAAAACGTGGTAAAATATCAAAGATCTTTAATCTACTGATCATGTTTTGTGGCTCACAACATTCATACGCGTTATAATAAAATTTTACAGCGAAAGCTAAATTGCGGCAAATATGAAAGTCGATTGTCCGGATTTAGCACACCCGATCAAGAGACACACATTTTTCACGTGTAGTTTATGTCTTACCACAGTTTTATTAGTTCGCTTTCTTTTTTGTCTGTCTTTTGTTTGGTACAAACCTTGCAATTGATTTTAAACTAACTTCCCGATGAGCTAGAGACTAGAAATTGCAAACATAGCTCAGAACTGGATGACAGTGCAATGTTCAAAAATTTTTTTTTTTAAAAGTCTATCCGTTTAAGAGAAATAACAATTAAATATTTTTACCGTTACATCTCCCCGCGAAACGCAATCGCGTTCAGCGATCCCCACTCCGCGCGACAACGCTCTCAACTTTAGTATGCGTGCGCACTCTGGCTCGTCCCCACTCCACGGACCCACTTCGCCCCGACGGAGCTCAGTATATGATAGTACGTCGCCGCGCGACGATCGGTAGTACATTATCGCTTTGTTTATCAAGTGAAATTTACAGTAAGCTTAGTGAGTATACAAAATATTAATAAAGAGTGGTACAAGTATTAACACAAGACTAAAAAGCAGAAAATAATTATTGACATAAAAATAAAATTTAAAAAATTCCACGTTTTTAAAAACGGACTAAAAAGTATAAACTAATTTGCCTAGTCCCATATAGATTCCTAACCTCGTACAGATAGTCCTTAAAATTTGTGATTGTGAATTTTTAATAGCTATGAAATTCTCTTTAACGTCATTTCGCTTTAATGCCTAAATCATGCTTAAACGCAAACCTTTCAATTTGCCACGCGTCATCATAATTTTAAGTACTTTCTCCGTCATAAATCACTTCAAGCTGTAACCCTAGTCCTTCACATCTGGTTTTCCCCCAAATCACCAGCCTTCAGGTCATCTTGTCGTTACATTTCTCACGAGATTAATTTTACGTCGAGCGCACCGGAGTGACAATTAAAGTTTCTTTGCCGGCTATTAAAATCGTTATCAGCAATCGAATGCGTAGAAACTGAGTATTTGAGCATTGCCGGTTCTAAGAAGCTCCCACCCGCTATAGCGCTAGTAAAATCAGATAAAGGATTAAGCGAATGCGGAGTTAAACCGGTGGCTAACGGTGAGACCAGGTGCAAAGGTCCGCGGAGTCCGAAACTTTCGGTAATTAAAGCACGATATGCCGTACACCGGTGTCTAGTATAATTGCTAGTAGTTAAAGTCGAGGCTCGACCCGACAGCCGCAGCGACGCGGTCGCGTTACGGTAAAACCGCACCGTGCAAAGTAATTTATACCGGAACGGAAAGGCTGGGGACGAGTCCAGTTTCCGGGATGTCGCTGTTCGCGCTGGTTAATGACGGAATCATCGCATCGTCGAGGAACGAGAAATTGCAAGCGGTTACCGAGCAACTGGTTCCAAAATATCGATTAAAATATATAAACGATCTCATTCCTAAGCTTCAGAAATGAAAATTTTCCTGTTAAAATGTTTCATTTTTTTCTCTAAATCTTCTGAAACAATTTCAACAAGAATCGGGCTGGTTTCAATACGACACGTACTGCCACGCGACGTTTTGTTAAGGATGTTCTGGAAGTATATAAAAACGCAACAAAATTTTTGAAAATTTCACAATAACATTATTTTCAGTAATAACCATGAATATTGCTTTCTGAGGTATTTTTAATTTATTTAAATATTTATTTTAAACTTTTTATTGCGTAATTTATATATATTGAATATCACAAATTTATTATCTTCAAGTTCAAAT
This sequence comes from Lasioglossum zephyrum, assembly GCA_028455615.1. NCBI lineage: Eukaryota > Metazoa > Arthropoda > Insecta > Hymenoptera > Halictidae > Lasioglossum > Lasioglossum zephyrum. Next base: position 10,089,494 of record CM052332.1, read on the forward strand.
CAGGGGGTACAATCATTCGCAAAAGTCACAATTTTTTATAATATGAAGACAATTCGATTAAAAAATAAATATAACATCAAATTCACTAATTAAACGGAAGCTTTTTAAATTAATCTATTTTTTTAATGCAAAATATACTCATGAATGGCTTTCATTTCGAATATATTGATGGATTTCGAATTTCATGTACTTGTGTATTTCTCCCATTGTACCTCCAGAACATCCTTAAACCTTAAATGTATGTCACACACGCGCCGATATAAATTAGTTTCCTAACAAAAGGTAGCACACTGGTCACTGTTTACCGAACGCCGCTTTGAAAACTTCTCCTCACAATTTCATCATGCTTGTAACTTTCCTCTCTAGCTTTCTGTCGTTTTCCCTTTGTCGCAGTGACATAGAAAAATTATTATTGATATTTCCCATCTTTACTACCAGCCGTTAAAGCATTCGCTGCTAACAGCACACGTTTTAATGACCATCGTAAACGAGTTTTAACCACATTCTCGTCTAACCTGAATGAAACTTCATAATGTTTCCGGAGAGATATTCGATATTTGTTCAATAACTGCACTTCAAATATACAATAAGTTGTATACAGGGTGTTTCACTTAAGGGCGACAGTCAGAAAATCTTTTTATTTCGACGAAGCAAAAAATTGTTTATGTAACATTTTCAGCCGGTTACGTAGTTTCATTTGTACTCGCAAGACGTTGCGCGGCGAGCTCGTTCTGCGATAAGAAATCTAACGGGTAATGGTTCTCTCGTTCCCGTAGCGCGATCTATCGCGTATTCTCGATCTCGACGAGGCTCGGCCCAGATTAAATGTTGCAAAGAGTATTTCCTTGTATGTTCCTTGTATATTGCACGGGGCGATAATCATAACAGGGAACGATCCAATAAATTATTCCCCGTGAGGATTACTGTCAGTCAAAGCACAGCCGAGGCTACTGCGCACTTCGGCTTCGCGTGCCACTTCAGAAGGCAACCCCGAAGGAACCACGGGACGATCGTGCTGATTTTATCGGGGGAAATAAGGAAGAAACTGCGGACTGGCTTATCGTCGTCGCTGCTGGCCTTGATAATACTGATCGAAAGACGGATAGGACACGCTTATGGACGAGTATAAAACAGGCGCCACTCGATATTGGTACGCACGAAGATGACGCTTCAAAAAAGCTTGTGCCGTGTGGTTGAAATGCGAAAAACTCGGACAAAAATCATTTTCCGTTCGACATTCGGAAATGGGAAGTTACTGAGATCATTTGAAGCAACATTTGGTCCATGTTATTCGTTAGTAACTCCTTAACAAAGCCGCGAACGCCATTTTTGCAAAGGAAAATGGGTAATTATTTAGACCCTTCCTCACCGATTTTGATGACCTTGAAATATGTTGTCAAGGACGCACCGTGGCAACGTAAAGCTGCTCAGGCGCGGTGTCCGTTTACTTTTTTTTCTAAACACGTTGTGATCCTTTTAATTTCCTATGCGTTGTCTGGTTGGTTGTGGTTAGGTCCTGGAGGGGTAAAAGCCAAGAATATGATTGGCGACACTCGGGAAATTCGCCGAGGGGTGAATTGAAGAAAAGGCTCCCCTCGACGTTCCGAGTAAGTTAGAGTTTCTTTAGAAAAAAAGGTCCTGGAGGGGTGGAGACGCATACAAAAATCCTTTTATATGTATGTTGTATATTGCATACCTGTGTTATTCATTTTGGGTTTGGTCACCTTGACAACATATTTCAAAGTCATCAAAATCGGCGAGGAAGCCCCTCATGTAAATAATTACTGGAAAATGTTGCTTTCAATGATCACAGGAACCTCCCATTTCTGGATGTTGAAGGAATTTTGAGACACCCTGTATACATTCTGATGGCGTGATTCAAGACGAGTGCAGTGACCTATTATAGAAGCGATTCGAGGTCACAACGAACCAAGATACGAATTAACAGAGGATTGCCGAACCAGAATTAACGATGATTTGTTTTGCTATGATAATGGTGTGGATCAGGCCATATCTGTTATCATTGTTCGAGACCACGTGAAATCATGAAGTTCTTGGTTGACCAGACGACCGGTTAAATAAATCAGAAAACGGTTAATTAAAGCTGCATTCTGATCGTCGTTACAAATTAATTATACGAAGTAAACGAACGCGTATTATTCGACAATCGATGCCGGGGCACATTTTCATTTTAATGAGTCGCCGTTGCGATGTCACATCGTTTTCTCCGGTCGAAAATTTCATAAAAGCGTAAACGTTTCGACCTGATTTACTTGCTCGATTCCCGAAAGAATGCGAAACGCCCGCCGCGCCGGGCTCCCGTATTCTGTGGAATATATTCATAATGAGTGCAATGTCCCGAGAATAAACTTTCAAATGAAAATATCCCGTTGATTCTCATTCTGACTTAATGTCATTTAATCGCGCAAGCAATTCCGTCTCGCAAATAACTTCTTTTTCACCCGTTAGTCGATTTTATATTTAAAAAATGATCATCCCATTGAAACGGAAATAAGGAGAATATATTATATTCGTCCGATGTGTCGGTTGAAAGTTGCAGCGTCCATTTCGCAAAGTCCGCCGGAGTGAATTAATGGACCCGTGTTATGCCGTTTGCTAAAGGATTCCTCTCGCTCGGAGAATGTTTATTAGAGCATGAATTTTTGCTTGGTCGCAAAACCGTTCGCGAGGTCCGGCGATACGTCGTCCGGTGTAAACGCGGTTATAGCTGGCGTCTTACAAACGCCGCATGTGTAAATAGAATTTTGAATACTGTGTGCTGAAACGGGGAGAACGACATTTGGTTGGTGTCCCAGATTTTCGAAGGAAGAACATAGAAACTCGCCTTGTGCGACGATGAACGATGGGCGAGGGGGGCAGAGAGAGTAACGGGCATCAGAAAACGAACGTAAGAAAAGAATATGCTCGAGTCAAGCCCTGGTAAATGCTAAATGCAGAACGGTAAGTACAATAGCACCGAGTGGCTGGTCGTTGAACGACGAGGCAAAAAATAAATAACTAACGGTGGTTCGGACGTCTTAAAACAGAAAGGAAATTTTTCTCGTTTACAGATGAATTCGCTGGAAGTCGGCGTGTACCGTGAATACTTGAAAACTGTGGTCCATTATGTCAGTTGACCCGCAGATAGTCACTGAAACGTCTTCTATGCGATGCGAACAATATTTTACGTTCAGTTAATTTGTCAAGTGAGAGGTCACTCGAAGGTTACATCATTTACAAAAAGAAATATTTCTCGACTGGTAAATGCCAGGGTAGTTTTTCCGTAAGTATGGTTGGCTATTGTAGTGGCTCCCCGTCGCGGATAATCGATGTTCCACGTCTGCCCACCTCCTCGCTGTCGATACTTTCAAGAATCTCTGCAGCCCCGTGGTCGTGTGTAATCCTTCATAGTCGCGGCGTTTACGCGCAACCATGAGACCTTCCTGGGAATACCTTTTCCATTTAATCATGCTCCTCAGATATTAACGCGAAATTCCACGAGCCTCTGTGCCGCGAAAGCGTTTACCGAGACCACGGGAACTTGGCGAAACACTCGAAAGGCTACAATGCCCCATTATTGTTGCACCAACAATGCAATTACAACGGAAACCTGAGGGGCTGCGGCCTCGAGCCCTGATTGATTCCTTCGATGATAGCTGACGGAATTCTTCGTAATCATTATCAAAGGAAATCTCCATTCTCGATTAAGCCGCATGGAATTCTTTTTGAAGCTTTTTACAATATTTAATGTTATCAATGTTTTCTAACGGATTCCATCGACTATGTAAGAAAGTATGTCGAGAAAATGTGGTTCGGTGGACAATGTTTTTCATAAATCTTATTTGCACTGTATGTGCAAGGTAAATATTCTCAGTATATTTGCGAGCATTTTTAGCGCACGAAGTTCGAAAAATGTAAGCTCCGCATCGTTTAATACGAATTCGACTGAGCAAGCAAGTTTCAAGTATCGCAAATTGTGTCTTCAGCAAGACACTCGAGCATGTGAAGGACTGAAAAATATCCCAGCATTCTCTCTCCCTCCAGTACTCGACGGAAATTTCCTTCATCATATCACTTTTCACATCGCTGAAATACCGGCCGTTCTTTTGTGCGTATCAAGATCGTGTTCTTACGGCGGATGATATTCGAAATACTTCTACAGATTGAAATATTTCTAAACATCGTTCAAACAAATAAAACATTTTCAAATTTCTTAGAACTTGGCAGACTTGCTCCGGTCTTTCCAGACTCCTTCGGGGTGTTAATATTCCCGTACACGGTGTGCTTAAAATTTTGAAATCCATTTCACCTTCCCGCACTCCAATAATAGCTGCACCGTGGAAAATGGGATAAAAGCTTGCGAATCGCGGCTCTCCAGGCTGAGTGTACTCTGCAGCTTTAGGTGTTGAATCTTCGCGAATATTTCAGAGGTTATCCCCACCGAGAAACAGTGGTGAAAATCTGTGCAAACTCGACTGAAACGTCCTGTACCTCCGCGAATAAATCCGTGAAAAACAGATAAAGAAGATTTATACCCGGGTTATCCAGGTAATCTGTTTTGCTAAGAATTCAGCCTGGTCCTGCAGTATGCGAGACATTACGAGGATGAGGGTGACACAATCTACAGCTCGATGCGATCGGCTGATTATTCTCTTATTTAGATAAAAACTTGTGGTTGTTTAATGCCGCTGTTATAAGTAGAACGTTATCATGTGCAACAACATAATACGTTGAGAAATTGCAGTTTAAGGATGACTGCGGTCTACGTGGCATGCAGTTTCGCCAGGAGAGGGTATTTCAAACTGTCGCAGCCCGCGGTCGTTCAAACAAACTTTCAATTACGAGCAGTAAAAACGACACGAGCTCGGCTGGAGATGTGCCAGGAGGTCGCCGTGCAACACGTATGTACGGCTGTTGTACGTTCATCATTGCACAAAGCCGACACCGTTTCCAATCATTGTTCTCGGTCGTCGACGTGAATTCCACGGCTGAACGGAATCGCTCGAAATTACAAATCGCCGCTGATGGAGACGATTTTACATCCTCAAAAATTCTTACATACGCCCTACAGGCGCAGCATCGTCCGTAGTCGATATTCAATTAATCGATCCCGCTCGGAATCCGTATCCGTTGCTGGAAATACTACCGGCGAAGTACTCTTATTTTTACTCTCGAGGTTTCCACTCAAGGCTGACGCGGAGGAACGCAGTCTCGCATCGGCGGCGTGTATTCTCAGCCTATAAGACGTAAACACACAGGGAGGAACGACGAAGTGGACGCAGAAGGAGACGCAACCGAGTGTATCAAGCCCGAGGAGCACGACACCAGTCGAAGCGACTCGACCTAGAAAGACAAAAGTGGCAGATTCTCGAACCGGCACGGTCCGACAGTAATAAAAGCGACAATGCTAGCTTTTACGAAGACAACGCCGTGAGAACAGTTACACGTATCCTCTCGCGGCAGGCTACGTCGCGCCACACCAAGTGGATGTTCCCGTTTTCTTTAACCCTCCCCACACCAACGTCTCCCCATAAATCTCGTGAGGAATAAGTTGTCCCTAGTCCACGTCTCGTTCGCTTTGCCCTCCACGACTCCGGTTTCAAACGCTTTTAAGTGCTTTCCACTGTTGCTCCGGAGATACCGAAAAATCTGGCCGTGCCTGTAGCCAATCCCTCGCCCCCGAACGATACGCCGGAATTCCTTGACAGATAGGATCACACCCTCGCGATAGACTCGTAAATGCTCTCCGGGTCGCCTGGCTACGGCTTCGGCTAGCAAACAGGAACTTCCAGCTGACCTAGACGCCAAACGATACTGTACAGTTCTTGTTCGATATACGACGATTCTATCTCCCCTCTTCTTCTTCTGAAGTTAATTGTTCGCGTCGAACGGGTGAAAACCATCTTTATATATGTTACGCACGGAATTTTTGACTACATGAGTCTTTACCCCCTTCTTGAAATCACATATCCATGTAGGAGATCCAGCTTATTATTTCTATAAACAGTTCTTTCCTTATGGCGAAGTGCGTGCAGCTGGGAATCTGACTAACGTCTGCAGATTTTGATATATAAAGAACTCAAGCTGGTCATCCTGCAGGCTTAGTTCTTTACTGAGATCAGACCTGTACGCGTCTACAAAGATAGAGCATCATTCCCTTTGGATCATATTCTGAAGGAAAGCTTCAAAACACGTTTGTAAAAGGCAAGTCAGTTACACTACCCCCGCATTTCTCAGTACGTAAAAACCGAGAGTTCGGGAATTAGCTTCCGCGAATATCACTTACACGATACAATGACAAGTGTATACCATTTCCAGTTTACTATTGAATACATTGTATTTTCTACCAGACATCCGAGAGTCTGCTAATTTCCACATCCATTTTTCAATCCCAGTAACTAGTAAGTTGTCCCACCTAAATAAACATTTACCGCTCGAGGTTTATTTTAGATTATTTAGAAAGTTACGAGAGCCGACCTTTCCGAATACCTCAACATTACTGAAATCCTGTGACACTCGGTGGTGAAATAGACACCGGCTAGTTCAGAACCTCCTATCTAGTGGCGACCTGGTGATGAAACAGGCATCGGCTAGTCCATGACAACTGTTCAAGTAGAACCACGAAAAATAACAGGATTATTAATGTTTATTAAAGAAAGAGAATTTTCACAATACAATGACGTGCTGCCTAATGAGCCTAGGGTAATGCGCTCATACGCACACAGCGCCACACACACACGCTTCCTCGGAGCCACCGGCAGCCGAAAAACGTAAACAAACGCGCTCTCGCCCAGTCTTCCGACTTCGGAGAACTATTATAAAAAAACACAAGATACGCGCTCGTCGCTCGACACCATAACACGCGATTCAACAACAACCTATCCTGTGACACCCGATGATGAAACAGGCACCGGCTAGTTCACAAGAACAAACTTCTTACCCACCAGCTCTCAGCTCGTAACATATATTTCGGAAACTAGCAGCAGTGTATCTTCTGGCTGACTATCTACACTGACGTACCGCTGCAGACGTTGTAATAACGAGAATACAAACACGCTGCCGAGGGTCCCGGCAAAGAAGAATTCTCAGACGGTGCAAAGCGAGGTTCTCAGGTCTTCGTGCCAGGATCCTTTGATTCGAAGGTATCTCTCGTGTGCGCCAGACCGCGAGCTAAATGAAAACCGTTGCCAGACAAGGACATTTATTCCTGCGTGTACCCTGTTAGTTTTTCTTGAGAAGCCAAACAAAATTTCTTTAAAGAGAAGCCGACCTACTTTAACATATAGCGAGGGGTTCTCTCCACAACAAGTTTATTCTCGCCTGTTAAATTCTATCAGACCGACAGAGTCCTATCCCGCGAGAATATGCATTCGTAGAATGCTAGTCCACAAAAAACATTTAAGTGGTATAAATTTAATCTAGAATAGAAAAGTAGAATGGTCGTAGGCAATAAACGGTGCGATTTCGTGCGTGGCCAAACAACAAGTACAATTAACGTAATCGTTCGCAAAGTAGTATACGTGTACGAACAAATCTGAAACTAGTAAGAAGTAAATAAGTAGTACACACACGTATTCGTATAATCGATACGTTAGGTTGTAACTGTAATGACAGATGACGACCGCCATATTGTTCGAATATAGTATTGTCAATGAAAAATTCAATAGAACTGAATAAAGCGTGAACACCTTGTATAAGCAGACATAAATTTCTATGAACCAATCTATAAAAGCTATTATCACACAAACCATCTTCCAACAGAGTTATTACGTGTTGTTCAAACACATAATATTGCATACATATTGATTCGAGGAGTTAGATGCGTGACATTGATCAGATAGTGTTGTAAAAACATGGCACTATCCAGGATAGTAGCGTACGCCATACTCTAATCAGACAAATAGCATACATCAAACATCAAACGAGCGCACATGCGACACAGTAGTCACGGAAATGATATGGGACGGTGTTTCACCAGATAAGTAGTAGAAATCAGCCATTGGTTTGGCGAGTGATATGAGGCAGTAATTTTATTGATGAGGTGAGTAGTATAAGTCAGTAGTATTGGTCAGACAAACAACAAGTGTTTCACATAAGTACCAAAAACATAACCCTTCCATAAATCACAGGACACTTAGATATCTTCAAGAAAAATGGTAATTCAAGAATACAAGCCTCGACGAATATTGAAGTCTCGCACCGACCCGGCTAGAAATTCAGTTAGGCATGCCTAAAGACAAATGTGGGCCTAATGCGGAAAGAATGATGTACGCCTAAGTTGGGCATTCCTAACAGTTGTCATACATGGTCCAAATGGGGATGACCGAGTGCATGCCTAAGTTAGGCATTCCTAAAAGTTGCCATACATTGTCCACAAATAGGGATGTAAATAAACTTCTTATATCGATCGTATCATTGCTAATAACAATTGTTAAATGATCTCGGCGCTACGGTTTGATCGTAAAAAACAAACTTAACTAAGCAGTTTTGCTAATTATTTTAAATAATCAACGTTTCGGTCACTGATTTGGACCATTTTCAAGATTAACTTAAAATTGCGTCTGTAAGAAAAAAAAAAATAAACACGAAAACATACAAATTTTCAAAAGTATTAACTATTAAACGTTTAGATGTAAGGGAAAAACATATTCACAATGGGAATGGCCGAGCGCATGCCTAGGTTGGGCAATCCTAAGAGGTGCTGCTCCTAACTTGCAGTATTTGAAGATGACGTATCCAAATGTAATTTAGCAAAGCAGTGGCGCCGCGCACTTCTCAAGATTTTCCGACAAAATTGCATTTGGAAATCTGTTTTCCAGTCATAATGAGATGGTGTTTACCTATGAACAACAACCGAATCCTAACACTCATGACATCTGCCAATAAACGGTTATTGTTCACATAGAAAATGCATGTCTTTTATTTGTGGGTATTGAAAAAAGTCTTTGGGAGGACCTAATGTGGCCCTAACACGGGTTTCCTTATGTGAGTCTCATACGACTTTCCCAATTAGGCAATCGTTGATATTCCGCGTTACATGCCGCATTAGGGCCTAACAGCCAAATAGGCAAGATCAGCTTTGTGGCGCCAGACCAGGCAGAACACCCCCGATGAATGCGAACAGCGAACCACCGGGGGTATTATGGCACTGGTGGACGTAGGGAGAGGAAAAGGGCCTTGTTCCTTGGCCCTGGGCGGTGAGGGTTTAGTGGGTAGGGGCAGGGATAGTAGACCCACCCCCCCCCCCCCCCCATAACATCAATTCCCCCACACTACCCTCTCCGACCAACGCCGAAGGAGAGGACGTGCGTAAGAGACATTCCCCCAGCACCCTTAAAAAAGAGCCTAACTGCCAAATTAGGCTAGCCTAATACAAACCTAATGATCTCCCAAACTGAATTTCTAGTCGGAGATTAGCCAATTCGCCGACTTTGATGTTCGGCGACGTTGAGCGTCGTTGGCTCACGAGCGTGAGATTGAAACGTGCAATCAGGTGCAACGGATTGCACTCGCTCGAATAACAATACCGAAATGATCGGTCTCGGCGGTAAATGGCACCGATTGGCAACATTCCAAGGTTTTACGATTTCCAGGGCTGTGGGCAGGGGTTGCGGGGGCATTCTCGTCATGGGTTCGCCATCGAGCGGAAAATCGGATGACCGTAGGCCCGTTCATGATTTCATAACTTCCTTGTACACGGCGCGGCGTGGACCGGCTGTGTTCAGCAATATGTCAGCTCCCATTCACCGGCTCTGTAGAATTGACTTCCGGGAAGTTTGCTCGCTGCGAAGTGACGGGACAATCTGCCGCCTCGAGATTCGGCCGGCGAGAATGCAGCCGGCTGGATTTATTCGTCGCAACGCGTCAGCCAAAGTCAATGGAGGAACGCTGTCTAATAGATCAACCGTCTATTAAACGACCCTCCTTGATTGACACCGGATCCGCTCAGAGACTTCTCGAGAACCACAGTGAAAACACGTGATTTTTTCGAATTTTTTCGAGAGTAACTATTGGACGTTCATATTCCGAAGATTTAAGGTAGTATTACTTTTTGTAGCAAAATTGAATAGATGGAATTCACAATTGTTGGAGAGAAGAACAGGAAATTTTTATTGTGCGTAAAGATCTTCTATTGTTTTTTTATTATTAACGTCGCTTTTTTTAATTCTTACGTGAGAATTATTTCGCGGCGGGACCCACAGTTTAGAATAAAGGTGGGTTCCGAACTACCTTGGGCACCACACTATTTAGATCTTCTATTTCGAACCTCTTTTACGGAAAGTCTGGTGAGAATCTTTAGACACGACAGAACGCCTGATTAGACAAATAACGTAACATGGTCACGTCCACAGAGGGAGCCAACCTTCAGTCAAATAAGTCGGAGCAGACTGTTGGCATTGAAACAGATTTGTTTTTAACGAGTCTAATGGAAGAAACGGTGCTGAATCAGCGCGCAGACCAATGTATCGTCAGTCAGTTGCGTCAAGCCGGTCTAAAAAGCATACTTCCACGTCTCCGAACAAAGTAATTTCTGTAAAATTGTTCGAAGACGTGCCGCAGGACAATATCTGCCACGGAATTTGCATTGTTTAACATAATCGACAAAGAGCGATCCGCTTTTTGACGGTCTAACAACATTGAGGTGGAAATTTTGAGGAAAAAGTCACCACCGAACGAGAAACTTCACCGCCATGTTACTCCGTGAAGGATTAAAGCAGAGGATTAAAGCGGGAACTGATCGGAAACAGGGAAAAATCGAGCGGAGGCAAAGTTTTAAGCTCGCTCAACTTGGCCGTATCAGCGAACAGTTTCGCTCGTCCCATCTATCCCCTTGCGGGCGAACTACGCTTTATCGAGTTACGTTGTTCGATTTTATCACGCGAGTCGCGAACAGTCTAGTGTAGCTTGGACCGGATTAACCGATAGACAAATAAGACAAATGTCTAGGGCCTTGCTTCGATACAGAAGATAATAATCAATTTAAAAACACAAAAAATATATCTGTTCAAGAAGCCTTTAAGACATTTTCCTTCGCGCGGATACTGACTATAGTCATTGGACCGTTCGTGGTACAATTAGTGTTAATAAGGGTGCATTCATCTGTCGAGAATCTCACACGACTTTCAACCTTATCAAGCGGCTGCGCAATAAAATTTCAATTTGCCCCGCGTGTAACCGTGTCGTGTAAAACTATCTGAGTTTAATGGAACAGTCCGCGCGGCACTGGGAATTCAAGTAGGAGACGGTATTGTAGAAATTGTACTCGACACATGCGAACAAAAAATTTACATATTTCGCTGGTGTTTTTATCTTCCGTCGTTCCATTACCAAGAGCGATAGCGTAATATGAAAAACCTTCGAGCACGCAGTCACATTTTCCATGTTATCTTGCTGCGAGAACACAGGGAACCTTCCCAAGTGATAAAAACTAATAAGAGAAAATGTACGTGAGGACAGAAGAATTCGATAATCGTCGGAGAGCAAACAAATTAACGACGGCGTACGGTAAATTGAACACGGGGTTAAATAGATGGGAAAACGAGTTGATGGGCAAACACCTGGAAAAAAATTGTATGCATAATAAATCTCGAGGCAAATAGATAATAACTCAGACGGACACGCAGCCATTTACAGAACAAAAACCACTTTATTGCTCGATGAATAAATCAGTGGTCGAGGAACTTGAACTTTGGGGAGCTCGTTGTCATTAATTAAGCGGGGACTAAATGCACGGGAAACCAAGGTGCAGGGTCTCGCCTATAAATTTCATGCGACCTCTTTACATCATAACGTTCGTTGGGTCTAGTTTTCTTCAAAGGAAATTACACACGTTGTAGTCACGGAAAGTTTGAAAATTACACGGTTCAACAGCCGAAAATCGTTTCGGTTCTCACTATGCGATTCTTATAAAGTTTTCCGCACTGATGCCGAATCCGAACTTAATTTTTCTCCTAGACGCACAGTTTTCGAGAAATTTAAGTTTGAATCAATATATATTGTGATGTTATTATGTTATGTTGTTATGTTGTGATGTTATTATAAAAGATATTGTATTGTTCTTTACAGCAAAAGATTCTCCAAACTTTCCCAAATCCAGAGATGCGGAATAGTAATACGTTGTAAAATACATGTTTAAACATGTTTAAACAATCATTAAAGACGAAGGGGCACCACTTTTGCACCGTTTTTTGATATTTTTTAATTTCTCTGAAAAATAAGAGTCCAGCGGAAAATCGAATCGCACCACGCGATAGAGCAGACTTTTATCTTCAGAAACCACCCTTTCAACTTTCCAACGTCGACGTATTTTTGTGACTAGGAAACAAAATATCTGTGCCCGACATGAGTTGCCGCCAGTGACGCTCACCACTAGAGCGAGCGTTTCACGAGATACGGCGAACAGTGGGCAATTCGGACGATATTTGTGTCAAAATCAAAGAACTTTTGATAGAAATGAGTTAAAGCAATGAAATTTTTTTTAATTGAAGCTAAAACTTTGTAGAATATGAGAAAAATAGGGAGATTATGATAAGAACGTTTTTTAAACTTCATCAGATTAGTTAAAAAAAAACTCACAAGATAATTTCAAGAAAATCAAGATTATTCAATACTACGAGCGGAACAAATTTTTTTTCAGCTTGCTATACATCATTTCCCGTAGATTTTTTCACACAATGATTTCACATCTGGTCTCAAAAGTCTACGACTTCCGGAATTTGCAAAAAGTCGAATTATAGTTAAAAATTTACATTTGTATTTTATAAGGTAGACAAATTTTGAACGCAGATTTGAAATCAGCGTGAAAAAAATCTACGGGAAATGATGTATAGCATGTATTAAAACAATTTTTTCCGCGCGTGGGACTGTAAAACCATGATTTTTTTTTAAATTGTGCGAGTTTAAGGAATTTTATCAAGGTTAAAAAACGTTCGTTTCATAATCCTCCTATTTTTCCTTATTCTACAAAGTTTTAGCTTGAATTTAAAAAAATACAATTCATCGCTCTATCACATTTCTATGGAAAGTTCTTTGAATTTGACACAAATATCGTCCAAATTGACCACTGTGCGCCGTATTCAGTGGAACGCTCGCTCTAGTGGTGACCGTCACTGGCAACAACCCGTGTCGGACACAGATATTTTGTTTTTTGGAATGAAAAAAACCTTGACATTGGAAATTTGAAAGGGTTATTTTCCAAGATAAAAGTCTGCTCTATGGCATGGTGTAATTCGATTTTCCGCTGGACCCTTATTTTTCAGATAAATTAAAAAATATCATAAAACGGTGCAAAAGTGGTGCCTCTCCGTCATTATTGATTGTTTAAACATGTTTAAACATGTTTAAACATGTATTTTACAACGTATTACTATTCCACATCACTGGATTCGAGGAAGTTTGGAGAATCTTTTGCTGTAAAGAACAGTACAATATCTTTTATAATAACATCACAATATTTGTTTAAAGTCGAAAAATATGTTTTTTCTTCAAACTCAAATTTCTCGAAAAATTAAAGTCAGATTCGGAATCAGCGCGGAAAACTCTATAAGAATCGCATAGTGAGAATCGAGAGGTAAAAAAAGTTTGAATTTGTTGGACCGTGTTGTATGTCACTTCTATAACGCGTTTCACGTTTGTACGTTTTGTGTTTGTTGGGTTTAGCGTATATAGGATTATTTGAAAAAATCGTGCAGATTAACAAGTTCATCAATTCGCGGCTGATGCGTTTCATGCATATTCAGCGCCGTGGATAGATTCACAGGGTAATCGTGATTAATCGGATATTTATGATTTATGGTTAACGCGACCGGATCGAGTTTTAAACTTCACGCCGCGCCGGCAGATATACGAGAACGATTTATGCCGGACGAACATGCGTAGCGATTCACTGGTGGAAGTTTCAACCTCTGCGCATCGAAACATCAATTTAAAACTCGGTTCTTCGCGTTTGCACCTGTTACAACCGCTGGAGCTTATTAATTTTCCAATGATTAAAATGACTCGAAACATGACATAATTCGAAAAATCTGGATTGGACAACCAGGAATTAATAATTACGTTAATTTTACGAATTAAGGCATGTGCTTCTGGAAATGAAAGGCCGGAACGACAGTTTGAGAAGTTCGCTTCCCTCGGGACAATTTTCAATCAGAAAAATCTGCGCTTATGATTCGCGCGGCACGATCGTTCCCGCAGCCAATAAACGATCGAAAATGTCATTTCAATTTACGACTACGTACTCGATTAAACGAGAACAGAATGGACGATTCTCGGCGGATGGTTTCTGCTCCTGATCGAATGGTTCTTGCCTAGGAGGTGGGGATGGGGCGGTATTTCCTTGATTCGGTATCCCGATAACTTGCCGATCCCCTGGTCGTGCAAATCATTTGCATAACGTACGAGTCAGTCCGCTCTCAGATAGGAATACATTTGCCACGAGGCGAACCGTGCTGCGCCACGCCGCGCCGCATCGTTCTAAATGCTAACAAACCGGGCAAATCGCACTCGTAAATGCGATCGTCCCGATCGTAAAATGGTCAACAGTGATCAGTGTACTTTGTACTTCATGCACTCCCAGGTAATCCGCGGATCCATATGCATTCATGGCATTTCTAACGTGCGAGCATGCGTTAACCAAAATCCATGGCGTATCTTGCTCTTTTCTTTCACGACGAATCTTTCCATTTCAAAGTGTATTATGCTTTTTTGTCCCGGAGCGCAAATCTCGAATTACCAATAGAATCGAGCTTTCAAGGAGTCTCGACGGTCTTCCATGTTCAACGGAACAAATTTCCTGATAACGAAGCGGGTAAGTTTCGTGTAATACGAGAGTTCCATTGGAAAAGTACATCACTCGAGGGAAAACTTCACAAATATCCTTATCGCGAATTTTATTAAGATTTCTCTCTCGAGGGAAAGTAAATAAATAGAAATAAGGAATCTCTCGAGGAAAGCTGAGTACCGATGCTGCAGCAAGATGCCACGAAGATGAAATCTCGAACAAAGGAAACAGTCTCGCCGAATGATGCTTACCAGCGATAAAACAAGAAAGTTAGTCTGTCTTATTTAACGTCAAAGCCGTTATTCGGTTGATAACATTTTTAAGTAATTAGATCGCAGCGTATTTTCGACGGTCGTAACACCAGAATGGTCTTGGTAATTTTTAGAATTTTACCTGGTTATTTTATTAGTTTTATTAATTTTTAATAAAATTGAATAGAAATTAAGACACTTTTTGCACGAATGATTTTTTACGACGAAAATAACGTATGATGATAATAACTTTTCAGATGAATTCCAGAAGTTCCCGTAACTCGTAGAAAGCGATCATTCAAATCGGTTCAACCGTTCGAAATCAGTCTTCCTTGGGTCTCGTCATTTTCCCTTCGCGCAGTTTCGTCTAAATCCCAATTCCCCCGACTCCGAAATACAAGTTCGAAGCTCCGTACTTGGCCGGAGGCGCTTCAGTCCCGAGTACCTATTCGAACTCGAGTAATGTCTTCGGAAGCAGCACGAACGAAGAACAATCATCGTCCCTTTTGTTTCTCGCGTTTGCGCCGTGCTGCAATCCCCTAAACCGTGGAAGTTCGGGTTCTGTGCACCGTAAAAGCGCAACAGTTATTACTTATCAACAGCGATGGGCCAAGTTTATTCGTTGATGCGACGAGCAACGGAGTCGGATACGGCGAGTGATCATCGTTGATGCACGTGCCGTGGAAAGTTCGTTGAAAAACGGCGAAAACTTCAGGCGAGTCTCGATTCGTTTGGGATTGCGTGTTATTCCGGTCCGACTTTATATTCGACGTGGGTGGCATTGGAAGGATCGCAGCCGCGTATCTCGCGATGGCACGTGATTTTCGAACTCGTTCCCGCCGGGAACATCCGTTTTTCTTTCTCCGTGATACGGTTCAAGGAAAACGCGAGCCTAGAATCCATAACGCATTCCCGCTGACACCAGTGCGGTGGTTCGAGATTGTAACAACGTGTACTTCATCAAATTTTCAACAGATTCCAAAATTTTCGAAGCTTTGGTGAAAAATAAATTTTTTAAAACACCACATTTTTACAAACGGACTAAAAGGTATAAAATAATTTTTCTTAGTCCCATACAGATTCTTAACCTCGTACAGATAGTCCTGAAAATTTGTGATTGTGAATTTTTAATAGCTATGAAAATACCTGTAAGATTTAAGACGAAAAACGTAGGGCGTAAAATGCATCAATTATCTATTGCATGCGCCCCACGAATTTCGTTTTAAATCTTACAGGTATTTTCATAACTACAAAAAATTCACAATCACAAATTTTCAAGAGTATCTGCACGAGGTTAGGAATCTGTATGGGAATGGGAAAAATTATTTTCTACTTTTTAGTCTTGTGTTAATACTTGTATCACTCTTTATTAATACTTTGTATACTCACAAAGCTTACTGTAAATTACCGGTTTCAAAGCACCAATAAAGTCAATGTAATTCAGACGCGTGAGTATCGAAGACAAACGCGAGCGATTGCGTGAACGAACAGCGGATGGTTGAAATTATTTATTATTATTTACCTTCACGTATGAAAATGCACTGAGCTCCGGCGGCCCTAAGTGGGTTCGTGGAGTGGGTATGAATGGGAGTGGGAGCGCGTAGTGGAATACGGAACGCTCTGTCGCGTGGATTGGCTATCGCTTACCGCGGCGGTATACCACCGAGCGTCGCGGGGCGAGGGACGGAGGAGAAATATTTAAAAATAGTGTATAAATCCTAAACTCAGTTTAAAAAAATTTTTTTTTGTAATATTGCATTGTTATCCAATTCTGGCCTATGCGGAAAGTTTCAAGTATCTAGCTCATCGGGCAGTTAGTTTAAAATCAATTGCAAGATTTGTACCGAGCAAATAGACAAACAGAAAGCGAGCTAATAAGAACGTGGTAATATTCTTAGGTATAAGGAGGCAAATTAAAACGAAAATCGCATTCAGGCTTTTTGCAGTGTCACGATAATAAAAGAAGCTCGTCTTCAAGGATAACGAACGCGATCGTTATAGCAAGAAACTCATGGAATGGACTGGCGACGACAGCGTTTGACTTCGGTGTGGTCCACTCGTGAAAATCAACGTAGGTGACAGGATCCGGTTGCCCGATTGCTACCGGCGACCCATGCACAACATTCCGCACGTTTCCCGAGCTATAAAAGCAACGGGGTCGAATTGAACCCCGAAAAAGGAGGATAGAATACGGTCTGTGTATCGTTGCAGCTCGACGCAGAAATAAAAAAAAAGGAACATCTGCGCCGCTGGCGACTCGTCGACTGAGCTTTTTTTCGAGGGAAAATCGAGGAGAAAGGTAGCATCGGGTGGGCGGCTCCCGTGTAGCCTCGCTAAATACGACCGGGAAAACCGGGACGCCAGTAATAAAACATTTCTGATACCGGTGCTGGGCGTTACCGGTGGACGACAAAGAGACACTTGTCGGAATTTAGCACACCGATGATGCACATTTCGAGTGCATCGAGTGCGTTTCATCTTCCGGCCAGATGCACGTATCTCCGGTAAAAGACACTTAGAACGACAATAATGCTCCGGCGGGGAATAAAGGACCTTAGAAAATGTTGGCTGATATAACCGGCTGCGCTCGCGCAGATAGATCGAATGATGAATCATAACTGCATTGAACGGCATCATTGTGCAGGACTGCCGACACATGATCATTATTCGCTACATTAATTGATAGTAACTTTTCTTTTTGTCGATCGTTTGTTTAAACAAATTTGATGTTCTTGGCGCACTGGTTCGATCAATTTAATCGAAAGCAAGTTTGCAATATATTAATTTCGACGTTTTGGTCTTGGTTTAGACCCTTATCAAGAAAATAGTGATTGCGTTTGTGAATTATTAAAAAAAAAAGGTGATATTCTGTAGATGAGAACTCATTTAAAACAATTTTTGAAATATGTCAACTTACTTGCTTAATGAAATAACTTTAAGAATTATAGAAAAACAATACCACGTACTGTGCTCGTGCCTTACTTGTAAGCTACTGAGAAACTGTGAAACTCTCCGAAGTCACGAATCAGATAATCGATCGATACGTAGGCCAATCGATATTCGCCGATTATTTCAAACCTTGAAAGGTCAAATCCCAACTTTAACTGTCTGTATACCACATTATCATGGTAATTTTGGAGTAACATTCGAAATTCGATTCACAAAAGATAGCAAACATTTCACGTTTGCGAGAGAACTGGATTTTGATGTTATGGTGGAATCAAGATTAATGTATTATTTATTATTATTATTATTATGTAATATTTATACTATCATTAAGATAAATTACGATCGAGAACCAATTAATTAATTATTAATGTAATTGTTTGGAAAATTCCCAATTTATTGTTTTCCTATGATTCTTAAAGTTATTTCATTAAACAAGTAAGTCGACACATTTCAAAAATTGTTTTAGATGTGTTCTCATTTGCAGAATATCACCTTTTGTTTTTTCATAATTCACAAATGCAATTACTATTTTCTTGAAAATGGTTTAAACCCAGACCGTAACGTCGAAATTAATGTATTGCAAAATTGCTTTCGATTAAATTGATCGAATCAGTGCGCCAAAAACATCAACTTTGATTAATTGATAGATATCGGGCAGCCGCGGCGCGGTCTGCGATTATGTGCGCGCGAGAAAGTGTAAATACACGGCGGACAACGGGCAGTGGTGTCGCGGCCACGCTTCAACGACCATCGAGGTCCGCGCGATCCCGATGAAAGAACAGGACCACGATCACGTCCGCCTCCGCTTCCCCTCAGCGAACAATGAAGATCACTAATTCAGAGTAATCACAGTGTAGTCACGCGCTGACGTCACTTTATTAGTAGTGGATCGCGGTCGTAATTCCGCCCCGGAGAGTCGAAAACGAATGGCTCATTATGGGACAATTATGGTGCAGACGCGTGGGATCCTTTAATGCGAGCCGCGCCGTTTGGCGGTGCTCCAGCGACTAATTCTAAGTTCGTATGAACCTTGCAGTCAATTTATATTACCGCGTCGTTGCGGAATGTACAAGGTGTCGAGAAATTATCTGTAAAGACCGTTACAGCGTGATCCTACATCTCAGGATCGGCAAAGATCCATTGGAAAATATTTTCTGCAAAATGTAAATTTCTCGAAAACGAATTTAGCTGCTGTTTATCGGTTAGTTGGATTCGTTGCGCGCGCGACAGATGAGCACAGCTTTGATATCGCCAGGAGAATCGGGGTTAACGATCGACTTCGCGCGATCCTACTTTCTTTTTTTTCCGAAATGAATCTTCCTGTATGAAGGGAAACCTGATATGCCAACCGTGATCACCATTTTATCTGGCGCGCCGCTATCGAGGACACGCGGGGCATCAAACGTGTGAAACGGTAATGCGTCGAGGATAAATGCGCTCGGCGCGTCCTCTTCTCCCCGGGGATAACCGAGTTAGCTCTTCTGCTCGAGAAGCGGAACTGCATTCCGCGAGTCTTCCCCGGGTGAAACAGAAGCAATTTTCGATAAGTTCTGGCAATCTATTCTTGTCTGTGAACTACTCTTCTTCATAGAAGACTGCTGTGTAGACCGCGGAAAATTTTTCAACGCATCACTTTCCTGAGACCGTTTCTCAGACACGAACGTACGATTTATTCTTATATCTGTAACTGTTATCCTCTGCGCGTATGTTGCATTTCTTTGTCATCAAATTTTAATCTGATAAAATTGCCACTGCTCGGAAGTACAGAGAAAAATACTGAAAGTTGATGTGGGGCCAATATCAAGGTAGTCAAAGTTATTGGGCCACTCTGTATAATTGCATCTATTTCTAAGGATAACAGACACTCGGTTTTCAATATTCCTTTGACCACGATATCCAACGAAATGTTCCACTATCGTACAAAGGAAATTTTATTGGGTAGAAGGTTCTACCTCTCGGAGGATTAAATAAATTCCCCTGCACTTCGCAGGCACGCGTCCTTTTCGTACGATCTCAATATTGTTCTCGCAGGAAAGGAATAAATTTAAATAAATAAATGGGACAACCATCCCAATTGTATATCTGGAGCGCATTGTTCTTCAGCTATCCCGTTGTCTTAGAAAGCAAAACTTTTGCAGGTTCGACGAAAATCGACATTTCGCCAGGTTTTCGGTCCAAATACTTCACCTCTGCGACGTTCAAGTTACGCTTGTTTCCCAATCTCTCCCTCTCTTCCTCTCTTTCAGACCTGCCAGCACTTCGTGCCACTCGAGTCTCTCATATCCTGCTCTTTCAACCCTTGTCCTGTTCTATAACTCCATTCCTCGTTGTGTTATCAACGGGTCGATTTTCCCGTAACCATTAAACCGCCGACCTTAAATAACCTACCATCAAGTCAACGTTCACGAGCTACAAATATCGAATTTGAGTCAACGGCAGATACACTGCGGAGAAAATTGTAGAAGTTCAATAAATAACTGTAAAAGATACGACTACTGTTTTGTTATTATAGAATGACGAATAAATTCAGTGTATTTTCTGTGTGTTTCAAATAAATAATTAAACCGATACGTTATTCCGAATCCTGCTGGATCATGCTCATTCTGGGTCTTGCTCGGAGCGTCCGGTGAGCCGAAATCTTGCCGTTAATTGAGCAATTTGCCAAACGCTGGCTAAATACCGACTACACCACAGATTCCCGACACCGATACAACAAAGTAGAACTTCGACTGAGAGATTAACGATCAAATTGGGTCTTGCACGCTTGGTCGGCTCGCCTTTTACTCCGAGCTGAACCTAATTAGTAGAATCAGCCGTAGCATGAACGCAGAAAACATGGAACATCGTCAAATCTCGGTCAGGGAGTAAATTCTGGATGTAATTGTGCTTACGGTAGCTCTGTCATATTTCTGTCATATTCTTAATAGAACAAGTCTGAAATTTGCCAGCCGAAATTGCGGCTCGTAATACAGACCGACGCTTCTCCCCGATCCCTTTTCTCCATTAGAAGCCCTTTTTTCCACAGCATAAAAACCTGTTTTTTACATAAACGTGGCATCGTTTAGCCTCGTTCCGCGATGCCCATAGTACACGCGGTAATTATGGTGGGACATAAATTCCGGCCACTTTATTGAACGCGTCGCGCGACTAACGAAGTTACAGCAGCGGGTTTTTATTAAAAACTAAAGCCTGGATTTTTCCAAATTTAGACTGGAAGCTGGAAGAAAGTCGCTTGTTAATCCTCTTTGAAATTTAAACTCATCAAGCGAGTTCTTCCTTTTACAACGTAAGTAGATTTCTATTCGAAAGAAATATACTCTAAGCTGTATATTTTACATTCTTTTTAGATCTCGCGCGATTCACTTATTTGTAAAGGTAAAATGACGCGGTAGAAGGGATGTAGTGTACAGCTCGATTCTAGTGATCGACCGGTTCACGTGAAGAAAGACGGAAACCGACCAGTCAATTAAGCGGGAATGCAAAGTGGCTGGAGAAACGTTCCGCGGTGTCCACGAAAAGCGCATATTTGGTATTCGTATCGGGGTAAACCGAGACCACGTTACCGGATTTAACGGCGATTTAGCGTCGAGAGAACGCCGCAGGACATCGGCGTGAAATGTAAATCGCGTCATCGGCCGCACCGATGCGATGCTCTACAGCTACCCGAATTATCGACTGCGGAAAGAGTACTCGATATTCCGGCGAGCAAACCGACGCGGCGCGGCGCGCAGCCGTTCACTCCGCGATTCCGGCCGGACCAAATTGTAAACACTGTTTGCGAGCTGTTTCGCAACTTGTCCGTACGTACGATGTCACCGCCATTAATATCCGGACACTTCTCAACACTTTCCACTACGAATTTCGCAACGCATTGGTTCGATGGAAAATTCTTACCACTGCACACTGAGCCGGGAACGCGATTTTACTGGCCAAAAGTCAATTTTCGAAGTTCAACATTTTGAAAAACTTTTTTGGGTATAAAGTAACAGTACTTCAAACCATCAAAATCCAAAATATTATTCATTTCTGATAATTCTTTCATTCTTATTTTATTTATTTTTATTGGACTATGGGAACATCAGATCCTTTCATATCAACAATAATTTTAAACAATCGAAGACAAAAACAATACCATAAGAAATTAAATTTACATACTGAAATGTTAGCACTGATATGTTTTCCGTCTATCGAAGAAAAACCATCTGCGTCTGTATCCTCTACAATTGATACGGAATCAATAGCCGATGTTGAAATATTTGAATAATTTAGAATTAACATCGGAAATATAATTATACCATTTTGTCTTATATACTATGTGTCTCTTTAATTTTGACCACGAAAAACAAATATCTAGGCTATATAGCATTGAATAGTATTGAATCCATCCTTTTGAATTTTTCATTTTTTATGTCAGATTCGTTATCAGTGACCTCAAAAACATATAATTACCAACTTTTAGAAAGATCCAATGTGACATTTTGACTGTTGGCCAGTAAAATCGCGTTTCCGGCCCACTGTACACTGGTTCAGACAACAAAAACACACTGTCTTCTTCCTTAAGATTATACATCTCTAAACAATGTTACACCATCCCCTTTTTGCTTAAGGTATACAATGCTTACAGTCTACGAATTGTTCTTAGTGTAATAGTAGAAATCTTAGCAATATGTACATTCCGTCGTCACGGACAGTAAAGCTTTGCCGTATATCATCATCCTCGCAGAAGGAATTGACTAAAATCGTCCAGGCGTTGCTTTCACCTTATCAGTCTTGCGGTATTAAAGGACCGCCCTTGAATTCCGCGATTATACGAGAGAACTTGATTCGCTCGGGGTAGTACGTTATTCCTGCGGTATCGCGGTTTTAAACAGGCAGTTTAGGTGCCGAGTGTAAATCCGACACTATCGCAGAGCAGACGCTCGCTCGGGATTGTAATAACATGGCTCTATGTTCCATTCGTACGCTGTCGTAATTAAGGGCAAAGCATCGTGCTGAGATAAGACTCACCTGCGACCAACGATCTGGCGCCACCGATCGATACGGATCTCGAAAATATTGGACAGATTGTGTTACTCACCTGTAACATAAAGCAAAGTCACAATTAAATTAATTTATCAACTTATAGGAACAAATACATACAGCGGATCACAATAATATTCAGACACTTTATATTAACGAATTTGAATTATGTTTAAAATTTTATTTCAATATCCTATTGTACAGTGTGTTTCAATTGTAGCGGTACAAAAAATATTTTGTGCACTATTTGAATGGTTTGAAGGAACCATTATATTGCAAACAGTATTTTTTCCGAAGGTCATTTTTTTTGGAAGTTATCAAGGTCATCGGTGTTTTTATGCATAACTACATCTTTTTTAATTGCATCGTGTAGCTAATCAAAAAATACATTTAAATATGTATAATAACATGGCTTTGAAATGACTTTGATATGAGGTTACTTGGAGCAACGAGATGAGTCATTTGAAGGTCATGGTACTCTACATATCTGAATGTATTTTTCGATTAGCTACTCGATACAATTAAACAAAGATGTAATTATACATAAAAAAACTCCGATGACCTTGATAACTTCGAAAAAATACTGTTTGCAATATAGCGGTTCCTTCAAACCATTCAAATAGTGCACAAAATATTTTTTGTACCCCTACAATTGGAGGAGATATTTAGGTGTCCTGTTTTAAACGAAACACCCTGTATTTATGAATTTGTACGATGTGGAATTCTGATAATATTTTAGACTTGCATTGTACGTGCTGACTTGCGATTGATAATTAAATGCACATGAATTCATGCATTCGCGTTACGAGGTAGTTCGTGCCACGCAGGACGTTTCATTCGGAACTCTGTACAGATTCAATTAGTCAAATGTCAGAGCCGTCTCTAAGGTAGCAGGAATTAGAAATTATATTCTACAGGGACCTATAGGTACTAATAATAATATTGATAATGACGATATCTTGGCAGTAACATTCGCCAGTCGCTAAATATTAATATACGGCAGTATCCTTGTCGGATAGAGGAATAAAATTGCAAACCGAATACTTGGAAGAAAGTTCGTAATTTAGAAAGTTATTAATTGCAAAATCGAACATTAATGAATTTTTGCGAGTCGGTGCGTCGACGACGCTCGCATTGTCCGAGGGTAGAGTGTGAAGTGTTGCATAAACGAAAACAAAATGGCATCGACAGGTCCATTATTATTTGCAATTAACCGCGTTTAAACGCACTGCTGTGTCCACCGTGCCGGCCTGTAAATATGAACAGGCGGGAGAGGCCGTTTTAATTATTCCGTCGGTGCTTATGAATAAATATGAGCGGGTAAATTAATCTGGCTAGAACGCCGAAAATATCTCAAGAAACATGTGCTGGAAAACGGCATGGCGATGAGTATGATAAAGTGGGTTCAACGGAGAAAGTGTAATTCCCCGTACTCGCAGCGAATACGTTCTTAGCGTACGCCCGCAGCTGGGGAAATTTGTATTCTTAACGAAGGCAATTAAAAATCAAGATACCCATTGTCGCGCATGTGATAAGAGATCTCATGAAAAATTGAAAGAACGGCTGATGAAGTACTTTCCGAGAATATAAATACAAAGTTACACGGAGATGGGTTATGATAACGAATCGAAATTCAACATTGTCAACATTAAT
Source organism: Lasioglossum zephyrum (assembly GCA_028455615.1). Lineage (NCBI taxonomy): Eukaryota > Metazoa > Arthropoda > Insecta > Hymenoptera > Halictidae > Lasioglossum > Lasioglossum zephyrum. The sequence goes on from CM052332.1 coordinate 10,114,145, forward strand.
ATACGGTAATACTGTTGATGAGCAATTAACTTACTTTCCGAGACTACCGAACAGAAAATCTGATACCGCATGAAATTATGTCAGGATAAATTATCCTACCAATTATTCGATGTAATACTTCGACACGTGAATGTATGAATCAAAGGGCAGATTTGCACAGAGAGAAGAATCTAATGAATACATTGTAAATGTTTATGCATTTATAACATCTGGTAATATGCAAAGTATACTGTACCACAAACTTTAATCTACATAGCTTATCGCTGCAATATTATCAGCGTGATAAAACGTCGAGTACAGCAACTGAAAGTCGACCCAATTTTCGTTCTTATGAAACGATCCTTACGCTAATAGCTCACAATCTTAAATTAAAAATCATTATTCCATTAAACCTGATCTGTACAGGGTGTATAGGAAGTATGTGTCATGTGTAAGACGCCGTTATGTTCGATATCGGGTTGCGCAAGCTCAGTTATCTTGGAATTACCTTCAGCAACCCTGAAATATTTGACACCGTATCCGGTGAGATATTCTACCCTTATTTAGTATGTTGGGTCAAAGCAGTCGATAGAAATTTAATTAATTAATTCATTAATTACCATGTTTAATGGCACAGTGATTAAGACAAGTGCCCTAATTTTGCGTAGAAGTTTTTCACTGTGAAACCGAGGATTCGTTTGAGTACATCCTACCGATCTGCAACTCAGATTCACCAAGAATCATCTCTACTTGACTTGGAGTCTTCGTCAATTACAGCCAGGAGACTTTATATCGCGTAAAGGGCGCGTCGTCGAATTGCGAGTGGTACAGTAAAAAGGGGAAACAGTGATCCCCGCCGTCGGGGGAATACGATTTCGTTCCCGTTGAATTTAATCCGGGATTTAGCTCGGAGATGCCTGGAACGATATACCAGATAGGATCGCGAGCGGATGGGTCCCGTTGGAAGGGTTACCCGACGGGACGGGTCGGGCCGAGGAAAATATTGTGAGAGAACGGGGAAAAAGACAGTCGTCGTCGTCTCGTTTGCCTGACGGGGTCGGATAAAGAAGAACATTTCCGTGAATCTGGACCAGAAGCAATCGGGACGGTTCAACAGATACGAAAATTCGCAAAGGGTACCGAGGGTTCGGGGGTCCTTCTTTAATTTCTTTCTCGCGGCGCAATCTCTTCTGTAAATACGAAATCGCCGGAGCCCCCTCTTGCAAAATTGAAAGGAAACCCCCGGCGGCCCTCTGCTTATTCAACGGGATAAAAAAAAGGAAAATAACCGTCGAACGATTGATATTTCGTTTCGTTCTTCGGAAAATCTCAAACGTAAGGTGGAATTGCGACGATCGTTCGACTCCGGATGGGTATCCCGGAGATGTCCTCGACGCGACGTCCTCGTGGCTGAGCTTGAATTGATTCGACCCGAAGAAATTTAATATCGTGTACAGAGGGATTCAGGAGATAAAAATTATTGAGGTGTTTAGTTATTATGAAGATCACTCAACTTTTTGAACAACGGCAACAAATAGTTTAGAAGTTTAGGTGGCACAGTTTGCCGAGTCACACTTCACGGGAATTTCGGACAATGTATAGGGCAATGTCTCCGTCGGTCGACGAGCGAATATTAATTTGAGTAAATCTCGTTGAAAGCGGGAGGCTTTGCGACTAACAATCGGCTGATTTGTTGCCACAGCATCTTGGTAATGGCGTAAGTCAATCACGGCGGCGTTAACAAGGACCCGTAGGATTACCCATGCCCTGAAGAGGTGTGCAAACCGAGACTCAAGCTGACCACGGAATCAACCTAATCCAGGATCGATCGTTTCACCCGGCCCTTATCATCGTCTTCGGCTCTCCGAAGCATCGTTCACGTGAACATGAACGCGAACCTGTTCGCTATGTTCGATTACGCTCTCGCTGGCTCGGAGCGAACCGCACACTGGTACTTGCCGGTCGTTGTTGCGAACGTTTTCACATGCGAAAACTCTTCAGAGTACTTCGTTCGTGTCCGGTAAGAGCGCTACAATGATGATACACACGCCCGACGATGATCCACCCAAGCACACTTCAGAGGGGATTGATTTTAGCTATAAACACGTCGTTCGAAGCGTGAACATCATCTTCGTGGCTAACGAGACAGAATGGAGTCAATATTTAGATTGCTGGGGCTCGATGAAGATGAACACTAAATTCCTTTAAGCCGTGTTTTCATTAAAAATATAATGATACTGTTCTTCGTTAAGTCGGCCCGCAAATCTCTGGAAGTTTGAAGGAACGGTGAATATATTATTCAAAAATCGGCGTTCGTTCTTCAATGAGGAAGTTCCAGCTAACAAAGGCTTATGCGTCATTGATGAAACGAAAATACACGAGTCACCATGCTGTAACCTAAATTTCCAAAAAGCTTGGACCAGCTTCACTGGCTGACATAATAGTAGATAAGGCGAGGCACGCTGCAATTATATTCGGAATTCTTCCACAATGGAAAAATGAATAATTTATACATAGCACGATCTGAAAGGCGCACACGGACTCTGCTCGCGTTTACGTTTTAGTCCATTGTTTTTTATTAACAAGTTTTCGTTTAACAGGTTCCTGCAGCTGACAACCCTCTCCTCGACCGTGCACATAACAAAGTACACGCTGTAAGCCCGCTCGAGTTAACTCGTAACAATAATTTTTTTCAAAAGGTAGTGTGCGTGCTTTTCGCAGACATCACGCGTTTCAAAAAATCGCCCGCTCCATGGAAACGTTATTCCTGGAACAATGGTCATAGAAATTGCTGCAGAATTTTCAATTTTTTTTCGAAAGGTTGAAAAGTGCGAATTATTCCCGTGTTTCTCGATGTTTCGGCAAAGTGGAAAAAAATTCGGTATGACTTGAAGATTTAAGAAGAGAACATCGCCGGAAAAGGTCTCGCCGGAAGTAGGGTGTCGGAAACCGCGGGTGTCGTGTACGCCTCGCAGATTTTCCTTTTTCGTTTTCGACGAGAAACCGCAGGAAGGGCACAGGTGGTGGGATCGAACTTTATCGTTGGCTGGCAACTTTCTCACACGTACTTCCGTGACGGCGTACGTTGTGTTGCAGCTTTTCCCCGGGAAAGTCAAGCTGTAGGTACAGACAATGGTATCCTGGAACCGCGATACCTCACGAACGGCATATATTTTTCCGGCTTTATCGGCTGGAAGGAGATTGCCGTATTGCCGACGCGACGATAAATTCTGATTCCCGATGCCCCTTTGTTTTTCTACAAAAGAATCGAGCTGTCCACGAGGCACCGGCACTCGAAATTTCTTCCTTAGGGAGACTTCTCGTGCAACGACAGCGAAAACTGTTCTAATAAAACGGCAATTAAAAATGTCCTTACCTCGTTAAAGAAACACTGAGAATTGTACTTCGGAGTATATTTTAGAAAATTATGCAAAGCGACAAAGTATCTTTTACGAACGAAAAGAAACGAGGTGAGTAGATACACGGAATATTCGAAAGTATTTACCAGGAATACTAAAATCTACGGCGAGGGGTTGAAAGCTCTAAGTAACAGAGCGAAGTCGCTGAAAGGTATCGATACGTAGTAGCCCGGGAAGCAAAGTCGAAGGAAAAAGAAAATTTCAAAGTATGATCCTTCACGTTGGAAGTAAGTCCGAGGAATTATTTATGAATCACGTAGGGCGTACTCGCGAACCGTGCTAAATCTGTGATTTCCTACTTCTTCCTTTTTTTATTGACGTAAGAACATCGACGTTGCTGGCTGTATATTTTTCTTGCCTCCCTCGTAGTCCGATTTACACAGCTTCTTGATCGAACGTTTCCTGAACCGGGAACCCGGTAAACTGCTTCAAATTCTCGCACTTGTTATTGAAAATTGAAAACCTTTATATGTGTACGTATTACTTTGGTTTTTGAAATGGAGCTATAAAGCTAACTACTTAATCATCGAGTTTCCTGAATAGAGTCTTGAGCAGATGTATTACCTGCCGTAAAACTGTTCGCGGAGAACGGTGTAAAAGAACGCGGAAGACCGAGAAGTGCTCATCTAATTAATCCCATAATATTACAGCAGCTACTTTCGCAATGAAGTGAAACTTTCCGAAAAGATTCATGAAGTCGGCGAAGCATCCTCCTAACTCGGGAAGTTTTTAAGTGTATTGCTTAGCATATTCACTTAAATCAAGCTCGCGAAGGGAACAGATTCCTGATAATTAAGGGTTCGTCGTTCGCGTACAAATGATATTCAAAATACCGGCGAGGCGAGCAAGTTTCTTCGGATTTGGTAGATGTTGTTCGAGGTAACGGTCACAACAATGGGCGCTGGTACGAGAATGCAGGCCACCAGCCTATGGAGCACCCAACGAGGGAAAGAGGATGGTTTACCATGAATATTTCAACCTCCGTAAGTGTCTCTCCCACAACTGCAGAACCTGTTTCAAGTTTAACGAGCTGCCTGTAGGTTTAGCTCCGGCGCGGCGCCCACCTTTCTCCGCGATCGATCGCATTATTTTTTAGCAGCCATGGGATCACGTGCTACCCGAAATATCTCATAGTCGGAATACAAAACTGAACGTGTCGCTGGGGATACGATAGGTGGTATTTGTTAAAAAGTAGCCGAATCGTGGATGGCTGCTGCCCAACTTACGGCATCCCGTTTCAGAGTTTTCGGGCTGAAGACCATCATGCGTCTCTGCTTCTTGATGAGCTTGCTGAGCCGCTGAGTCCTCTGGGCGCAGGTTAGGGGCTTGCCAGGTGGGTGCCACTCGTCCTGTGACTCATCCTCCAGATCCTCGACGCTTTTCTCAAGCGGAGGACTGTGCCGAGGGGTAACGGTGCTGAGCGGCACAGCTTTGGCGATCAAGCTTTCGCTGCGGACGCTCCACGTGGACGCTCCGTACATCTTCATGTTGATCAAGTCGCCTATGCTGCCCCTCACGCAAGGACTCCCCAGCTGCAAGTTAGTCCTAGAGAGAGCTGGCGATTGAGGAAGCGATTCGGAGCACTTCTCCGTGGACCTGACCACGTCCGGCAGGATCGGCTTGCTCTGGAGCTTGTCCAGGTCGGACAACGAGGATCCGCGACGCATCCTGGTATTCGGCAGCAGCTGGTTGCTCTTCGCGATCCTCTCTTTCTCGCGGTTCACGCTCCTCGAGGACAGCGACCACTTCATGGCGAACAGGCCTGCCTTCAGCGGGAAGAGCAACGCCCATTCGAGCGACTTCTCTCCCGCCTCCATCGTCCCTTGGTCCTGTGTCTACTCTATCTCTAAGACACTGGATACGTTCGTCAGAAACACCGCAACATCGTTCCACAATCGTGAAAATTCGTGATCAGAAGCTGACTATGCCCACGAAACATGTAACGCGATCTCCGATCACATTAGCGACTATCAGCAAGATAGCATCATCCGCACGACACCGCAGCGTCCGGTCTGCCGCTCGAACACTTCCGGCCGGCCGGCCTGTTATCGACTTCGGAAGTCGCAATTTGCAATTCCTGTTCTGGAACATTCATGCAATAACTCTTCGGGTGTTTCAGCTTCAAACGCACTCTCCGGAGAGATCACTGTTTAGCACACTTTACGGATCGCGGACAGTCTTGTTTAGAGTTGTACAAATCGTTTGGACGTGCACGACGGCGCTGGAGGAGAGAAATAAGAGAGGCGTGTTGCCTCGAGCAGCACCAGGGTCGGACTCTCTGACAGATCGTGCGGGAATTAAGGGAAAGGAGGTGGTCACAGCCCCTGTTGGACCTCTCGGTGATATTTTCACTTAAGTTAACACGACCCCCCGTAAAGATGTACCCTTTGCTCGGCATCGACAACACTTCCGTCTAATAAAAGCCTAATAACGATCGATAAGCGTCGCCTCGGCTTTCTCTGCTTTCGCCCTGGATCGACGTGCTGATTCCTCTCCGCATGGCTGGCGGACCGCCGAGGATCGCGGGTAGAACGAGCAAGGGGAGGCTGTACCGCAAAGTCCCCAAGGGAGAAAAGAGAGAGAGAGGGAGGTGGAGATCGCTGCTCTTTCCACGGTAGAAAGGCGTAGCTCTCTTCCGAGTCGATCGTTTCACGTGGCCGGCGTCCACTGAACTAATACGATACCGAAGGATGCCAAGTTCGTGCGTAATGACAAGTGGCTGCCGGGTGATAACGAAATGGCGGGAGGCGGGACCTTGACGGCGAAGGTGATACCACTAACTCGACAATCCACCAGCCGCATACGGGCTTCCGATTGCGGCCGAGCACACTGGCCTACATAGATTGCGGCCCTACGAGGTCCCATCATCGCCTGAGCGATTTCGATGGGCCGAGGGAACGTGTCCCGAATACGCGAACGGTCTTTTCGTTGAGCGAGTTTCGTTTGCTCCCTAGCAGGCTCGCAAGTACGCTCGCCGATCGCCAACAATTTGTCACCAGTTTCTGGAGCACCATTCACGGATGAAAAAGGGTAGACCATTGTTTGGTACTGACGACAAATCGGCCATATTTATACTCGGCAATCTCCAGTCTTATCGATCAAGCTTGTTGATCGCGGTGGCCAAAAATGGCCGAAAGTATTTTAGCATTATCTTAAGATTGACATTTTTCTGAAACAATATATTTCTTCTTCCTTCTGCAAATATTCGGCATTCGAAATAGTACTTTACCCAACTTTGAACTGTATCAATTTCCCCAATTTCTATCGGAATCGGCGCGCTACTTCCTCGCCGATTGATTCGAACCTGTCTCTTCACTTTACTTTAAGACATGAAAAGTTATGGTAAGAAGTCATGCGTCGAACACGATGGAGAAGACTTTTTCCTCTGGTGAAGTATCACGTATTCCCGTCGCGAGAGGACCGGAGAGATCAAATACGGAACAAGAGCCCGAGGGTATCGCAAATAAGTGCAAGCTAAGCAGAAGCTGAGCGGAGGAAAGTGCATCTTTACGGGAACGATAAAACAGTGCCGTACCGAGAATTCGTCAAACATAAAATAACGCTGGGAGAGCGGTGTCTGGAAGCGATAAGAGCCCGCCGACCCGCAAGAGCCAGTTTAGGGAATCAGGAAGAATAAAATATAAAGGTAACAGGCCGTGACGTTCGTGACTTCTTGCAAATCGCTTCACTCTGTTGCTACAACTAACCAAGAGCCGACGACTTTTTCGAATAAACGGGTTGTGGAAAAAGTCCAAGTGGAAATTTATGAACATTTGCGTTTTGATATTAAACAAATATTAAAAATACGAATCTGTATTATATTTCCTCGAAATTCGTTATAAATGAACAAGGGGAGTGCAGTTCTTATCGTCTTATAATGTACATATCTAACAGACTGCAGATCTTTACATATTTATAGAATTTTTGAAGTTAGAAAACTTGGCACGCGCTGGTAACGCTTTAGAATAATAGCATCTTTATTTCTTTCGGAATATCATAGCTCTGCTACTACAGTGGAGGGGTTTCTTTAATCAAATTGTTTCATTTTCAATTTTCTACACATTATTTACTAACCCCTCTATCATCTCTGAAAGACTCAATTTTTTTGGTTAGATTTTTAAAAAGTTATTGGTTCTCGTAGTCTGTCTTCTTAATATTGTCCTCGACTGTATATGTATTGCCGATAATTCCCGCACGGGTTGGAACCGAACGAATTTACATTTTCCATCTCAGGGGCAAGTTCCTCCGTTGTTAATCGACTGGGACGGCTCCCAGGGGCGCGCCAGGTGCGTACTTAGGGCGTCGCAATTGGGCGACAAGCTTGCGTTAATGGAAGTTCCGTGTCGGCCTCTGTTAATCCGCCACTCGTCGTTGCGACGCGCCATTTTCAAGGTGACGAGACGAGGACCGATAACGTCCACTTTATTCGCCCGGCAGCCTTTTCCTTGATTTCCGAATTATACAATTTTTTTTGTCCCCCTTTCCTCGCCGGATGAGAACGAGTCGCGTCGGAACGATCCAAACCAATCCAATCTCACCAATAGCGATGGTAATAAATGCTCCCGCGAGTCCACGCGTAATCTCGTATTTTTCCCCAGCAGTTCACAATGCAACTTTAATGAACATTCATTGCATGTACAACGTCAATGGCTCATAAAGATAACGACGGAACCTTTATTCTCCAACGCGATACCGCGATGTATTATACGATGTTATTTATAAGCTCGTACGTTGCGGTTTTCTAGGACGAGGGTAATAGTTAGTGACTAATGCTCAGCCAGGATGTGCCGTGTTCGATGCAACACCAATCGTTCGTTAACCCTGCATGTATTCGATCGATTGGCGAAATCGAATGAAACTTTAATGCTGCCAGAATTATTCAGGTAATTGGTTTGCATGTTAACCGGGTTAATTGAACTACCAAATAAATCAGCGTATCCTTCTCAAGTTCTTTTCAAGTAGTGTACTATAAACTGTTAATTTTCGGTAAATCGTAAAAGTATTAAATTTCGGCATTTTAAGGTGAAATAGAGCTGAATTTTTGCTATTCAAGCAATGAACTTTAATGAATAAGATACTTTCCCTTTTGTTAGATGCTTTTTGCAAAGATGAATAAATAAGAAGATATTTTATTGATTAAAGTTCATTGCTTGAATTAAGAGATTCGGTTTCATTTCACCTTATAATACTCTGTACATGCATGTTTCGTTACAGAGAGATCAACGGACTTCGTAGCAATTTTACGGCCGGCGATGAATGACACGTTGTGCAGATGATAACAGAAGGACCCGTAGATGCAGTCTCTACCGTGACAACTGTACGTGACAAATCGATATACCGTGAAGGTAATGATTGACAAGGCCAGCGTTGTATCTGCGAAGGACTGGCGGAGAAATGCGGGTCGCCGGCATCCGACACTGCATTTTTCGGAAGGTCGCCTGCGTGAGGTCGTTGGCAAACGTTTTTTCCTATTTAATCTATTAGTTACGAAGGTCTAGAGATTTGTAAGTTCCGCTCATTTCCGCCAGGAGGTTCTACCATGAATACCAGCTATGAGCCATCGAATTTGCATAAATGTTTGCAGTAAATTCGTTCGCTCTCGTGTTCCTCGATCAAAACATCAGCAGCTCGGGCCCGGCAAACTATAAACTGAAATTTCATTTGCATTCATTACTCACCCGCAGCTGCATAACAATTTGATTGTACGCCCAATGCCACCGTTGCTTCGCCGTCATCTCCGGTCGTTCTTTCAGCTGCGTAGGCACTGGTACAACGCCAACCATATCCAGCAGTTCTTCGTCTGGAGGTTGTTCGGGTGGACTCCTCGGTGGAGTGTCCATTTGAACGCTTTCTTCCAACGAAGCTTGCTTCGATATGCTCCCTGTTCGCAAACAGCAAATCAATGTATTAGAGGTGTTCATACACATCTACAGGTTTATTATACTACATATGTTGTACGACTGAAGGATTACTCGTTGCCGAATGCAATAAATCAGATATAATATCATACGCAACGACTATCATCTTACCTCGGGGGCTGTCAGTGTGTGACATTGGCGGTGAAGTCTTGAATGTGTCCACTAACGAGCCCTCTCGAGACCCACGAAGTATCGTTTCATCCTCTCGTTCGTATCTTTGGAAGTAAACAGTTAATTCGTTTCAATGTGCCGTTGGACATGTTTTAGAAAAATGCAGAAGTACAGAAACAGATTATCAATAACTATTAATATTCAGATGCTACTCGGTGTAATCCAACTTTCTCATATTAATTATTTGAACGATTAAAATTCAATTCAAAAGTGAGTATTTAATTACCTCTCGATAGAGGTCTCCTCTCTGATGGTATAGTCATCGGGACCCGCGGCGCTGAGAGGAACTTCCGGCTCATCGATGGTCTCCTGGTCTTTGAAGTATCCACGCTGGTAGCTGTCAGTTCTGTCGGTGTAGCTGCCTCTGCTCTGATACGAATCATTCCTGGTCAAAGGCGGTTTGAATCCTTCCTGTGTGGTGGAGGAGAACGAGTCCTTCCTGGCTTGTTGTCCATACGAGTCTCTCCTACCGTAGGCTTCATCAGGGAAGTGATCGGAAGCGTAGGACTCTCCTCTAGTAAGTTTCCGTTTCTGCGAGTGCTGGCTGATCTGCGAGTGCTGGCTCAGCTGGCTGTGATGAGACAGCTGGGAGTCCTTCCTCTGCGGCTCCTTGGGTATGATCTCCGGGTACTCTTCGTCCTCGATCACCTCCTCCTGATAGGAGTTTGTTCTAGTCAGTCGTTTGCCGTTCGCCACGGTGTTCGTGTGCACCATAGCCTGTACCGTTACCCTGGTGGCATGATTCGCCGCCACGTGGTTCATCATGGTGGTCGCTGGCTGCACCGCAGATGTCACCGGCGGCTCCACCAAACCGAGACCAATAGGAGTCGAGTCGCTAACCGCTGGATAGTCGACGATTCCTTTCTTCTGCTGGATGGAAGTATCAACGGTGGGCTCGATGAATTCGTCCTCCAAGGTGTGCTGTTGGATCAACGGGCTCGGCTCCTTCGTGAGCTTCTTCTTTGTTTGGCTGGCCGGCGACATGTCCTGGCTCTCCTGGGAAGTGTAATAGTAGTCCGAGTCGCCGGAATGGTAGCCATTAGCTCTGGTCTGACCCCTCGGCGTGGTCACCGACAACTCCGGCACCTCGCTCAGTCTCCTCTCCGTGCTAGTTCCGTGATAGTCGCTCGTATAAGTCGTGTTGCCACTGTCCGCTTCGCTGTACGGCGTCTGGTAGTCAACGTAGTCCTTGCCATCGCCGTAACTTTCCTCGTAACTGCTCTGAGACGTGACAGGCACCTGCTTGTACGCCTCTTCTTGTAGGTAACCGTCCTGTTGGTTGTACGTATCTTTGTATGTATCTTGCTGGTTGTAAGTGTCCTTGTAGGTATCCTGCTGATTATAGGTATCTTTATATGTATCTTGCTGATTATACGTATCCTTGTACACCTCTGGTTGCTCGTAAGTATCCTTATACACTTCTTGCTGGCCGTAAGTGTCCTGTTTGCTGTAGGCTTCTTTGTACGTGTCTTGCTGGTTGTAGCTGTCATAAGTCTCCTGTTGATTGTAAGTGTCTTTATACACTTCCTGCTGGTTGTAAGTATCCTTGTAAACATCCTGCTGGTTGTAAGTATCCTTGTAAACCTCCTGCTGGTTGTAAGTCTCTTTAAACGTCTCTTGCTGATTATACGCATCTTTGTACGGCTCTTGCTGATTATACGTATCCTTGTAGGGCTCTTGCTGATTATACGTATCCTTGTACGGCTCTTGCTGGTTATACGTATCCTTGTACGGCTGTTGCTGATTATACGTATCCTTGTACGGCTCTTGCTGGTTATACGTATCCTTGTACGGCTCTTGCTGATTATACGTATCCTTATACGGCTCCTGTTGATTGTAAGTGTCCTTATAAGGTTCCTGTTGATTGTAAGGTTCCTTATAAGGCTCCTGCTGATTGTAAGTATCTTTGTAAACCTCTTGCTGGTTATATGTGTCCTTGTAAGCCTCTTGCTGATTGTAAGTATCTTTGTATGCCTCCTGCTGGTTGTACCCATCCTGTTGGACGTAGGTATCCTGTTGGTTGTAGGTGTCCGGATAGGTGGTCTGATAACCGGCTGACGTGTTGATGTTATACTGTGAGTCGTAATTGTCCGCGGGGTATTGGTTGTACGTGTTCGTGACGTTGTTCTGATCGTACACGCTCGACGGCACGGACGCGCTGTAGTCATCGTACGGCCCCTGATAAGTGTCCTCCTTGTAGGTATACGGCTTCGTCTTTGGCTCTTGATACTGGACGTTGTTCTGCTCGTAGCCCGCCGCCGGATAATTGTCCTGGATTCCTGGTTTCGCGTACTGATCGTTTAACTGGCTAGTGTACTGATCATTCGGCTGGCTGGTGTTCGGATATGTCATGTCCTGATACGTGTCTGGGTAGACTTGAGTGTTTGGCTGAACGTAAGGCGTCTGGTATTCGCCCGCGTACGTCTGATCGTACGTGTCCTGCGTCTGCGGCTCCTGATACGGACGACCATACTGATCGTCGACAGGAGCCACATAACTTGGCCCGTACTGGCTCTCGTCCGGGTACTGGCTCTTGGCGGACGGGTGCGCCTGCTGACTGTAACCGCTCTGTTCAGTGTACACGCTGTCAATGTAGGTTTCCTGAGGTAAGTTGTCTTGGCTGCGATAAGCGTAATTATAGTCCTCGTTGTAATCAGACTTGTAGTAGCTCTCCTCGGAGGGCGTTCTAGTCTTTGGCAGTTGCCTGCTCGGCGTGGCAGGTAGGGAGGCAAGTTTACGACTGATAATCACATTGCTCGGCTTCGTCGGCGTAGGCGGCAACTTCTTCCCCGTTCCTTCTTGACGGGACGGTGGCCGTTGCTGCGGCTGAAGCGGCTTCCAACGACGACTGTGGCTACTGCGAAACAACCAAATCGCGGTTAGACATCATTCAAACGATTTTGAATTACGGTGATGAAATATTGCGTACGACAGATACCTGTAATTGAGTTCATCCGATTCGTAACTCCGTTGTCTGGTGACTGTTGGTCTGTAATCGGGTCGATGGATTCCGATGCTAGACGCAGGCCTCTGTGGAAGCGTTTTTCTATTCCGTTTGTTCTCGTAATAGGTACTAGTTCCTAAATACCACTTCCCTCCGCTGTCCCATTGTCTGTCTTCGTCGTCTTGGCCATACCTAACGGCAAACGGGGTACAGAAATTAGAGATTATGGGATTTTCAAAAGTTTCTCACAGATGTAAACGGTAGCGCTTACCTTTCATTTTGGTAACTGTATCCCGTGATGCTATCGTAGTACTCATTGTATCTGATGTCCGTTTGGCTCTCTGGATAGGTGGCGCTCATCTTGCCCACCCTGCCGTCGCTACTATACCCGTCTGCGTAGTAAGAATGATCATCGTATAAAGTCATCTGTCTTTCCAGAGACGGCCGTCTGTGGGGAGCTGTATGCATACAGAAGATTTATGGTTATGTTAATTGCGTGTTTTTCTCCGCTGTTTTTATTGTATTTAATGTGAAGCAGTACCGTACCTCTTCGTCTAGAAGAGCTCGTCGTGGTGCTCGGATAGTACTCGGTGTCGCTATAGATCCTTGTCTCGTCGACTCTCGTGCCATGATAGTCGTAGCCCTCGCTGTACCAGCCGTCTTGGCTGAAACGATGGAACACAGTTGAGATAATGTGATAGCGATCCAGTACGAGTCACAAAAGCGTAGATGAAATGATCCGAGATAAATGAAGATGTTCGCTAGAAAACGTGATCCAGTTGATTAAAAAAGTCACTCTTATGGATCCCCGTGAACGCTGCGGCGACAGTGACTGCACCATGCAACTATCCGTGAATGTTCAGTGCATTCCCTTTGATCCGGCGAACACGAGCTATTATTTTAATGGCGACGTTCTACTTTCCTCAAAGCTCAAATGCCTGTGAATGATCTCTCTCTGTTTGCTTTGTGACTTCGCTCAAAAATACGAAGACGAAACGAGCCAGCAAGTGATAGACGTCTAGACGGTCCATCGAGGAACGTCGTTCGACTGATTGACGCCGACTCCGATGTAACTTTACAATACTTTCACGTGTATGTTGTTGCTCCAGGAAAATTTACAAGGATACAGTAATCTCTCGATATAATAACGTATGTAACGTCAGTTATGGAGAGAGTCTCTTCTTCGTACATCGAGATATTCCTGTATCATTCTCTTTGCTTCGAAATTCGAGAGGAGTGCTGGAAGCTCTGTCTCTGTTTCGCGATCGCGCACAGTCGAGATAGATCAATCGAACGTAGAGAGTTTGATCGGAATCGATGAACTCCGTCCAATCCATCAATGACAGATTCAAATCTATACAATATAGGACCGACATCGCTAAATTCAGGTAATTCGCCGTGGAAAGGCTAGGATTGGGGTAATTCAGAGCCGATGAATGCAAATCAAGTCGATTCAAGGACTAACCGCATCAAACCGAGGTTGATAAACTTGATTAGGACTAACCCACAATCGATAGACGAGTATTTAATTAGACTAGTGCGAGAACGAAACTCTCGATTACGAAATCCCATGTTTACCACGTCCGAATCTGCCATCTTTGAATTGAAGTATGCAGGATTTTTCAACTTTGTAATATACTACTGCTCCCTTCGTGAAATTTCTGACAAAAAGTTAGTGTGCCCAGCGTGTGTTTGAACTGCATGTAAAATCTACTTCGAGAGTGCACCAAGACACAAGATCGGGCTAGGTGTGGCACGCTAATGAACAAAATGCAAGATGAGACGTGTGATCTAAAATTGAGCAATGCGATGTAAAAATCGTAGAACTTTCTCACGAAGCTGGTGGGGTACTTATTCGTACCTGTCCTCGTAATCCCACGTGTGCTTCCGTCGTCTGAATCAAGCAAAAAACCATAAACAATTTTCGTCAAGTAGGTCGCGATCCGCGATCAGGGCAGTGCAACAGACTTTGCGATTCAATATCGTAATTCGCGAAAAGCATCGAAAACAAGTAAAATGTTGCAGGCCCTGCGTTCATCACAGACAGCGTTCGTTACAATCAGTTTCATTATCGATGGCGTACACTTCAAATCAGAATAATCTCATTATCAATGGACAAACGACTTCAACTTTTCTTGTTTGGTCCATTCATAAAAATGTTGTACCGATTTAAAGCGTGTGCCGTCGATCGTGGGAGAGACTGCAAACCTGGCCGACTGTTTCGCGATGCAAAGAAAGAAGTGGCAGCGAGAGAGAGAGAGAGAGAGAAAGAGAGAGAGAGACAGAGAATGTTAAAAGAGAGTATCAATGTTTACATTGTGACAGAATAATTGTTTTTTTCTCTTTGTAAAGTGTTCGAATCTACGTTGATCTTTTCTGTGTGTACTTGGTGTTCTTAAGGTTGGTAAATGTCAAATACCTGTATTCCTTATAGTGTCTTGGTCTACTATTGTAGAAGAGTGGCTCGGAAGATTCTGAAGCGTGCTGAGACTGAGAATACCTTTGCGGTGGACCCTCTTCGGGATACGGTTCGTCATAACGAGGACTGTGACCAGATCCACCATAACTTCCGTAACCACTTGGTGCCAGTCTTCCCCCGACCGTCGCTGGAATCTAATCACACATTTTCCAATTACTTTCTGTCCGTTCTGGAACTTCTCTAATTCTGCGAACACCTCATCCCGGGAAATTTGAAACTTCTGCTATCGACAAAAAGAATTCATTATACCGACGGTACGATTAGACAGGGTGTCCCGGGTTTTTCTAACAATTTTTAGTAGACTCCGAATCGTGCAAAATCAATATTTTCTACATCAGTCACCAGAAACAGGTGCCGAGTGAAAAGCAAACAATGCCAAATATATTGCACAAATAAAAGTGAGAAAAAATATTACGTACACGTGTGAACGCATATGCTTTATTTAAAGGTTATAACAATAAATTTGAAACTGCTAGGAGAACGGTGATATTTACGTGTCTCATCTGTTTGCACAAGCTGTGTACCCCGCGTCGTTTTGTTTACTACGCGCTACATAGGTCGGTGGGAGCTGTGTATAGTATCTCTAGGAAAATAAGTGTAGAAGTTTCCGATAGATAAGAAATTTCAATAAATGCATTTATGCTTTCATAACAAAATGATAAGCAAATTTATGTGGTTCCGGTGTTTTTCAAGTTCACACCGAGAGTTCGCTCAAGGGCTGAAACATGCAGAAGGGTGAACGCTCCCGAAGGTTCGCAACAGCGTTATTAATAAAAGTCGTCGACCCGGTCGCTCCTCGGTGCTCGATGTCCCGCTGATTACAAAATAAAGGAATCATCGATGAATTAATACCTGATGGTCGTCCCTCTCGTAGCTATTTTCCCTCGAGGTCTCGAGGGATCTTTGAGGGGTGGCCAATTGGTTGGCAGCGGTACGAAACTGCGAAGCTGAGCTGTTTGCACCTTGTCCGCCTACTGGATAATTCAGGTCCGACGTATAGTCTGAATCCTCCGAGTAACCGGCTGAAAGCCAATTAAAATTGCACGTTATTACGGTAACAAATCTCCCGGGAGGAATATATCTTCCCGCCGAAGGAAAAAGAATTGGCTAACTGGTGTTATCGAGACGAGATGTCATCTTGCGTACAAGATCGCTTTCTTTCTCTCGCCCTAACAAATCGAACATACTCGAGACGAAGAACACGTTAGCTAAAGATCACTGGCCCCGATATTACGTTCTCATTCGTTAATTCCCTATATCTGACTGGTAACGCGGACAGTGGCTAAGCTTAACCTTACGGAACCACAAATTTTACACTTTTTTTTTATCTAAAACTGTAGAAAATGTACAGGATTACATTTTTCACCGTGAGGCGAAGTTTAACCCGGATAGGTAAGAAAAGGGTGAGACGCAACGACGTCTTTCTATCGGTGCGAACATCATCGTCTGGATTCGCGTGTACGGAATGCTTGCCTTTCCCGGGGCTGGAGAATTGGTCGATATTGGAAAATCCGAGAACAGAAACAGAGTGCAACAGAGCGGGGTACAGACAGAAATAGTTAATGTCCATGCGAGTTTGATAACATCTAAGCATAATACTCGTCGATGGGGGAAATTGAAAATTTTCGACGAGGGGAATAATGGAGATGTATCGTACGAACGGGGTGAATAAATAAAGAACTAAAAAAGTAGATCGATGAGATTCGTTCGTTGTGGAAACAAAAGGGGGCACTGTCGAACTGTTACCATGCTAAGGGCGTAGTGATCGTTGATGACGAGAGATCTTTAGGGTAGTGGGTGAAACTTGTAAGGGATAAGTTACCAACAGGTAATCATTCGTCGGTCGATAACGACAATAGAAGCGGCGTTTCGTGTTGCGATTCGTTGGGTGAAAATGTTCGTAATCCGTGGATAATGCAATTGCAATGGCACGGAGCGCCCTTATGCTCGCCGATCGCGCTGATAATCAACAAAAAAATTGTACCACGACTGCGAATCGATCCGGCACACGGAAAACCAGCCGCGTCGCGGCGATCGCCGGCACGAAAATACACCGTGCGACAAAACTATGAGACGTGTAAGCAGATTAATCAAAATGTTGTAGTAAGAACGTTTTTCTTTGTTTAAAGAAAAACGTTACTTCAAATATCCTCTTTCAAGGAGATGGACTTTTTATTAATTTTTTCATGTGTCTTTCAGAGTTGCCGCGGGGTGTAGCCAGCGAGATTATTCTGGAAAACGTGAACAAAACGCGCCGCAGAGGAACAGTGAAGTAATTATTGCTGCGCCATGAATATATTCATTCGGTGCCGCGGCTACACTTCTTCGTAAAAGCAACATAAGACGTATTAACAGCTCTCTCGCACGCACCCCTGCGATATTCTCGTGCGCCATTTGAATATTCCACGCTAAAATTAACGTTTGATAAGAGCGAATCAAGATATTCGAAAAATAATGCAGCCAAAGAAAGAAAATCTCCTGTTTCCCGGAGATTTCAGATTGTTTGGTGCTTTACGCGAATCCCAAACGACCGTTTTGCGGACCGCCTTTATGTGACAATTTAGTACTCCATTGTTGCCTCGAGGATTTTAATTGCAAGTTGTATGTTCTAGCTCGCGCAAGTGGCATTTCTACCTTACACGTACTCTTCGTCAAATGAAAAGCCTAGGCAAGGAACTAAAAATACCGAAACCTGCCACGATAAAAAAAGAAGAAAAGCGTGAATACTTCTTAAACGCGAGATGTTCGTAATGAGAATTTTCTTAAAAGGTTTTTATTCCAACATGGTCTCTAACGAAAATACCGGAATTCGAAAAATTCTGTATTCCAGTCTATGAACGATTGATAAGAACATTCTCTTTGTTTCGAGCATCTCGTGCGTGTGGCACCGACGCATGGCGGAAGAAGGAAAACTGACAAAATTTTCACCGTGAGCTACGACGCGCACGAGTGGCCGAGTACCAATTGATTGGGTCGTTCCTCTCGTGTTAGAGAGTATTCGAATAAAACAGCAGCCACTTAAACTGTAACTTGGCGTGTACTTACAGTGGCCTATATTGTACAATATCTGTCGTCGTGCCTGTTCGGCTCGTGCTTCCTGGTCCATCATGTTGTTCAGCATTTCCAGCTTCCTCTGCAGATCCGCCGCTTCCGTGTTCTCAGGGTCTTTCGGAAAGATAGACATCGGTGGGGATATGGTTAATCGTGTGTCTCGACAATGCACCGTCTACCGTCTCCTCTAATCCACATCGATTAACGGTCGCTTTTCTTTTCTTTCGTTGCTTTTCTTTTCTCTCCGAGACTTTCTTTCTTTTTTGCTATTGTTTTTTTTCAGATATTTTTTTTCTATTCCAGTCTCGTGGACACTCGAATGAGAAAATGGCCGCCCGGTCCGGATCTAGCGTTTCGCGTCTCTACGGTGTCTAATGAGCTTACCGGCAGCGTCGTCGTCGAAGTTTTTCTACCTCCGATCGAGTCGATATGCGAGCTCTTAAAAGGAAACCCGTGTTACGCGCTCGTTGTCCATTAGACGCGAGCGATCAACGAATTCCCGTACACGTTGCTTGAAAGATTTACGATTAATGTCCAGTGAACCGTGCCCGACGCATTAATCGAGCCTCGGGCTCGAAATCGACTGGAAAGTATACCCTAAGAAATCGCAAAAAAATTCCCAACTTCACAACTCTCCTTCGAATTTTTACTAACTGATAACGAATAGTTTAAAATGTAATTTAGATGGGGCAGTTGGTTACCTTATTTCACACCCCCTACAGATGGAAGTTGGAGGGTAGTGTGGGACTCGGCTCCCCTAAGATGACAGTTGGGGAAAACGGGATTAGAATCCCTACCTATACCCACAAAAACCCCACTGCTGAAATATTAACAACAGACTTCTCTCTTTTCTATTATCTGGGAAAAGAAAAGTACAGGGACCCACTGTCCGTATTTGTGCCTGTACTTTCTTGATGGTCCACGGTAGTACAGTATTTTACCCCTAAATGTCCCAAAAGTCTGACCTATAAATATTCCAGATCTATCCCTACTACTACGAGGTATACCCCCTTGAGGGGCCAGGAAACTCGAAAGGCCTCGGTCGCCGAGAAATATGAACCCGCCTAATCAGAATTTCCAACTTCTCTATTTTCCATTATTTTTTGATGGGACTTCGATGACCATATTTGTAGCATTTTTATAATAAAAATCATACCAAATATGATATAATTTCGATGATATTTACTTGTGTAATAGACGATTAAAGTTTCGAGCGCGAGAAAGGACAGTCGACGGCGAGTCTTTGAAATGTGCCGGCGACTGTGACTCTCTCGCGCCCGAAACTTTAATTGTCTATTACACAAGTAAATATCATCAGAAGTATATCGTATTTGGTATGATTTGAATTAGAAAAATGCCAGAAATATGGTCATCCAAGTCCCCAAAAAAAATAATGCAAAATAAAGATGTTAGAAATTTGGATTAGCTACGTTTACATTTCTCGGCGACCGAGGCCTCTCGAGCTCGGCTGTCCTTCTCTACGTTTGGCAAAAGTCAAAGAATACT
Source organism: Lasioglossum zephyrum (assembly GCA_028455615.1). Taxonomy (NCBI): domain Eukaryota; kingdom Metazoa; phylum Arthropoda; class Insecta; order Hymenoptera; family Halictidae; genus Lasioglossum; species Lasioglossum zephyrum. The sequence goes on from CM052332.1 coordinate 10,133,612, forward strand.
GTCCCTGGCGCATAAATGTCCCTCGGCAAACTCGTGCTGGGGACTTATATGGATAAAATACTGTACTAGGGACAGTTAGGTACCTGAATCAACTTGTATTCCAACTTTTCCCACTGTCACACGTAAATTATGAAGTGGCACAGTCCGGCTTCCATCCTCGTGAAACTTTCAACGACAGTATTAAGGTTTTGAGTTTCGAATTATTTTTGTTACTGACCCAATTTGTTTACTATTCCTCTGATTGATAGATGCTCAGTAGTAGAGAAAAAACCGTGTGAAAAATTTATTGGAACCATTTATTCCCGAGGGTGGAATATCGATCATCCTACGATCCTCTGTTCGCAGAAAGGCGGCCGTCGAGAAAGATTGCAATCAAAGGGTCGCGGAGAATCAATCTATCAACCAAACGGTGAAATTGTTGAAATATTACACGGAGGAAGTATATTTGAAATATCCTTGGCAATTTCGAGCACCTAGAAAAAAGAGCTATCGTCATCTAATTATTTAATTAATTCAGCATCGATATTTAAACTAGAAAGCTCGAACACGAAATAACGTTCACAGTAAATAATGTATTTATCAAGCACTCTTTGTGCCGTAATACACAGTAATTGTTTTCCTGCCTGTATTCTTGTTTCGTTCCTAATGGGACCATCGCGTTACATAAATAAATTACGACGGGAGCACAAAGTTTCTCGTAATGGTATACTTAGGAAAATATTAAAGTCACGGCGCGATGACTCGCTGTATATTCGAGCAATTGCCACGGAGATTTCTCGAAGCGTAAATTAGAGAATAAATATTCTTTAATGGGCTAGTGCCCATTTATTAATACTTTACTTGGTAAATTGAACTGCCTACAGAGATATAGTTCGCTGGGCATGTGTATGTGTGTGGGTGTGTGTGTTTTGCGGCATCGAATGCGTTCCAGTCACGCGAATATTACTTTTATTGTTGGCATTCGAGCTCACTTGTCATTCGACTGGATCGATAAACCACTCATTCAGAAAGTCTAGGCGCTGTAATCACAAACTCGCAATTTTCCCGGCAACGTTTCGCGACATGTAACACTCGAAAAATTACGCGAAATGCGATCTGTATTCTCGGATTGAATTTCTTGACGACAGAAATCATTGATCAGAGTTTTACAAACGTTTCGTGTAACAATGAAAAATAAAGAAAATTTTCAAAAGAAGAGGAAAGAGATATCGTCGTCCAGTATCGAACGAAAACTGTATTAGGCTCATTGTCAGAGAAAATTGGGTCCTATTGCCTCGTCACGGGGTGTACACGGAAGCTATCAAACTCGGCTCCGAAGTGCGAAAAGAGCCGCTTGCGAACGAAGAAAGGAAACGAACTCGATGCACTCGAGCACGACCCTGACCCACATATTTTGCATTCCACCGGTTTTTTTTCCTCCAGTGCTGGAGACACGTACGTTTCGCGGTATAATTTCGTCGAGAGAACGGCGCGACGTCTTTCCGCCTTATTCTTTCTCGTCGTCGACGCCGAGCGCCGCGGCGCGATGCGGTTCGGTGGAAGCCAGCGTCCGCTGTTTCTAACTTTGGTCTGGATGCAATTAAAAAAAGGGTCAAGCCCTGGCAGGAGAGCGTCTCGACGAGTAGTTCTTTTCTTTGAGACCACCCTACCGGCCCCCCTCCGGTTGGTTGGTTGGCAAGGGTTTGCCACCCCCGCGCCAAGTGCATCGAGGTCCTCCACCCTGCCACCGAGGGATGTCTCTTTAAAGTAAAGAAAGAAGAAGAAAATCCCCCTGCCGGCTGCACTTGAAGCGTTTCTTCGACCCCCGACCATTGCGAGCAGATATCAAAGTTGAAAGGGTGATAAAGGAGTACGTGAAACTTTTGTTTAGAATCGAAATTTTAATCCTGGCACAAGGTGGCACAGAAAAAAAAGTTATACCGAAGGGCGTTCGAATACTTTCGCGAGCCACTGTATTTAGTGGTTTCGCGATTGATCCTTCGGAATAAACGCGACGTAAGTAGCCGGCCCGGTAATGGTCGAACGGTAACAGTTGGCCGTCGATATATTGACAAAGTTTGCAATCGGGAACAATAAGAAACATCCCTGTGCGTCCTTCACCGGCGAAGCTGTTTTCCTCAGGACCGCGGCTTTTTCTTTCCATTTTTCTTTGTCTGGTGTTGTCGCGCATGTCGCTGGCGACTGGCAACGCGAAACAACGTTTGTTGGCACTTTTGTTCTTACGATAACACGAGGAAGAAGTATTGTTTCAATCGAAGGACTCCACGTGCCGGTCTCCCGATGCGCATAGAATCGCTTGTCAATTATTTGCTAACGTCGGATTCGTACGGTCTTCACACGAAGGTGGATTTATAAAAGCGCGAATGGATTATTATTCGCTAGTATCGATCATGAATTTCGAAAAAATTTTCAACAAGTTCAAATCCGTGAAAAATCGGTTTCGTTCCGCCAGTCACCCGCTGCCGTCTTTCCAGCGCCAATCCCGCCGTTCGGGGTGGCCGCACGACCAAAGCCGTGTAATTAGTCTATTTTTGCAGGGGCAACTTTGTTGTCAACAAGGAAAATTAGGGCAGGCCGTTGAGAAGAAGGCGCACGCTCCCCGCAAACGAAAACAACCCCCACGAGCAGGCAACTCGTTTAACTCGTTACGGAGGGTGCGCCCTGTGCCACCCCCCCGATGAAAACACGGCACGCAAGAACAATGAGCAGATTTCTCGTAACACACCCGCTCCTAGAAAATGTTCGATGACAGTATGACAGACTTTTCGTATTCCTGTAGATTCCAATAAAAAATAACCCTGAACAATATGTATTATATTCTTAATATTTTTAATAGCGAAGGCGCCATACCGACTAACGTGAGCAGTTTCTTGAGCAGCTCAGACAAACAGAAAAATTAATTAAAACCTTGGTGTTTCCCTTCTTTTATACGTATGACTCGACTAACCAACCAGTCTACCGGGTGGCTTTGCCTCGCAAACGAAAAATTCAGAATGCCCACGCGTTTTCGCGGCGAGGAAAACCTCCGGCATCCTAATTAAGACCTGAAGGAGTTGTGGTTTTTGTTCGGCCACTCAATAGAGGGTAACGCGGTGTAAAGCCTCGAGAACGCCAATTTTCGGAAAAACTTGTTCTTTTACACGCCGAACTTGTTTGCATAGAAATATTACGCATGCGGCACAAAACGAATAAGAAAGCTACTTTAACCACGAATTTCGAGGTCAAAAGATCAACAATATTCTTTTGTTGTTGTTCTTCGAACTTTCAGTTCCGACTTTCAAGCAACGTGTACGTCTCGACGATTAGGCTACGTCGACGTTCATCGGCGATTCGAGTATGACAACGAGACCAGTGATGCCAGAACGAGGAACTAGGAGGAACTTGCCCCCCCGGCTGGACCCCCCCACTCTTATTTCTACTGCGCACGCGCTACACACGAACGTATCTCTACTCACCGTGAGACTCACACGAGCAGAGTAGCGGTACGTTCGTGTGTTGTACGCGCGTAGTAGAAGTAAGAGTGGGGGGCCCAGCCGGAGGGGCAAGTTCCTCCTGGTTCCTCCATCTGGCATCACTGCACCGGAGACCCGCGAACGTTCTTGCCGGAAGACGCGCGCGCACTGGCGGACAAATACACACTTCACGATGCTAGGTCATGCGTGATTTGGGGTATCTATCTAAGGGGTACGTAATACTAATTGAATCGATCGAACGATACTGAAGAGCACGAATGAGATCCTTGATCAGCTGGATACCAGCGTAAACAGTATCGCGGCTGGTCGAGTGAGTCGCGGCACGATTTGCGATGAAAACAATCGTTGCATGTCAATGTAGTCGTGTAGCAAACAGAGGAGCATGAAAAGAAAATCGTAGGAAGAGAAAAGGAGACAGAACGTCTACGGACAATTGATAATTGATTACAGTGTCGCAGCCATAGCTCGATGCATCTGCAGGTACCCTCATTCGTATTCACCGCATTGGAACAAGACATCCGAATAAGACGATGCTCTCTCGCTGGAGCAACAGAAATTTTTTTCTCTTTCTCTTTTTTTTCCAAATCAAGATTCCCCTCCCCGTCCCTCTTGTGCTATCGCCGCGCCACTGCGTGCACGTGCGATTATGGTGCTCCGAAGGTGAAACAGATCAGTGCTGTAAACACAAATTTATGCCTGAAGGGGTGGAGAACTCGAAGAGACTTTGCCCCCTCCCCCCAATACCCCGGGTCGTCGATTCGGCCGGTAATATCGACCAATTGAACAGAAGCATCTTTATTCGCCGTGTTTCGACTCGATTAATCGCGGGGGCTCGCGTTTCGCCTCATCGCAACACATTACTACCCTATAAGAAACTCCTAGAGAAGGGATCAAACGAAGTTCTCTTTCACTACGTGCTTCACTCAACAACACGGTGCTTCGTTCTGAAAAGGCGCGCAACAGTTCGGTTACTACTGCGACCGCTGTGTTGTGCTTTAATAAACTTTCGGATACGGGAGGGTCGGAGAAGCAAGAATTTTAGCCCGAGCAGCTTGCAAACGCTATCTGTTTGCGGGTTGCGAAGAAACAGCGAGAAAGAGGACGGGAGAGGGATCGGGAAACTACGCACCAGGATCCTGTGATGACGTCTGATTAAAAGAGAGAGAGCAAGAGAGAGAAAGGCGGACAGACAGAGGATAGAAGAAAGAAGAGGAGTTAAATTCATTGGTACGGCGTCCTGATACTGCATACAGGAATGCCTCTATGTATAATTATAATTTAGTTTATACGAAATTTATGTATTCGCCACATTTTCCCGGATAAAATGTACTTATTTCATTCACAATACAAGTAGAACCTCGATCATCCGAACTCGCGGTCTCCCACCCCCGCCGTGAAAGCAGAACATCGAGGGAACATGTCAGCTCGTTTGATCGAATTCACACAGTGATCACACAGGTGTCTCGGAAGAGAAGGGAGCTCGTTTAGGAGAAACGCTGTGTAGGATCGGTGTGTGTCCCTTTTTGTGAGACACTAGACGATCGTTTAGTTCGAACGCGATAAACGATGAAACGTTCTGCAATTCGCCAGCCTTTTGTGCCATACTCTCCGAATTTTTGTTTATTCGTGTATCCCCTTCGGATAAACTGATTCTATTATCAAAATTTCCTATTGATTCGAAGGAAGCACCCATTAAAACAAAGGGTATAGCCGGATAAGCATGGGCCAGCGGCCCCCGCTCCGATTTTCTTGATTCCTGTCTTTAACCATCGTTTTATGTCTAAGAAAAATATTGTGTAAAATTTCAAATTTCTACCCCCACCGATACAGGTGGTATTGGGGTAAATCCCCCGGCTCTATACCCTTTTACTCTTTTAGACAGAAAGTAGATTTTTGGGAAGTTTAGAAAATAGTATATTAATTACCCTATATGGAATCAGTGTCACGAGTATAGTAGGTTGTAGGAGGATGGTCGCAACTATTTTGAACCAAAAGCCTCAACAGTAGGAACTGTAATATTTTTGCTCTGGTATGATTAACGATGATGGGCTCCTTCGGCGTCCGGAATATCTGAAGGTGGTTTTCGATATCCGGCGAACTAACCGATCGTCGATGCACCGCGATGCATTTAAAATAGTAGGGGGAAGAAGGAAAAATGGGCTAGGGGTGGAAGAAGAGAGTGGTGAAAGAAGACAGAGAGAAAAAGACAGAGAAAAAGAAATAGAGAGAGAGAAAGACAGAGAGAGAGAAGGTGTAGAAGTCGAAATGACAGTAGAAATTCTCAGGTGCAGTGGCTGACGAGCAAGAAGGGGTTCATAATCGCTAATTACGTACAAACAGCGTGGATTCTATTTCTCGTGGATCGTGAACGCGTGACTCGGTTCCCGAAACTTTCATCGAGCTAAATCCGGAATAAAGCTGGGTTCACGGATAACGTCGAGGAACTACGATATCTCCGCAGACTCGGGGAACACGTACGCGATCCCGGAAAGTTTCAACACGCTTCGCGCGTTCCGCGGTGGAGTATTCCCTCGTTATACCAGAATGTCCCATGATAAACGATAAAGTCGGAAAGAGAAACGTGTCAACGGATGCGAAGTGTGTGTCTAACGGGAGAGCGTGCAGAGATTTCTATGCGGCAGCTCCGAGAAAAAATATCTGGTCGCTTCCACCCTCGAACCTGATCTCCTTCTTGGTTTCGACTCTACTGTACGCTAACTGAACAATACAAAGTTTCTTTTTTGGAAAAATGAATAAACCGCAACATAAATTTGTGGATTCCCGATAAAATAAAGTAATTGAAACTCGCGAAAGTCGCGGCCCGCACGATCGACGAGAAATCCACGATCACGTGGAAAAGAGTCAGATGCATTGGTCAGAAAACCAGGATATTAAGCGAAACGAAGATCTCGGGGATCAAGGACGATCCTGAAATCAGGACGGTCCTACGATCAGGACCAAGGATCTTGACGAGGGTACCTGAGCCACACATGGGCCGGGCTGCTCGCAACTGCATTGCCGTTTCACTCGTTAGCAGGGCTTTCCATCTCGTTCGTTGTTCGCACTTTCCTGATTGGTCAGAGACTGATCAGACTGTAGATCGGCCATGCATGATCCGAGTCGCGATCATGTCCTAATTTATTTCGGTATTTTTTTCTCTAGGCTTTTGAACGTTCGAGATTTCTAGCCCGAGAGCGGTCACCAAAAGCGTCTTATCTTAGCGTTTCTCTTTGTTAATCATTTCTTCGATTGGGACAGACAACGTTCCTTACACTGTGGGGTCGATGTTTCGTCGTTTGTCTAAGAAACATTTTAAACAAATGAGGTATCTTTCGAGCGTGAATAGCATGACCTGAAAATCCTGTATAAAGCAATCGTTTGGAAGTTCGTGGAAGATTACAAAGTCGTTCACAGCGGTAACTATAACTTCTGTTTCCTCCCTTGGAATAACAAAGTATTAAGTTCCGCGAAGGTTGGCGGACTGTTTGTTTGTTTGTTGGAAGCCTCAAAGCAACTGCTTACATAATTTATGCGAAGATCGCACGGGAGGGTACGAAAATAAAGTGCATACTACGTAGAGAATAGAAAACTTAGAAAAACAATAGAAGTTTAATTTTGCGTGACATGTGACGTTACTATGGGCGGTCTATAGATATTGTCTGTTCGTGTATCTCTAATCTTCTCCTACGAAATTTTCCAGACGTTATTCTCCCACCGAGTCTTACAATTGTAAGAGTTGTACGGGATTAGGGTATCGTGTGCTGGTCAGGGGCGCAGTCTATGGTTACGGTGCGGACGTGACTTCAGGCTATTTTTAAGATTTAGCGGAACTTTTTGTTTTATGGTAATTTACTAGGGACTTCGTATTTTAGCTAAAGATATCAATAGCCGTTAACGTACCGTAAAACATCTGCAGACCAAGTGCGAAACATTAAGGGTCTTAAATCTTTGAATGTGATTGGCGCGCTGGTACGATCATTCTTGACAATAATTAAGCTATTTTGCAAATTTACATAAAATATTTCGACGTTTAGATCCACGATTTGGACTATTTTTCAAGAAACTTTGCCCAGTCCACATGTCACCGGCATGGAACCAACATGCGTTTCCACAAACTCTAAAGAATTTAAATTAATAACTAATTTGGGTTAAGCAAGTGAGTATTCATACAAGTTATAATTTGTATATTCTTCTTTTTTCTTTCTCTTCTGATTGGGTTTTTAAGATATTGTTTCCTTTTTCTGCATTTGGTCTGACAACCATGTACTAATTAGAAACGAATTCTTACAGACGCAATTACAATGAAATAAGTTTCTTGAAAATGATCCAAATCGTGGATCGAAACGTCGAAATATTTTATGTAAATTTGCAAAATAGCTTAATTATTGTCAAGAATGATCGTACCAGCGCGCCAATAACATTCAAAGATTTATCAACAATAGTCGATCGAAAGAAAGGAAAACATTAACGATCTTAGGTAGGCAACGAGGGCTCAATGCGAGGGTACCTCCAGAAAACTGGCCAGTTTCCCTTGTCGCCTCTTGGAGGGCGTGCGTTAATTTTAATTAAATACGATTGGTTTGCGGAAGTACCCGCCTATGATGCGGAAACGTATATAAGAACACAGCGCAGAAGCAACGAGGCTATTGTAGTGGGCACGAAATTTACTGTAAAATAAACGTTTCTTTTAAACCCGACACTTTGATACTTTTTCGGACATCCTTACACAATTTAGGGGTGTAAGACCAGAAAAAATCGTCAGTCGAAGAATAAGGATCGGGTCAGCGTATCTCGGCGAGCGATCTTTGATTCCAATTGAACGGAAAGCTCCGAGGGAATAATTCGATCGCGTGGCTCGCAATTTTTCACTTAAGAGCCTGGCCTTATCCGACCGGCGATGATGCGATTAAACATTCTGTTTAGCGAGGAGCGAGCCCCGATAGTCGATCTCACTTTCTCGATCGTCGCGATCGAGTCCTCCCGGAACATGTCGATACTTTCCACGATAAACAGTGTTCTCTCGTGCTGAAGAGGAAAGATGGGTGGAACGGTGAAGAAGCAAAAAGAAGGAACAGGAAGGACGGGGGAAGAGGGATGAATGTGGTAGGTCGCCGTTTGGTTCTTTCGCGAGCGATCTTATCCTGCGAAGGATGGAGGCGAGAAGAGTAACGCCGACGCCGTCGATACGGTCCTACATGTCTCGGATAAGTGAATTGCGATTCAGAACGGCGAGGCACTCGGCTGACCGAGAGCCGCGAGGAAATAAGTTTGCATAAGCGACTTTTGGTTTGACGGATTTCGCCTATTGTCGGCCATCGGCCGCTGCTGCCGAGATAAGCGATCTGCCGGCGCGTGGAAATCGGATTGCGAAACTCACGGAAAGGGAGACACATTTTTCTGGACATTTTGTACTCGAGGACACCGGGATTTTTCATTTTTCACCCTGTGCACTGGGACATCCCATATACGAGACAGAATAGCTTTTGTTAAACGAAGCTCATCTCCGACGATTCGAGTTTAAAATTCGCGAGAGCATTATCAGGGAATCGATCTGAGCGTAATTGACGCCCCCGGTGCCTCGAAAATCCGTACCGGCCGCGTTTCCTGCGCACGTGATTCGGGAAAAACGTCTGTTCCGACGGGCGAGTTTTTCCGTTCCAGAGAATCCGGTTCGGTTAGCCGGGTTTCTTGACGCAAAGGCGCAAATTATTTTTCGCCACGCGATGCTCCACTTGACCGTGTTGCGAAACGAGGAAAACGAGGCCGTTTATAATAAACCTACCGGCAACGAAAGCTGACGTTTTAGCAACCGCTCCTTCTCTATTTTTTTACTCTCCCCCACTCCTTTCCCGACTTTTCGGTGGGTAACTCCTTTCCGGCTTCTCCCCTCTTTCTCATTTTTCTCTCGGACCGTTCCTCCGGTGTCCCGATCCGCGAAAACTAGTTTAATGGAATTTCACCGAGTGCCGCTCGCTGTGCCTCAGAACGCGAACAATTTTTCCGGAACGTTTCCCACGCGTCTCGTGCCGTAAACTAATTATACGAACATTTAAAACAAATCGCAATCGGTCCGATATTAAAACAGTTATAGTCCTCTGAAACGTTTCCGAATATTAAATCGTTAAATGCAGAACAATTTTGAACAAGTTGTTTCGACTTTGCGTGACTTTTTCAGGTCTATGGTTTCGAAACAGCGAAAGGAATGCTGCCCGGACATGTCGATGGAAATCTTATCGTTTGCGATTCGTGGTATCGAAGGAATCCGAGTATGGGTTGAAAACACGGTCGAATCGTAGGGTATCGTTAACCCTATTTCAAGTGAGCCGGGGATCGATAGTAATGGATCGTTGATGTGCCGGTGACCGGGAAATGGATGAAAGTACGCCATTTCCGGGAACGGAGAACCGGACGAATACTTCCTTCCCTGCCCGTTCTCCGGGGAATAAAAAAGTTCGATGGAAGTCGTTCTGCACACGTCGCGTATTTATACGGGGCTGGAGACATGAAAAAGCTGAACTTGTTGCTGAACAAAAGAAATACTGACTGCAGCAAAAACAGGGTCGGATGACACACGTTCACTTTTTACGCGCAAATCGAGAAGTCCTACGTCATACTTCGCGCTGCTAAATCTTCACCAACCACTACCTTGGTAGTCCTCATTCTGGAGCCGACGACTTTTTGATACGGGTCGAAGATTATTTTTCAGATTCCTCATTTAGTACGGCCATAGATGAAGCTCGAGTACAATTGGAACACTGATCAGGATATCCGTCACCTAGGACTAATTCCTGTATTCCTCCGGGATTTTCTTGTATTATCATACATAAGGGAGATGTTTAAGGTAGGTGTGATACCTTGTGTCTACATTCACGGAAACAAGCGACGCGGAAACAACTCGACAGATAATCAAAGCACAAGCAAATCGATCCCCGGCGGATCAGGTTACGTTGAATATACTACCGCCACAGGTTTCACCGATCTGTTTCGATGGACAAGAGTTCATCTAAACCAAGATTAATACCAGAGTTGACCGTCAACAATATTAACCGACAATATTCCCTCGGCGGTTTTCTTCGCACAATATTTACGTACTTCCTACCGTTACAGGATTTTCATCGCAAGACTCTACACATGCTTGGCACAATAACTTTCACTAATAAATTAATTAACGTTCGCGAAACGTCCATCTCCCTTTACCGATCGAATGGAATGAGAATCGACACCATTTTGAAAATTTTTTTTAAATGCCACGTTTTTAAAAACGGACTAAAAAGTATAAAATAATTTTTCCTAGTCCCATACAGATTCCTAATCTCGTACAGATAGTCCCGAAACTTTTATGATTATGAATTTTTAATAGTTATGAAAATACTAGTAAGATTCAAAACGAAAAACGTGGGGCGCAAAATGTGGGGTTTTTCGTTTTAAATCTTACAGGTATTTTCATAACTATTAAAAATTAACAGTCACAAATTTTTAGGACTATCTGTTACGAGGTTAGGAATCTGTGTGGGACTAGGAAAAATTATTTCATACTTTTTAGTTTCGTGTTAATACTTGTATCACTCTTTATTAATTCTTTGTATACTCACTAAGCTTACTGTAAATTACCGGTTTCAAAGTACCAATAAAGTCAATGTAATTCACACGTGTGAATATCGAAGACAAATGCGAGCGGTTGCGTGAACGAACAGCGGATGGTTGAAATTATTTATTATTATTTACCTCCACGTACGAAAATACACTGAGCTCCTGCAGGCCGAAGTGGGTCTGTGGAGTGGAAACGCGTAGTGGAGGTAGGGAACGCTCGGCGAGGGACGGAGGGAAAATATTTAAAAATATTGTATAAATCCTAAACGCAACCTTTTTAAAAAAATTTTTTTTTGTAATATTGCATTGTCATACAGTTCTGAGCTATGTGGAAAGTTTCAAGTCTCTAGCTCATCGGAAAGTTAGTTCAAAATCAATTGCAAGGTTTGTACCGAACAAACAGACAAACAAGAAAGCGAGCTTATAAAAACGTGGTAAAAATTGATGCGCGCCTTGTAGAACGACCCTCCAATTCCCAGCGACAGCTGATTTAATACGGTGGATAAAGTGCAATACGTGAGAAGTGAAAAACAGAATACCCGGAACCGCTTCCTTTTTACGTTAATTTTTCAGTGAACTGCGCGAAGTTAGATTGTTATTGGTGACGCGAGAAACGATGGGAACAAAACTTCTCGGATACTTTTATTTTCTTAGAAACCCATTCGAGCTTCTTCTAGCGGCGCCGGCGTTTCTGTCCGTACTTTCTTTCCGAGGTGTGCCGCAATACGAACCTCGAAGCACGAAGTACGAAGCGTTTCTCGAAGCACGTATGAACAGCCTCGTCAATAAATCAGCGAACGCTCACGACGGAAAATGTAAAGCAATTTTTCAGTGCGGTTGAAATTCCGACTCCGCTGAAAACCGATAATCTAAGATTTCTTATATTTACAGTCATGCGCAATGACGAGCAAAGAATAAATTTCAAGGAACATTTGAGAAGCTTGTACTTCATGCGATACTTGTTAGCTATTGCGGCTTGTACGTCACTAGTACGGCGATTTCGACAACTGAATCTCTAAAAATTTCACTTGGTAAACAAAGTGATGATGTACTACCGATCGTCGCGCGGCGACATACTATCATATACTGAGCTCCGTCAGGGCAAAGTGGGTCTGTGGAGTGGGGACGAGTCAGAGTGCGCACGCATAGTAAAGTTGAGAGCGTTGTCGCGCGGAGTGGGGATCGCTGAACGCGATAGCGTTTCGCGGGGGGGTGTAACGGTAAAAATATTTCATTGTTATTTCTCTTAAACGGACAGACTTTTTTAAAAACTTTTTTTTTAATATTGCATTGTCATCCAGTTCTGAGCTATGTTTTCAATTTCAAGTCTCTAGCTCATCGGAAAGTTAGTTTAAAATCAATTGCAAGATTTGTACCGAACAAACAAACAGACAAACAAGAAGTACTAGTTTCGGCTATATACTATTGGAAATAGTGCTTTACTCTAAGGAGATACGCTATTCAAAATAATGATAGAATCTCGAGAAACTTGTTGTATATTTCTGAGACCGTGGAAGCTTCTTATGTCCGAGTTCATATCGAACTGTCTACCTGCGATTTAGAGCTCAATTTTAGGAAGAGAATATTGTCGTTTCGGACATCTTAATAAAGGAGAACAAGTCCTGCAGCACGGAAACTGTTTTTGACATTGCGCGTTATCAATTTAAAAGCAGTACATTTACTTAAATCAGGAGGCCTTTAAAAAGTAGGAAGTAACCGGTAGTGTGTTAATAGTCGACAATTAGCGGTGATGCGAGTTCGGTCGAACTTTTTTGGGATTCTGGTGTATTGTGCGACGGTAGAACGGTACAGGCGCCATGCCAAAGCCTCGACAAGTTTCTAGACGTACTCAATTAAAAGTTCGAACCACTCGAACGGAGTAGCGGAGGCGCAGGGACGACGAGCGTTCTGTCTTCATTTTTTCTCGAGTGGATCTACGTCGATCACAGGGAACGGGGCACGATCTACTGGCATTTCATTATCGCCTCGATTACACGAGTGGCCCTGGTTACTGCCAGGCAATTTCACTCGACCCCCTTGGATCCACCGCGGCAGACGCATGCCCAGTTTCAACTTCGCCTTCGCCGTGCAACCGCATTCCTTTCCCCCCCGTTTAACCTTTGTCTACCTCCTTCTTCCAGCGATTTAACACCATCGACGATCTCGTAGACTTTGCTGCGTCTGATACCTGATGATCGAATCTCGAGCGCGGTTCCAATCTGTTCGCATGCGCGCGAGTCGTTCGAATACGATTGGAACACCCTATATTTTTTATATTATTTGTCAAAGAAATGAATACCCACATTAAATATATATTACCTGCATTTACCTCGCGCACAAATTTAATCCTGAAACACGCTCGCGTTCGGTCAGATTACTGCTAATACGTCGAGGGATTTAATTCCGCGGATGTGTGCTGTTGTACTCAGAGCCCAATGGACAACGAACCCATAAATTTCACTTTACTAAAGAATCTCGAACGTTTCTTGTTGATTTAAACGGTTTCGTTGCAAGTGTAAAGAATTTGTACAATAACAATTTTCTAACACTAGCGATTAAAGGGTGGAAAAGTAAAATGAGAATGGTTTCTGATGAGGAAGTGAAATGGTTGTCAGACTTTGTGTCCACAATTGAACATTCTTCTTGTCATTAATTACCATCGTCATCGAGAGAGTGTTGCAATGTTTGAAGGTGGAAGACCCATAAATTCTCGAGCTACGCGTAATTAAGCTATGAATTACTTGATTTCGATTGTGACGCTTTTGGTAATCGCTTCACGCTCTCAGATATCTCGCACAGTAAAGAGCTCTCTACTTGTTCCGCGCCAGCGTTAGTTAAATTCATGAGGAAAGCATGGCGCTCATTGCGTGCACCATGATCACGGTTCGTTAAGGGTTTCTTGAGGGGGTGGGTGGATAAATGAATAGAAATAATTTTTGAATCTACTCAGAACTAAGTGCAAAGAAATCGCGTTGTCCAATTGTTTTATGAAACGCGAGAATAAATAAGTCTAGCCTTAACACACCGTTCTCGATCAATACACGCGAACCCATGAAATGCAATTCATCCGCACTTCGATTTGAATTGCAGAAAGCCATCTTGACGAACGTTCCGTATTTACGAGCAATATTCGATTTCTGCGAGTTGATTCAACTGTTTCTCGCAGCGCGGAGCGATTGAAATAATAAATATTGAATCGATGCCGAGGTAATAAGACGGCCCGATAAACACTAGGAATATCATGGTTTTCATTTTCATTGCATACTATCTGCGATCCATTGTATTCGATAATACGACGCGGGGACAATCATTCTCGTCCCACACGAAGATAACGAGGAAAGTTGAATTACCATTTTACTGTGGCACCCAATGAAAGCTTTCTCCGATTCGCAACTTTTGATCAATATTACTTTCCCATTCCAGTGGGAATCTATAAAAAAAGACCGGAGATCTATAAAAAAACCGCAAAATTGACCTCGACCATGATTTTCAAGGTGAAATTCTTTTTCGGTGGAAATTGTAATTGTTCGACCATGAACATCACGATCAAGGTGAAGTTCGTGGAAACATTTTTGTACAGATCTCCGGCGAACAAATGGTGAACCCGAAGAAAAATTGTTTCTATTCATTTACCATTACGATGCGGGTAGACATAGGGTTCGCGAACGTGTACGCTCACATTTGACAATCATGCTTCGCCGCGCCGGTCTACCGAATCGAATAAGGGCGAATTTTCTGCTGACTTACCGAAGGGAAGCTCCAAACGACAGTCTATGAGAAGCGAGTGTCCAGTTGGCTTTTTTGTACCGACGATTTCAGCGCCCCTCATCTCGAGCTCCAGATCGAGGCTGACCCATTCTCCGGAGCCCTCCTGAAACGAAAATCAGAAACACCAAACATTAGTAACAAGAAGTTACCGGCGAAACCGCGCCCGTACCATTACGGAACTAATTGGACGGATTAAACACAAGGAGAGGCAAATTTCGCGTAATCAACCTCCCTGTCGACTCAATTCCGACTTATTGTGCTGCGAAAATTTCCTCGGGAAATCCTCCACGAACCAAGCGAATAAATATTGGGTTTGATATTTCGGTGTACGGAAGACGTAATTGTAAGACCCATTGAACAGCTGATGATTTCATTGATTACAAATAAAAACTCTCTCCATCAATTGCAAGAGACGGATGGATGAAATGACTAATTTTATTCATAGGATTATTTAAGCGATAGCAAGTAAAATACTGTGTTCCCGGATCGATTGATATTCGTCGGCGAGCATCGGAGCACATACCGATTCGCCGGTTGAAACGAGGCTTAGAATTTAGATGGAACATTAGCGGGATTCAGCACGGTCGTAATGCTCGCGTACCGACCAGTGTTTCTATATTATAGGCACGTCTCGTATTGTATTAAACGCATAAACGCGAATCACTAATCCAGACGGGAACGCGGCTGACGATCCAGCCGCGCGGAAACGCACGCAAGTTTTCCTCTGCATCATGGATTCGCTGTCGCTCCGATGACTCGGTAATCACGGGCAAATTATTTCGGGAAGAACATTTCGAACTCTGTTTTGCGTAATTTCGTCTTCTTCCTACAGGGAGTGAATTAACTTGGTGCACATGAAATGCCTGATTTTCGAATGTAAATCGTATAAAATACTTCGATCAGAAAATACTATCTGCTATCTTTCGGATTTCCTATCCTATCGATCAGTTGACTTCGACACAACAATAAAACAATTTTTCAAGATCAAGGACAATTTTGCTCGTAATCGTTCAAACAGATGCACAGTGCGTCGGAATGCCTGTTTTTTGGACAAAAATCCATATCTCAAAAACTATAAGTGATATAAAAAAAAATGTTTGAAATAAAAGTTATAGGGTATATGGAAAAGTATACGATGATTGTATTTGTTTGATTTTGTTGTAATCTTGAGAAGCTCTATGAAGGTCACTTTAAAAATTTCATGCGGTAATGCATATTTTTGATCATATATACTAATAGGTGAGGTTAAGGCATTTTCAAAACACTACAAAAACATTATTTTTGCATAAACTGTTGTCAAGATATAAGCATTCAAAGTTGCCGTATCGCCTATAGTGGTATTGAATATATGTGTTACTACGAGTGAAACAAAAGTCAAAATTAAAAATCGATTATTTAGTAACCGTGTTTATTTTCGTACGATTTTATAATAAATAATGATGATATAATTACAATAATAATAATAACAATAAATAATACTTATATTTAATCTGTATCCGAGTCATCATTAGAGTCAACGCTATCAGAATCTAAATTTTCTAAACACGCATTTGCCTCAGAATTTGAAGAGGCACGATCATGTGCAGGGCCAATAAGATATATTTCTTCCGGGTGTCCTCCTAAATAAATATTTATAAAAACTAAAAGGGCAAGTTGGTGCAGAAAACTTTTGTAGAATTCAATAAGGGATAGTCCTACGAATATTTTCTAGCAAAAATCCCAAGACATGTTTTAGCTTTTTTGAGAAAAGCTTAGTTAAAGTTATAAGATATTTCGATTTCGCGTTTTAAGAAACGGATCACTTTGAAGTAATAAAATACGATAAATAATAATTGTACAAACCGCTAGGGGGCTAAAATAACAAGTACACACCTTGATCTAAATGATCCACCACAATTTATTTAATTTTGCGCTTTACAATACGCTGTATACAGTTTTCCTTTCATGTACGCGCACTTGAAGTTATAACCCCCGAAACGCGTTCTGTGTCAAGCTATGTTCAGCTTTTTTTCTGGCGATTGTTCATGAATATATGGTATGTTTACAATAAATTCCTGTAAACAGATATACATTTTAAAAACATTGATTTTTCTATTTTTGTCCCTTTTGGCCAACGCACTGTGAGACGTCCTCTGAAACCTAACCTCGGAAACAGCAGAAAGCGACGGTCGGCTAGAAAACTCAGAGATCGTTAGCAGACATAAAGCAAGTTATCAGGGCCGAGTAGCACTTGTGCTCAAAGGGTTGGTTCATGGTGCTATTGCAGCCAATTTGTCGATGGGATCTGACTGTAAATAATTAAGATGAAGCGTAGCGTCGGCTCGGAGCTCTTGGTGCCGGGCGCGTACCCACCTCGAGAAATACGATCCGACGTTCGTTCCGGTTGTAAGTCGCGACGGCAGTTACGAATAAAAGAGAATTGCTTTAATTACTGCATGCCATTTGGAAACAGCCGGCCGTGCACTTTGATAGCCATGCTTCGCAGCTCATTTCTGAGGGCGCGGGACGTCGGCAGCATGGAAAGAGACCTTTCCAGAATTTATGTACGCGTGTTATGCGCCTTTACCCGCGCCGTGTACATAGGCCATTACTAATCCGCGCCGCTGCGTCCATGGCTCGCATTAATACCGCGCGCGCGCCGCGCAAAGAATGGTTTCGACGAGGGTACGTCGTGTCGGTCACATAAATTCCGCCAAGTCCCATACCTAATACATACATACTTGCAACCACTTCCAGTATACCGGCGCTGCGGCATTCGATATCAAAATCAATGATTTCCAAGTGGATTTCCACCGGTGCACGATGTGCAAGTTCGAATTAAAGTTTCGCGCTCGGAAGCATGATCGAAGCGTCGATATCGTATCAACACACTTACAGCGATGAAGTAGAGGAAAGTTAAGCGACACGGAATCTCCTCGCAGGAAGGTTGTCCTGCGCGAGTAGGGCAGAAGTAACGTTGCGCGCGGATATATTATAATGGGAACAAGAGAAACGTGCATCCAAACCGAATCGTATTATTACGAAGACAGTTCCCATTTATCGCGCCGCTTCTACAGATAAAGACACCTGCTTGCACCTGTTGTCTTCGGGCGGAATGCATTCTCCCGCCGTTGATTTTTGGCCGACGTACACGCGATAGTCTCGCGAGCTTGCGGTGAATAATTTTCCGAAATCCAAACGGAGCAACAAGCTGGATAAACACGCTTGACTTTATCGCCTTTTCTGATAAGTGAAAAAGGCAGTGTCGAGGCCAGACATTGGGGACGGTTTATGACACGGGCGCGGATTTACCTTTGGCTCTGTCGAACCGGTCGACATTTGGTACGCAGATGTCCGGATTATGCCACAGCACGTTGTAAGGGTTTTTATGGGTATTTTCGACGTGTCATAAACCGTAGCCTTGGCGAGTAATTACTAAGTGGAAGATGACAGTCTACGACCAATGGCGAAGTGAGGCAAAGCATTGAGCTTCACGGGTGATCGCGGGGCGGAGGGAAGCACATAGTTCATTGCTCGATCGTTGGTGGCGCCACATGCACACTGGCCACAACTTCTTCTATTTTTTCTTGGCATTTCCTATCCATATTATACAGATCAGTGTTGCAACATTGCAACATTGGCACCACTCTTCTAAAAACGAGGGCTTTCCTAACTCCCACCCTTCACGCGAAGAAGGGCGCGAGGGAGAGGGGATTGGGACTCAGGCGGCTTAGATAATCGAAAGCTACACCTCCTCGACCCGGCCGTCGCGAGTAAAAAATTCCGAGCCCTGGCTTAGAGAGTTCATTCCGCACCAGAACATTTTAGAACGTCGTGGAGGCTCCGCCAAAATATTTGTACTGAGAAGACCAACTGGGTCAATAAAGTCATGGGACTTATACATTTTCGTTTCTCTGTATAGTTCTCTTGTGAATAAAGGTGCTTGTAAGTAGTATTTTATTCCCATTGCGGGGTACAAAACGCGGACCTCAGCTCCGCTTACAAACTCCACCTTCTTATCATCTACGCTTCTCATGAGAGAGAAATGAAGGTGCTTGTATATAAAGGCTTTTCGGTCTTTCATCAATTGCACAACATTTCCCATATTCCTTGTGGGTGGTCCTTCGAGCTATCACTCGGCGTATATCACGTGCTATACGCAGCGGAAGCAATCGCGAAACGGTCGCGATTTGCTCCGCACAGGCAGGGAAGCAAAATAATTTTCGAACCGTATGTTCGAAAACTTGATCGGGACACTGGGGCCAGAGAAATCCACCGCAACGAATCGAATTGCTCGTCCGTGATGGCAATTAGTCGCAAACATCAGGCTAACGTTGGAACGCGAACAAAACATTAAAATTAACCGCAATCGGAGCGCGTCGCTATCAAATTAAATGAATTGTTATGTGTGATTACAGTACCGTGAAAAATTCAATAGATTGCCCGATTGGATTCGGTGGTGCTGTAAAACCTCCATATATTTGGCCGTTCCAAAAAAAAGCACAACCTCAAGCTCCAGCGGATTTGCGGCTTAAACGCTTGATGACGGCTGAACGATCGAATCAATCACGCTCGAGCGAGACCTTTGTTCCCGTTAATTTGGATTTTTACGCGCAGAACCCACTTTTTTCGACAATCTACAGTGACCGGCATAATAAAGTGACCATGCTACATCGTTATACATAATATCTTAAAACTAATGTTTTTATTGAAACAGGATCCTATTATCGGGCTTCTTTCAAAGCTTTATTGTCGCATTAAAGGTTTCTTACCAAAATTAAAAGAGTATTTGCAATAACAGGAACTTTAATTGTCAATTACACCAGTAAATATCATCAGAATTATATCGTATTTGGTATGATTTTAATTACAAAAATGCTAGAAATATGGTCATCGAAGTTTCATCAAAAAATAATGAATAATAATTAAATTGGAAATTTGGATTAGCTATGTTTACATTTCTCGGCGACCGAGGCATCTCGAGCTCGGCTATCTACGTTCGGCAAAACTTAAAGAATACTGTCCCTGCTTCATAAATGTCCCTCGGCAGACCCGTGCTGGGGACTTATATGGATAAAATACTGTACTACCTCCGCCATGCTAACCGTTTTCTGGAGTTGACGATCTTGAAGCTCCTCGCCATGTTTCCGCCACACACAGGGTCATTGTTTGCAATTAAGAAGCTCGAATTTACTCTCGTCCGTTCACAAAACTCGTTTCCAGAAATCCACAGGTTGATTTGCATACCTTTTTGCAAATATGAGTCGCTTTTTTTATTTCTCTTATTAATCAAGGAGCGCTTATGTGCGAAACAGTTCTGTAAATCTGGCCCCGCAACCTTCTTCTGCGCACTGTCTGGTCGGAAATGGACTCATTGAGTGATTCACGAATATTCCTGACAGTTGTCCTCGGATCTTTGATATGAAGTAATTGAAAGTGCTTAGATATGAAAGTGCTTCTTTTGTTGAAATAATGTTATAAGTTTTTGTTATTGTAAATACTCTTTTAATTTTGATAACAAACCTTTGGCGTGACAACCAAACCATTGAAAAAAGCCCGACAACAGGATTCTTTTTCAATAAAAACATTAGTTTTAAGATATTCTGTATAACGGTATAGAATGGTCACATTATTATGCCGGTCACTGTATTCCTACATTTAAAGATCGCGTGGAATCTCTTCTTAAAATCAAAATTACCAAGCTCGAGGATACGAATTAGGAGATAAACGTTTAAAAGTACGTTTAAAAACATTGTTGGAATTCTTAGGATGCTTATAGAAGTAGTGCAAATAAATGATAGAGTACGTCTGCGTAATGGGAGAACAATTTGCTGCCTCGCGATTATTAAATTGTTCCGAACAGGTCCCGGCTGAATTATCGTAATGAAAAGGACTATATAGCGGTGTGCGCTGTGTCGGTCGACACCAAGTTACAACGCGTGTACAATTTACAATACATTGGACACGTCGATGACCTACTTTTCCCATGAAACAAAGGAAAACAGGAAACGAAATGTATTTGTCCCGACTATTAAAGACTATCGTGCTGCACAATTCTTGCGCGTCACGCGAGCTCGTGTGACTATCGTTCTGCGCCGCGCCGGCGAAAAGAAAGTTTTCCTCGTGTTATTTTACACTCGCAGCACCCGCTGCTAATGAGAGTCCCCGATAATGAGACTTACGCGTACTTCTACTTGCCGCTCGCCATCAACAAGACTTCTCATTTGCAACGAAAACCGTGGAAAATCGCGAGAGGAACTTCCACTAACTTGGCGAGTCGAAACAGATACAGTAGAGTTAGAATACCGGTATTTAACCATTATTTGCTAAGGTAAAGTACCGGTGTTTTCGGTATTAGATATAAATAATAAATATTGTTTTTGGGCATCCACTCTTATTTGAAATACGTATTCACAGATAGTCCAATAGCTGCATTATGTTTTTTACAATCAGGTTTCAAAAATATACAGTTAATAAATTAGTTTTTTTATATGCTAATAATACATATTATATACAATAATGGAGCACATAACAAGATTTTCATGCGATATTTACTATATTTTTTTACTCTTAGTTGATCTTCTTAATAATAATATTGTATGTTTTGTTCCTTCATTGTATTCTAATACTGTAATGGTTTATTTCTTACATTATATTTTTTGTTTTGATGTTAAACATTATTATTTCACTGCTCTTATTAATTACATTTGATTATAACATTGCTCCTTTATTTTATATATGTACATAACAAAATTGTTTATAGTTTTATAGGTTATTATTTTTTGTATAGAACTAATAAATACGGCAAAGTAAAACCCGTGTGTATCTTACCTGTTTGAAAATTCCTAAATATACCGAATACCGGTCGAAACTAATTCAAACTTTCATTAATATTCGAACACTTTTAAAAAGCCGATAAAAAAGACTTTCAAAAATTTTCCAGGATCTGCAGTTGGTCGGAATTTAATACACGGTGTATATTCCACCTGCAGCTGCAACAGCGTATTTTAATAATGATTCGAGCGTAATTTCATTGAACGCGACATACCTTGGGGAATTATTTTGCGAACCGCACGCAATAAAGTTGCATCGCGAAGGGGAGACGAAAATGGCCGATGTTTGATTCCGTTCGGCGCGGGGGAAGGCCAATTCGGGATTATCATTATTACTTGGGGAGTTATCCCCAATTACGGAATTTTTGCTTCCGTCGACTTTCTGCCGGCTGGGGACACGGAAATTGGTAAGAAAACAGAGAATCTCTCGCTAACAATCGCCGCGGCCCTTTCCATTAACGTCTATTGACCGTTGAAACGGCAGCAAATCCTGTCCGCCCCTTCAGCGCGACATAAAAACAGAGAAGAGCTCGTTGCTATCGATTTTTCTTGCAGGTATCTGAACCCGAGTGTAGAATTTAATTTTCTAAATTGAACGCGAGAAGGACAAACGGATGAAAACGTTGCTCGGGCCTCCGGTAGAAAATGAAGAGCAGCGAAATCTATTACCGGAAGACTGAAGAAGAATTGTCTGATTGTCGCGCGCCACATTAACAGGAATAACACCGTCTATCAGAAACGTATCAAGACTTTTGCAATGACATATTGGTTTCGTAAGTGGGCAATATCGATCTGCGTCGGTTCGTTTTCCCGCGATATGCACCGGTAGGCAGTTGCGTCTCCCTCGTGGCTCTCGACTCCCATTCTCGACCGACAGGCCTCTCTTATTCCTTGGCACGTGGTCGCAGAGGATAATTGAGATCGGCTGCGAGGGTAGCACACGCAGATTGAAACCGGAAAGGGGATGCTAGGGGCCAGCATGACGCACGACGGTCCCCGTCGCCGGTAACCTAATTCCCATCACCTTGATACCCCATCATAATCGCGTAGAATTAAGTGGGACGGGTTTTCGTTCCGTGCCGCCCCTGTCCTTCGGTTTTCCCTACTGCCGGGAATGTCGGTCATTTCAGTGATCACCGGTCGGAAACGAACTTGCGACTTTATTAGGTTGGCGGTGAATAAATGCCCGTTTCGAATATCACCAAGCTGTCTCGTTCGCTCCACTGTGGATTCTTGAGTGTCTTTAATGGCTTTTCTCCTGGCGACGAAGATCGAGTTTCTTTGCGTTCGAGTGCAACTTAATGGCCTGCATACTTTGTGACGCTGCGCAAAATAAATATTGACGATTGCCTTACGGAGAGAAATTGATTTTTTAAATGATCTCGTTGGTCAAGTTTTTAATATGTTAATGTGTCGTGTTTCCCAAAAAATATTTCTGAATAAATGTCGAACAGAGAAACATTCAGAAATAGATAGAACCAAAAATAGACTTTCTACGTGGCGGATGATCATTCTCAAGAATGTTTCTCGGTGGGAATCGGGCATCCCTTTAATTTTGCAAGCCAGTGCAGATATTTTTAGAAGTGGCACATGTGCCGCAAAATTAACGTCTTCTCAGAATATCTCTGTACTGTCCTAACTAGGTCATTAACCAGAGTATCTGTTACAAATGAGGCTCCTTTATCGTCAAGCCTTTTGTAGTAGTCCAACACTGCAAGTCTGGAAGAAGACAATCGAAAAATTGCGAAACTTCTTGCAAATTGTTCATAACAATAATTTCGTATTTCTCCGTTACTTTTTTCACATCTTGTACGCTGTTCCGTCGATTTACGCGAAGCGTTCGTTCCGCTTGATCTTTTTACGCGGTGGAAATTGCGTGAATGGAGCCCGCCGACACGAAGGCAAATATAAAAGAGAATAGCGCGTGTGTATTTTAAAAATATCTATTTCACGCGTTCGCGCTCGAACGATTATAAAAATCGATTCAGTGCAGTGTTTGCACTGGCTGATCTAAAACAGGAAAAGTCACTGATTGCATCGCAGCGACATCAATCAGTAATGTTTCTGCACGATTGAGCGACATTTGCTCCGATTTCTGCAGCGAACTGTTAGCAGTTTACGTTCAATGTAAAATGATACAGTATTTTATCCATAAATGTCGCAAAAGTCTGACCTGTAAGTGTACTAGATCTATCCCCACTACTGCGGAGTATACCCACCCCCTTGAGGGGGCAAGAAACTCGAAAGGCCTCGGTGGCCGAAAAATATGACATCATACGGCTCGGGTATATCGGTGATACCGGCTAATCGGAATTTCCAATTTCCTTATTTTTCATTATTTTTGATGGGACTTCGATGACCATATTTCTGACACTTCTCCGATAAAAATCATACCAAATATGATATAATTCCGATGATATTTACTCGAGTAATAGACAATTAAAGTTTCGGGCGCGAAGAAGGATAGCGTATGGGAAAGAAAGAGACGGAGAGAGTCGCAGTCGCCGGCACATTTCAAAGGCTCGCCGGCGACTATCCTTCCTTGCGACCGAAACTTGAATTGTCTATTACACAAGCAGATATCATCGGAATTATATGATATTTGATATGATTTTTATCAGAAAATTTCCAGAAATATGGTCGTCAAAGTCCCATGAAAAAATAATGAAAAATACGGAAGTTGGAATTTTGGATTAGCTATGTTTACATTTCTCGGCGACCAAGGTCTCTCCAGATCGGCTGAGACCGATCATACCCGTGCTGAGGATTAATATGGATAAAATACTGTACATCAAACTTAAAATTGAAAATATCAGAAACTAGATTTGTGGTTTTCTTGGTGAAAAAGTTCTCTAAAATCGGGCATTTCGTATGCAACAACCTAATACATGCGGACGAGGATGAGTCGAGCGTAATCGGTCGTCCCTAACGAGAAAGCCTCATGAAATATGAAGCGAATGAATGCAAACAAGTCCTGGATCCGTTTATTCGTACTGCACAAATATCCACGTCGGTTCAATAATGCGGATATCCGTATTATCTGGCCCATATGATGGTACAATCGTTCGAAATAATCGCGAGATTGCATCGTCGGTTCAGTGTCAACCCGGAATCAAACGATCGTGCACGCTGCGCCGCGTTAACGTACATACATACATGTATACCAATGTAATTTCAACTGGTCCCCATTGATCTATAATACAGTGCGAAAGCTAATTAAAAGATACACGCCGGCAGCAAATATTTCTTTGACGTTCCTGGCATCCTTTTATTAATTGATTCCGACTGGTGCTCCGCGATATACACAATATTCTACGAAACTTCTATGACCGGATCGAATTGACTCTGCCACCACCGAATTAGAGGGGGAATGTCGCCGTAGAAGGGGAATGAAGAGTGGGCACAAAGTACCAGGTAGAGGGGATTAATATCAAGTGGATATCACAAAGTAGACAACGTTCTTGGTAAAGCCCGTAGCCCACGTAGAAATTCACAGGAAGCAGCTTAGGAAAACGTAAGTAACTTTAAAGCTGGAACATCTCCACGCCTACACTTTCGAATCTGTCTCTAATTCCCACAACATGCTTCTCGGCGGCTGCTCGTTATGGAAATGGCACCATAATGCGCTCTCAAAGGGCACAAGCCGTTTTATAACGACAACAATAAATAATAAGAAGAATTGAACTTAAAAAGAAACTTGTTGTGCCTGAAGACTATCTTTAAAAGGTCAAGTCCCACATGTGCAATAGTTGTTCTGAAAAAAATGCTTAGAAATCACTTGTTTTCACTGCCGTTACACGAGAAGCCGCCCTTAATATCGTTCCGCTTCCATCGCGTTCCACCCTCTTCGCGTCGCATTTGTATCTTCTTCTTCTCCGCTTTTTTCTTTTTCTTTTTGCAAGCAGCTCGTTGTCGTCGTGCCGGCGCAAAGATTCGCGACGGAGACTGGGACAAAAAGAGAATTACAGCGACGACGGAGGGCGACGCTGCCGGATACTCGCAAGCGGGACAAGACGCCCCCGCAATTAAGCGACCGACGACACAATGACACTCCACCAGCCTAGAAATGATTACGAACGCGGGCGCGGATTCGCCACGCAAGGCCAACGAATGCGACGATTTCCGTCTCCTTTCAAGAAGCCCCATTCGAGTGCAGTAAGGGGCCAGTCTCGTGTAAACGCTGCAAAAGTGAACTGTTTTCATCAATTTTATAGGATTGCACTTTCGGAACTACGAATCCTGCAGTTTCACCAATTTCCAAATCAAATATTGGGAAAGTATACAGCGCGGTATATTCGAACGTACAACGAACAGTTTTTCTCATTAAATAAAACGCTTACAACGGACAAACATGTTAGCACGAACGCGTAAAATAAAGTTCGGACTGGAACGGACATGTTTGGATTTGTTTTTCAAAAAGCCTTTATCCGATGAACCTGCCACAGGACACGGAGTAGAATTTATCGACTCCTCTCTGCCCTGCTTTCTATAATTTTGTTGAAAATTTGCACAGCTGTGCGAAACATAAAATTCCAATGTAAATCGAAGTCGTGCACTTATGAGAACGTTACTCCGGCTGAAAGTGATCAATTATGTGTAAGGGTGGAGAACAATATTGAAAATGAAACAGCCGATGGAAGTCGAGAGCTGTTGTCCGTGAATCTAGGTGCACGGTAGTGCACCAGGCAAGCTATCGCACTACCTTCTTTTACACGAAACAACTTAGCCATTTTTTAGAGGTTTGTAACTCGGAACTGGAGGCAGATGGAAAGATGTAATTTCGTATACTTGTTAAATGCTATCATGTCTCAATATTGACAAAATATTAATCTTCCAACGTTACTAGGTTCCGAGATATAGGACCTCAAAAATCGCTAAATTTCTCACTGACTGACTGACAGATCATCAAAACCTTTTGGGTACTTCCCATTGGCCTACAAGTTTGAAATTTGCTACATAGGTCCACCATAACAAACACCCAAAGGAATAATTATCAAAGAATGTAGTTTTACATCTTAAAGGGGTTGTATTGATAAAAAACATTACATAAGTATATGTTTTATTAGCTTTGAAGTCGCAACAAATACTGACGAAAAAAACAGTCAACAAAAAATCGATGAAACCCCAAGAAGAACATCCTGTAAATAGGAGCCAAGTTCTCTACGGCCGTAAAAAGTTGTGAGATCAAACAAAATACGGCCAAGTACGTTAGCTTAGAAATACCTCTTGCATTACTGAAAAAAAGCGTTTGTAAAAATTAGTTTGAAAGAACGCTGTTTAATTTTTAAAGAGTCACATGGAAGGGCTAAATTATTCAAACTTAGCCGCTACCTAACATCTTTTATGACCATTGGTTTAAAAAGTAACAGCCAAATTTGAATAGTTCAGCCCTCCATGTAACTGTTTAAAAATTATAAATAGCGTTCTTTGAAACTAATTCTTACAAACGCTTTTTTCAGTATTGCAAGAGGTATTCCTAAGCTAATGAACTTGGCCGTATTGGCTCCTGTTTACAGAATGTTTTTGTTGGGATAATCTGTTAGCAAATGCCCAGGGTGGAAATTGCGTAGCCGTAAATACGGTGTTACGAGGATGCCGGTCGGCTATTTAAGTGGAATACGCGTGTATATTCATCACGCGCACCAGAAGACACAAGCTCCTACGTCTGACGTTTGCAGGTCTGCATCTGCTTACAGGCACATTTATTACAGACGACAAGACCGACGATCCGTCTGACATGTGCAACGCTGTTTCTCCTTGCGTGCAGGCATTATTTCACCGAGGGTTGACGCAAAATGCAAATGATCGAGAAACGTCCCGATAACGCGCCTCGAGCGAACAATTCGATCGTTTCAACATCAATGGATGGCCGAAAAAATACAGCAAAACGAAGGAGACTTCTTTTCGCTAGAACCGTTGAACGCACCACTCGCCGGCGCTGCCCATCGGTCACACGGTGACAGTAACGAGTTTGCCAGCCCATTAAGACAAACAGACCCGTCCGCTTAATTGTTTAAACACCTGTCACTCGACGGCGCCGCGGGATCGACATTGCCAAAGATAGATAGGTCAAGATCAACCGGGATTCGCCGATCAAATACACGTTCGCGGTGGGGCCGCGCGGCCTCGATGTCAAGGGAGGATCGTACGAGAGCGTGGAACATCGAATAAAAGGGAAAGAAGGGAACGATCCCGGGACTCGGTCCGAACTCGGTCCGGGTTCGTTCATCAATTCCTCGAGTCAACAATTTGCGCAGTGACGACGGCACGCGAAGCCCTCGGTGACGAGCAAACAGGTAACCGAACCCTGGTTTACCGGCTACGAATGAAAATCCACCGAAACGAACCACTTGATAACTCCATTCACCCTGGCAGCCGTAGTCGGCGTGATTCCTCGAGGATTAGGGGAACGATTTAGGGCCAGTTGGCTCCACCTTTCCCCACGGGCCGCAGCGGGACGGAACGACTTATTCAGTTGGAAATAGTACAATTTTAATTTTTTGAATGTTTCTGCTATTTTGCTAAACGTCTAGTTTGAAAATATCAGAGAAAAATGAAAGCGACGTAATTCAGGATTTACGTGAACTCTTCTCACTGACTATAGCGATAGTGGTCGGACGTCCGAAGAAAAGTTAAACCGGGTTTACAATGCGGGCGTCGCTATCTACTGGAAAATAAATCTAAATATATCATTGCCATGCATTTTATCCTGACAGCGGAGACCGATATATCAATGTTAAGAACGCAAGTAAAAAAACTAATTTCTCTTTTCGACCACGGCCCGAATATCGAGACATTACCGTGGTCGATCGAATACCGAAAAAACCAGTCGAATATCCCCTCTCCCATTGATAAGAAGGGAGACATTGTTGACAGAGCACTCTTGAGCGAGATTTAAGCCGTTAATGAAAATGCAAATTCCGAAAGGTAATCTTCTTCGACGAAAACTCGAACCTCCGCGAGATCGATCTCCTTATCGAATCACTTCTCGGGCATTACTTCTGCCACAGCAGTAGGCCAGCTGCGTACAATTAGCCGGTTCCTTATTCGGTAATGGTTTAAATAACCGTGGTGTGCGAGCAATGGAGAGCGTTCTTTCTGTGGCTCGTTTCCTACGGGTTTTATTCGATGCTACTATTCGATATCTGTTACAAAGCTGTTTATCCGTTCTAGAGTAGAGTAAACTATCCGGGAGTGCAAAACATGGTCCGATCGAGACTGCGCTCGTAGCCGAATTTATCGCAAGAAATTTGTGAAGCGTTGCACGGCCCGTAGGAGGCAGATATTGTTCCCGGGGTATCCTGGGAAATATTTCGGCGCGACCTGTACGAGGCCAAGGGTTCGTAGGCGGGTGGGGGATAGAAGCGGCCGGAATTTCTTTAGCGAGGGGATGCCAGCCGCGGTTGGATTTTCATTTCCGGGACGTGACACGTTCCGTGGTGAAATCCCTCGTTACCGGCGAGAGCGTAGCGGCTTTCTTCGTGACCAGAGTCAGGGTAGAATCAAGGATTTCGTCATGGCCAGGACGTGTGTAGTCCCGAAACAGCCAGAAATGGCAGACCGTCATCGCGAGCGGGACAGGAAAATGGAGGCGGTGGTTGGCGGCGGGTGTCGGTAAGGGCTTTGTCAAGCTTCTGTCAGAGGCGAGTGGGTGTGTGCGCGAACACACCAGTCACCGCGGATCACCGGCACACATAAGGACGAATCAGCGGCGGTGTCTCATCGTCATCCCTCTAGAGTTACTTGACATACCCCAGTCAGCGCATTTCTAATGTGAATCGAACCGGTCGTACGCGGATCTCGCGTGCAGCTTTATGAATATTTTAAGCCAGGCTTGACCCAGATTGTCCTCGCAACAGGAAAACCAACCTGGCCTCGGCTCCCGGCATCCAACTTCATTCCTCAGCTTTTACTTCTCTCCACTTCCATTCGCCGGTTACTACCCTACCGTGTTTATCCTGCCGCGTCCTCCTTCGACGACCGTTCTCCTTCAACCTCACTCCTTCCCAGAGCTCTGCGAGAACTCGAATACTTTCGGCTATCCGACAATCGGGTCGATTCCACAAATTGTAAATTACCTACACATCGCCCACCTCAATGTTCCACGCCTCGCATAATTAATAATTATATTGATGACCTTGACAGCAGATCTGAAGTTCATCAAGTTCATCATTGCTGTTTACACGATTCTTCCACTTCATCTTTTTCCTAGTCGTCGTGTTGCTGTTTACGCGAGTCTTCCAATCAGTCTTCCTCCTGCTCCTATTTTGCCCCCTCGCAACCGCAACTTTCTTATTGCTGTCGCTTACACGAACGCCCGAGCATCTCGACTTTTACAAGGTTAAGGTGTCCCGGGGTTTCATAAAAATTCCATGCATCATCTTGTTCGGACGTTGAAACCTTGATTCTGTGAATCTTGAAGCGCTTATTTATTTATTCTAGCTACCGTGTCGGACATTTATCTTTTATTTTGAAGAATATGTTGTTACATGATCCGAAGATGTGTCCCTTCATTTTTCAAATGAAAAACGCCACAACTTTGGTACAGCCTGTACAGCCTGGTCGTTCGTCTCATTGTCAGAGTCGCTTACGCTGGAGCGCCGTGCTCTCCGATCGATCGTCCAGAAACATGAAAGAACGAGTTTGCCTGTGATTCATCAATCCTGTTTCTGTGGGCACGATCACGGCCGTGCCGAGAAGCTAATGGAAAGGATCATACGGGGTTGTCGAGATAAATCCGGGAAAGTCGTTGTATAAAGAAAAACAGTTTAAATTCCAGGAAAATGTCAATAGATATCTTCACCAGTTTGCACAAAGCTGGTGAATGGTATAAAGAATCTAATTACTCGATCTAACCTAACCACTAGCTGCCAAGAGCTTCTCGAGCTTGCACACGAACCCTGTTCATAATGAGGCACCTGATCAATAATTCATTTGTTTATACTTGCCGTACCTACATCTGATTTGCGGGGCCGCCCGAAAAAATTCCGGACTTATCTGGACGGCCCTGTACACTTGTGCGACCTCGCAAAATCTTCGACGAAACGGCGGAATGGCGAAAACAGTGGTTTCCTCCCTTTTTTATTTAATGACAACCGGGAACACGCGAAGTCCGTAAACAGTAACCGTCGAACTGTGTGGAAACAATTCTTCGCGTGATTATTTTCTGAATTTTCAACTAGCAGGATTTTATTTTTAACCTACATTTTAATTCATAGTTTATTTCTCGTGTCCGGAATCTTTGTAGGGCTCTCGAACCGGTGCCAAAGTGTACTTCATGAAAGGAAATTGAAGTTTATACTGAAAGGTAGAAATTAGGAATGGAAAATCGTTGCATAAGACATCGAAATCCCAGAAGATTACGCGAAAGCACTCTAACGACTTAGTTATACGTAGTGATTAGCGGGAGGGCGTGGATGATCAGAATCTGGATCAAATAAATTGTAGAGTTTGCAGCAGAAGATGGTCAAGCGCAGAGGGTGTCCCTATCGAAAAACAACGTTATACTTCTTCACAGGGAATAATTACTATTTCAGTCATTTGTTAAGAAGAAAATGTTGAATTCCAACGAGACATCCTGAATAAATGGGTGATAGTGAATGATAGCGTTCATATAGAAATTCCATTTACTGTATAAAGAGGCCCTATTCCCCGTTAGCCTACATTGGTGAATGCTTGGTACGCGTGCTAACAAATCCAGGAAATCTTTCGTCAAGGTCGTTGCCACAGTACGGCTCGAATGTGTGCACGCAGCATAACACCGTCGTAAAGCTACGTCAACCACGTCGCCTTGGCTTCCTCGACTGTTTCATTGAGCGTTCTGTGCTGGCTATGCGCCAAGTGACGTCACCGCCGGAGGAGACTCGGGGATTGTCAGCGGCGATGCTGATGGAACCGCGATGGATCGGGTGGTCGAGGGAAAAACGGCTGCCGTGTGCCGTATAGCACGCGGATAGCTTCTGCTGGCACCGACTTCGAGTTGACTCGAGAGCCGAGGAAACCAAAGGAACGAAACCCTCCCGAACGAATTCTCCGTCGAACAAATACAGGTGTGGTAATCGAAATCCTCGCTCGACCGAGATCCAGGTGATCGTTCGTGCGAAAGTCGCCGAAACACTACGGCGTAAAATGAACTTCGTATCGTCCGATGCGAACACGAGTTCGCACTGTCACGCATAAAGGTCACACCAAGGCCAATTTCGTTTTCGAAAAGCGAATAGTTCAGAAGGTTGTCATCGCTGTCATGCTAAGGTGTTCGCTTGTATTCATTGGAGACAAGGCTAAACATAACAACCATTTACATCGCGGCACTTATCAAATCAATAGAGCAGTTATTACGCCAGCTCGTTATTCAATTTACCTCGGTGCAGAACAGAAGAAACATCGGCTATAATTAAGATTGTTCCGTTACTGTTTCAGCCGGCTCTATCTAACGAGGGTATCACTTGCGAAACTACTAGAGGACCCAATGATAGTCACTATATTTGTCCCGCCGAGAATACGTCACCCTACGCCACCTCGTAATTCAATTTACCCCGTTCTCCGCGGAGTTTCTGGTAAATGCAGCGACAAAGCACTTCCTCCTCCCCCCAATAACCCCCGGAAAGGAGCTGCTATTATTCGTCATTCTTTTTTCATTTTCGTTTCGCATCCACTGGTGAACTTTGTTCAGGAGTGTCGAATATGCTTGCCATCGCGTTCTGCTTATATAAATGAAAAATTATGGTATTCGGTGGGCGGCAACATTTCGTCGACGTTCGGTGATCAAATGTTCCTATCGATTTCGACGCTTCCATTTGTCGCACGCACAAAGGGATGAAAGGTTGCGCGATGGAAAATGTTTTTCCGTGCGGTTGATTACATTGGAACACGCGCGTTCGTGTGTCATATGTACGTCACAGATTTTTATACATATATTAGTTTTGATCTCTTTCAATCGTTCATGTTCAAAAGCGTATCATTTCTTTCACTGATTTTTCCCTGACTGCAAGTGACATTTCGTTCCCGAAGTTTTCCAATATGTCGAGACCGTCCACCACCGTTCACGTTTCAATGTAACACCCTGTACGAGCAAAGAGTGTCTCACGTTTGATGGAAGAAGTATTGATATTGATAGCAATGGTAGAGGGAGAATGTGTGTCGTAAGATTAAGGTCTATCGTTTGCTTGATCGCTTACAAGGAGATTACGACGAATCCGCGCGCACGAGAGAGAGAAAGGGTGGGAGAGAGGCTAGTCAAAGAGCGACACGAGTATTCGAGTCCGTGGAAGGGGTAGCTCTATCGCACGTGACTGAATTGCACCCCCATCTGAGGTAAGGCTGCCCTCTAATTTAATTTGTTCGACCCTCCGTCGAAAGATAAGATGCACTTGGTGCACTTCGTGCGGAAAAAACAAACAGGGCCGTTCCGTTTTCACTTTCTTCGTTGCACGCCCTCGCGCGGCATACCCGGATTCCAGCGCTCTTTGATCCCAGTTCTTATGGAGCAATTTAACATTCACGAAGCACAATGTTTTGTAAAAAAAAGTCGTACGAACGCCATCAGAAGGTTGGCGAAAACATAATTACTCGACTGATGTTTGTAATAAAGGAGAAATTATAAATAAAACGAAAATCAGGACTCTCGCAATGACCCAATATTTCAAGAAACGTCTTATCGACCCCTCGAACCTGCCATTCAAGTCGGATTCCGCTTTAAAAATACTCATCGAATCACGCGAAGGCGGTGACACCGTTACGGTTTAACCACTCGAGAATGGATTCATGAATATTCATGCATGCATGACACTGTGAAACGCGAAGTCTGTCTAAAAGTACTTTTATCGAACGATTTCTGTCGATGGGACCAGGCACGATTTGTGTACAACGAAAAAAAATGAACAGTCTCGTATGATGGTATTTCAGATGAATATTAAACGCGATAAAGACAAGCATATTTACGCGTGAAAAATTCTTCTTTCGCCGAACAATGAGAAAAAGAACACTCGAAAGCTTTGAATGTAACTTTTCTAAATACTGATCCATGCTTGCACCAGGGTTCTCAGACGGAGTGGATATTTTTGCACAAAAGATGCGCACCTCGGAGCAGTTGAGCCACTTTGGATTGCTTAAATAAAACGTACTGTCAGCTCCACCGTTCGTCACGGTCTCCTTTCCTTCCTCCGCCTCCCTTTGATAAAGAAGCCGTCCAATTTAATTAGCATAAATTCCCCTTTATCGCCGTATGAGAACGCAGTGGACCGTGTCTCGCAAATGAAGAAAGAATGGAAGATAAAAGAATTTCTAGGTGGAGATTCTGCTCGGGAGAAATAGTCCCGTGGTTCGAAAATCTCCGGGAACAGTCTGCACATTCCAGATGCAGGGTATCTTAATTTCGTGGCAGTTTTCCCATCTTTTGTTTCGAAGACGTCACCGCGAAGAAACCTGCAAATGTTTCATCGGAGACGGACGCTTCGATGAAAAATCGTGCGAATGCAAACGCTGCGATCCGAACATTTTAATAAGCACAGAAATTGTCGAATTAATCTGCCGCAACAAATTGTAGAAATCAACGACACGAATTTCTCGAGTCGAGTGTGCGAAGTGGTGTTACAAGTACAGTCTTGGAAGAACGATTGCGAGAAGAGGATATTTTTCATCCGTAAGGAGCCAATAAAAAATATCCCGAACGAGTTTATGATTATGACAAAGGAACGCAATATTTCAGCCGGTCGCCGTAAAGAGTAAAAGACGTGCTGGAAACAACGACGGCGCACGCCTACGTAACGAACGTATCATTCGCCGCGCAAAATTGCTCAACAGGGTCAATTTGTCAGACAACGTCTAAGTAACGGTCGCCTTTATATGGAAATCGATATCGCCCGAGTTTCTCGACCCTCGTGGATACAGGGCCGTCGCGACAAATCCGGAATTTTTTCGGGTAGAACCACAAATAAAGGTCGATTTAGTCCTTGCTTGCCTTGCCGGCCAGGCGGGAGTGTTAACGTTCGTCGTTAATTATTAACACCGGGGAATTACCATAATATGAATTGTAAATCCGTCGCGAGCGGATGGAATCGTAGGGAATAATCGAGGCCGACGTCAGACACGGTTTTCGCAATTTTCACGGGGCTAGAGAGGTGGGAGAGGATAATTATTCCGCGTTTCGGTTCCTCGCCGCGGAAACCCCTGGTTTTCCTTTCGAACGTCGGATCGATCGTGGATGAATGGCCCCGATATTCGGTTGGGACAATGAGAGGCGGTTCCTTTGACTGAGAGGAGGACCATCCACGCTCAGACATCTCGTTCTTTTACGAGTTTGACTTCTAGTTCGCTCGTGAAACTTCAATCGTTCGCTCCGCGACCGATTTTCCGCATTCTGCCGGGCAAAAGTATGAGACCGGTTGAATTATTCTCTTTCTTCGGGGTAGTAACGTTATTGATCGACGAGAATCTTGCCGAGGTTTGTCTCTATTCGCTTTTACACGCGAATTCGTGACGTTCCAGAATTTAGGAAAATATTTTCCTAACTAGCAGAACGTAGCAGGAACAGAAAGTCGTTTTTCACCACTGGTGAAGGAATCACGAGAGAAGAGCGCCTCGAGTGACAACCGATCAGACCGCTCAGCATTAACATGAAGCGAATCTAATCCAGGGATCGATTATGATGGCCAGCAAGCTGTCCGCTATCGGAGTTCCTGCGTTTCTGTCACGAGCATGAACGCAAGCCGCGAATAAGCCGATCGCTTGAACCCGTATCAGGGGTAACGTGATCAGCCGCTGTGATTCTCGAAAGGGCAAAGGATCTCGCGAAACTTTTCAAACGGTTGCGAAATGCGAAGCTGAATTTTTCAAACATTTTCCACGTGTCTTTGCCCAACAGTGCTTAGATTTTCTAATGAAATTGGCCGCGCAGCTATTGATTTCTAACGTGATATTATACATCCGGACAGATTATCAAAATTCAATTTTGTCCAGCTAGACTGTTGAAACAGCAGACTGTGTGCTGGTGTGCGGCGCCATTGGACGTGCGGTTAAATGTTCGCTCGGCAAGGTTAGCCCCGCCAGGCGATTAAATTAATTCCCGACGTGTTCGTGGAACGGGAAGTTTCAAGATATTACATTTTATTTCCTGGCCCGACGGTGATCACGGATGAGACAAACACAGTGTCCGCCGGTAATCGCAATATCGACCAGTTTGGACCGATGCACAGACCAATCCGGCGCATTCGACGACATCATTGAAGCTAACCCGAACTCGTTACACACTTCCATCGACCGGTACGACTGCCATCAATTGATTCGGGCTCGTTCCGCGTGTAAACATACTCGTTTCAGTCTCATTTTGCGTGGCCCAGCTTTGCACAACGGAACTTTCCTCAGTCGAACGGTAAACACGTTGTAGAAAAGTTATCGTTTTTTCAAGAGTGTCCAAAGAATTTTCACACCGATTGTATATATGTACTTAAGGTGTTAGGCGGTAAAAACGGCGCATCTTTGTGTTACGCGAGTTGCGTTGTAACTGAATCTGCGCATATCCATTAAGAAAATATTAAACGGAATCGTTGAGCTTAAATCGAGAGACACGGCCTAAGAGGCGGCCTAATTCGAAAACGGGGTCAGATAGCGCAAAACATTTAGTCGAAGTTTTCTTATTAATATTATGCAGCGAATGTAACCGCAAATTTACGGCCGGGTCTCGTAAAATGTGTTGTACAGAAATTCCCTGCCGGTAAGGTCACACAGAATGCGCTGGGTTATCAGATAAACGACTTACATGTAAAAACTAGAGGCACTGTTCACGTGTCGACGACAACAGCCGTGAGTGATAAGCGCAAATTGTACGGTATACAGCTACACGCGATCGGATGTGCGATAACGAACGCCAAAAGATTTTGTTACAATATTTTATCAACACTATTTCGTGTCTTTAGCGATCGTGAATCCTGAAACGTGTAGGCATTTTCTGCCTTGATGTTTTATCGCTGAAGCATTAGACTGTTCTAAAATGAGTTAATTATTCGCTCAAATATACCAGCAACGAAAAGCGCAGATTACCATGTTATTAAGAACTGAAGACTTTACGCGAACGACTTTAAACGAGTTTCGAAGTTTTATCTAGATCTCGGGAATGACTGTGACGATTCTGTCGTTGTGATTTAATACACGTTAGACACATTATTATTGCTGAGAATATTACGGGAACAAACTTTGTTCTAAAATCTATAGGAAGTTAAAACCGACACGTGTTAATAATAGTAAAAGTTGTTCAATAACTTACAGTTTTAAACGTGAAAAATATGAAATACAATCCTATTTTCGTCGTTTCTAGATGGACGCGAACCCGTAAATATCATCATAGCGTCACACTTTCCGCACCCCTATTTCGCGGCACTTTTTGTTCTCTCTTATAGAAACTAAAGCTCGACGGAGCGCGATCCCATACTATTTACGGGAAAATTGTTGGAAAACTAACGATCAGGGTGTGCATGTCGACTTTCGTTAATGAACGTCTTAAGCAATCAAAGTAATTATGATCATAGCTTATATCATTCCAACGTAAGTATATTTTTATTCGATAAAATGGCTTCCTTGTTGCGAAATAGATACATATTTGCTATTGTGTAGTCGACACTTTTGTTTACGCTTGAAACACTAAATTTCAAGCTGTCAGATTGCAAATATTATACGCGAGTAATTAAAAATTAAGATTCCATAAAAATTTTCCAAGACGATTGTTAAATATATTAATTAAGACTGAAAGGGCCAAACAATCCAAAGCAGTTAGTGTACAGAAATTTGGTTGGGGCACCGCGATACTATTGCAAAGTTAAATGGTTAAATTAACCATTGCTCCGGAAATTTTCCTCTCTTTATTTAACACTTCACAATCTCCTTGTTTATTGAGTGTCCATAATTTTCCGAAACATTCCCTTTCACAAGGACTGCCAATTAATTTCAAACACTAATATAACTTCACGAAACAAAGTCGGAAGTCGAAACTCCACGCTGCGCTCGCAGCGCCGCCGTGAAATAGCGCGGCCAGTGGCCGCGGTACTTCCAGCGATGTAGCGCGGGAACTTTCAAATCAATTCGTTGAATTTAACAATTATCTTTCTTTTAAAAAATTGAAATTATGTACTTATTCGTGACTGGTATATCCATCTTATCTATACTTCTTCGTCGAATTGTGCCATGATTGCCTCGAGGTGTATCGCGATACCAGCGAAATGTAAAATCGTTTACAGGCAGACGTGCTCGCGTTTTATAGTTGCTTAGAGCTAGATTCAGATTGATTGTAAGATACTGTTCCTTCGGAAAGCTTAAGTATCGCTGTATCTGCGAAACGCTTGCTCGGATATCAACGATACGTTCATGCGAATGCTTAGAATACCATGATTCCCGAATACCCGAACTAAATTCAGAACACGAGCGCTGTTACCTTAAATTTACTGTTTATTGGATGGTTACACGGAAAGTGGGCTACTTCTTGAAAAGATTCCAGCTCCGATTATGTCCTATTATTCGTTTCGGCTGTTGCTTATTATGCTAATTATCGCTTGAAATGTAGGAACGCGATACTTTCATATAATCTTGTAGATTTTTATGGAAAAATGTCAATAATTCAAGTTTTAACGTTGGGAATTTACTGATTTTCAAAAATTATGTTGAACCAGTGAATTGCTACGGTTAAAACTTGTATTTTTGGCATTTTCTCGTCAGTCTACAAAGTTGTATGGGAAATAGATACTTGGTCCCCTCAGGGTTTCAGGTCCATACACCACTCTCCTTCTCTTTTCAATTTCACCTAGCGCCTAATTGCAACCAATTCCAGCGGGACCTACTGTTTTTAAGGTGGGTTCCGAACCACCTTTGCCAACAACACGTGAAAAGTACCTGGAAGTCACTTCCCGGGTTTTTACCAGGCGGTCACCCATCCAAGTCCGTTCCACGCTCCACATTGTTTAACTTCGGTAATCGAATGAGAACCGGTGCTTTCAACGGGACCACGGTCGTTGGCTCTACAAAGTTGTATAAAAGAAGGTCCAAAATCTGTGGTCCTGTAAGGTGAAGTTCAACCAAATTCCGTGATAAGGACAGTGGTTTGCTGGTTGGACA
Source organism: Lasioglossum zephyrum (assembly GCA_028455615.1). Taxonomy (NCBI): domain Eukaryota; kingdom Metazoa; phylum Arthropoda; class Insecta; order Hymenoptera; family Halictidae; genus Lasioglossum; species Lasioglossum zephyrum. The sequence goes on from CM052332.1 coordinate 10,172,352, forward strand.
GCGTTTCATGGCAATGTTAGAAACAACAGTACCTGACCGCATTGGTTTCCCATATTTATCCCTCTTTATCAAGTCGGCGTCGACCGGATCGAGACTGGGAAACAAGGGTCACTTAATGTATTCAATGCGAACGTGCACGATAGGTTCAGTCTATCACGATAAACGTACCGCATGTACGCTTAGAATATCGGGACTGGTTAATCGACGTACCTGAATAATAGAAACCCCTCTTGTCCTGGGATAATCGAGAGTTTATCAGAGAAACGTTCGGAAGTACGGGAACGCGGGTGAATGCATTGCTGAAATTAATCCGTAAAGGGGAGGGTAGGGGAGGGAAGGGACGCTAAGACATAGATCTTGATAGGTGCATGTATCAATTAGTGTACCGTGTTGGTGATATCTGGTGGCTGTGTGTTGCTGTTCGTGTCGCGCATGCTGTCGGGGGGAATGTGTCGCTGTTGTTGTTCTTGTTCACCGGACGATACCGTGCTGGATGCATTGTAGGACTGCTTAGACGTTACCTCGTTCATGTACGATACTTCCGACAGCGGGACGTAGTAGTAGCCCAAGAAACGATCCCACAGGAGACCCTTGCACCAGACCTCGACCAGCAGGCCCGTGTTCATGTCGTTCGTTTCGCTAAATAACAGACGGATAAGACAATACATTTTCCAATCGAACGATACATTGAAATTGGTTGGCGATACCCTTCAACCCCCTCAGCACTCGGGCGGTGACCCAGAGTCGACACTAAAAACTGCTAAACATTTAAGTATTGTGCAATACAAGGTATTGTAACATTTTCATTATTGGAAGATTCTATGGTAATTATTTACATTAGGGGCTTTCTCACCGATTTTGATGACCTTGAAATACGTTGTCAAGGTCATCAGTCTGAACAACTTTTCCCTATACATGTTACCGCCGCTCGGTTTTAGTTTTCGAGATATTCGCAAAAAACTATTGCTAATACTGTATTGGATTTTCTCTCTTAGATTTTCGTGTATCAGTATAGGCGATTGCTTAACGGCGTTTCTAACAAAACACAAAATGAATAACGCAGATATACAATATACAACATATATATAAAGGATTTTCGTATGCCTCTCCACCTCCTCCACGATCTAACCTCAACTAATAATTCTATTCATATGAGTTTTCAATTACTAGTTCAAATTCCGAATGACAGCTGCAATACAAAAATTATGCGATCAGATTGAGTTGTGTGGTTAAGTCGTGGAGGGAGCGGAGAGACCACGCATACGAAAATCCAGAAGTAGTATTTCAAAATTGAAAGCTCACCCTATGTATGTATGACCAGAGTGGGACCTTGTTATCTCTCTCATCTCCACAGCGTGTTTAAAAGCAAAATGTAAAGAAACGCCGCGCCGGAACGGGCTTACGTTTCCGCGAAGCGTGCAGGAATACGATAACTTCAATATGGTATTAGCAATAGTTTTGCGAATATCTCGAAAACTAAAATCGAGCGACAGTAACATGTATAGAGAAAAGTTATTCAGAATTATGACCTTGACAATATATTTCTAATATAAATTTCTAATATAAATAGTTTCCTCGAATTTAAATAGCTCCGAGTGCAAAGGATCAGAAGGTTGTTAGAAGGATTGGTTAACTAGGTAATGTGTGAAAGATACACAATCCACTGAACAAACAGTAGATCATTGACATTTCTGTTGGTACGGATGACAATAGTCATTTACGCGACCGTTCGAGGGTTAACAGTGGTTGCTAATCGATATCACTGTTCTAGTAGAAGATCCCTTTCGAGATATTTTTAGAGATGGCGGTTTTAAGAACAGACACTTGTCAGAATTTACATAGTTGACGCGATTACTCTAAATAGAAGGAAATTGATCGGTACATCCTCGTGTCTGTATTTTTAGGCAGTTATTTCGTCAGAGGAGTTAAATAAATACGATTTAAAAGCGGCACGGGCACACGTAGCCGCGCGTCAAAGGGAAAGTAGGTTAAAGGTTCGCAACTTGGCAAGTGAGGATTTAGCGGCGCCGGTAGGGATATTTCAGAAAGCTAAGATCCAAAATTCTTCTATTTTCTCTTGCGGGATTCCCGCGATTGTCCGCGTTATATATTTTCCAGGCTCGATCAATAACATGTTCTTCATCTCGAGCACATGACGTGCTCTTATTTTTCCTTAGAACACAGGGAAGGCTCGAGAGTGTGATTAAAAATGTCGCCCGGGATAAAATTAATCGTCTGCTGATGAAACACGGACTCTTAAACGCGCATACTTCGAGCGGTGATATTAGTTGTCGAAAAATCACGTCGCTTTCGCTTGGAATAATTGTTGAAGATTTTTCAATTCTGAATTGAACCGAACACTTGTATCGCTTCGTAAGAAGTCTCTTGTTTGCCATCGCGAACAGTGAAAATTCCGGATAACCTCGAGCGTTCTAGCGCGAGACGATACGGCGAAGCAATTAAAAGGTCGCCGACGAAATTATTATTAAGTTCGTAATTATACCCGCGGCAAAAAACGAGACCGCTTTCGCCGTCGACGATGCGAAGAGACTGGTAAATCGATAGGAACGAGGGTAGTGGAGAATATCAGAGGAGGGATATGGCAAAAAGATTCAAACACGAGACACAGCTCGCAATTAGCTAATCGCGCTATCCCATTCTGCTGGCTAAGAGTCCCTATTTATACAGGGTGTTCGACAAATCTTATGCTTGATTTTCAAAAATCAGATCAAATTATCAGATCGTAGAATAGTTTCCGACCAGAGCTTCATCTTTAATTTGATAAACAATAATATCGATTGTCCCGCACTCCTGAGGCAAATCAATTTCTACGTACCTGAACGTATTTTGAGAACGAGAGTAGGATTTCAAACAATGAAATCCAAATCCTCATATGGAGTAATAAATCCATTAAATCGCATTATTACTAGCTCTAACATATTTTATAAGAATATTGATTTTTTTAATGGCACGTTACAGGCATTCAAAACAAAATTGCTCAGTACTATTCGTTAATAGTACCTGTATTTGCTTAGTTTTGTACGGTCCATACGTATATTATTTCTAGGTTAAGACTTAAAATTAAGGCTTTTTTTGTTTCTTTTTTTTCTCTTTCTGTTTATTAGTTATACTGTATAGACTATATACAATTGTACAAAAGGACATCAGTCCGTATAAAATAAAATAAAATAAAGATTCTTCCAAGTCCCGGTAGCGTTGTGCGCCCCGAAACTTCGGGAAAGATCGGCGTGCACACTTATCCGGCGAGGAACCGCTCTCGCCCTTGGTACACAATGAGATCGCGAGGGTATACTTACAAAAGAAAGTCTTGCTCCCAGCATGGATTGGCCCCTTTCACAGTGACTGTCGTAGACTTGACGTTCTGCAGCTTCAGTGTTACGTAGGAGTTGAACTGCGCCGCTGGAAATCGTTGTCGATCGGTATCAGTCGGGTAAACGACGTTGCGATTCCGATTGTTTCGCTTTCACGAGCTGGGCGCGGCTGATCGCAGAGACTTAGCTGGCTTCGATTCATTGCGGAGAGGACGACGGAGTCATTTCTAGAAGAATTTACGCTGGGAAATGTAGCGCGACGTCGCTCGTAAAAGGAAATCTGCCCGATGGAAAATAGGAATGTCGACGTTGACGAATACGCGGGGTCAGGATCGCCGGAGCATCAGTTGCCGCCGCCGCCGCAGCCGTCGAAAAATTATTTACGATCGGATCAGCCGGGATTTGTTCCGTGCCAATGGCGGAATTAAACGTAACTCCAGACGGGACGCGTCGCGCTCGTTTTTCAACGTGGTCAGGAGAGCTCTCCCTATGCCGCGCGCGGAGGATGACGGTCACCTTTCCAATGGGACACGGGAACCGAAGCTCTTTGACATTTCAGCTCCCTGGCCGCATGGAAATTAAGTGGGCGAACATTTCGTTTGCTCTCATCCATGGCTTCGTGCGAGTGGGATTCGGTAGAGCTGTGATTTTCATACAGGGCGTTCCCAAAGTCAGGCCAGTGTCGCCGGACCAGCGGAATTAAGGGTACAAATCAAATATGGTCGCATTCATACGATGCACCGTCGTTTCGCGGACAATTAAACGTTATTTGTGTTATTTACGGAAAATTCGAGCGGTTTGGAGTGTTCTTCCGCGCATAATTAGACGGAAACGAAGAATTATCGTGGAAATATTTTCCAATAATCCTTCGAAGCTCGGTCCGACCCGGCCGGTCTAACAAACTGAGTCGTCGGGAAATATTTATCAGCCAATGTCTAGGCCACACAATTTTTCCATGTATTTTTTTTGCATATAGCTTAATGGTCTTTTCATCACTGGTATGTTCATTGAATTGTTTTATCGATTTTAAGTAGGAAGTTAGGCTACGTGTCCACGTGAGAGCAACTCTGAAGAACAGTTGTTACGCTTGATGTTCACTTTACGGTTAGGTTTCTAGAAGTTTACCCCCGAGGATTCAGACTACTATTGAAGGATAAAGAATCAGGTAAAGAATCAAAGAGTATCCAAGTTAGTGTTCACAAGTTACTTTTGCTCTTGGGAGCAACTGACTAGAAGTCACGAGTCGACTTTTTAACGTCGGTCCGACTGTAATTAAAGACAAATTCATGAGCTCTATTTTATTGTCAAAAACTAGTGTTTCCAGAGTTTTATACTTTTAATAAATGCCTTTAAAATAGTTTAATACAGTTTTCGAACAGGTGATTATTTTTTGAAGAATGCTCCGATTGCTTGCTACGCAGAGGAAGTTTTACATTCACTCTGAAATATGGAGAATTAGTGAGTGCTGCTTAATTCCACTATAAAAGTTCAAGAGTTTCGATACACGTTATTCAAGGTTTACTGATCCAAGTGGCCGCCGATTTGTGGGCGGGCATGTGGCGGTGAATTGGACGAGGCCGTACTATATATGCGCTATTTATGAAGAGCGGGCAGTAATAAAACGAATCGATACTGCAAAAAGGTGGTCTGAATCTACGATCACGATCAGAAATTCGCGTTCCTTTAAACGGGGACGGTGAGCGCAAGGAAAACGCTGACTGCGAACGTCGAGCAGCGCAGCGATTTTTCGCGGTCGACGTTCACGGAGAATAATGATTCGCGTATAGCCGCGCACTGTCCCAGATCGAACAATTTAATGACACGTAGTTAGACACCTTCTATTCTATTTGCATTGCTTTATTTCTTTCAAAAAGAACAAATAATTTCTCTCTCTCTCTACAGTTTTTTTCAGAGTGCATTCTTGTTCCGTTTTTAGAAGAATCGACCACTGTGCGGCGTTCGCAGAATGAAAGAATACCGGTTGTCAGAAGTTGGTCGGGGAAGGGAGGAGCGGTGGTAAAACGCGAAAGTAAACCGTCGGGACTTGTACGTGACGGAAAATGACTGTGATCTGGAAAGTTTAAACGCTCGCATCTCATATAAAAGCCGACGCTCGGCGGTGCAAGTTATCAGGTGTTAAATAATAGAGGGCTAGAGAGTCCCGTGCGTGGGTTGCGAGCAAATAGCAAACAGTTAATTTTAGTCCGGCGTCCGGCGCCGTTGTTCCATCGTTGAAACAAAAAGGAAACCCGGGGGTGGAGTGCGGGACAGAGGGGTGAAAAAACCAACGAGAGAACGGCCGAAAGAAACGCGCAATATTTCGGGCGGATGTAAGCTGCTCGAGGGTAATAACGAGGGCGGCACGAAAGTGAGAAATAGTCGAATGCATATCAGCAAAATTTGAACTCGCTATAATAAATTCACTCGCGTTTAGAGCGGCTCGACTCGACGACGCGACGCGTCGCGACGACGCTAGAATGAAACGCCTTCAACGTTAGTCGCGTGACACGCGTGAAACGAACGTTTTAAGATGCATATCAACCGTGCCGACGGTTGCGAGAACGTTTAAAGTTTTTCGTGAAATAAGTGCAGCAAAAAGCGCCGTAATGTCTTCTCGCGCTAGTTTGAATAATCTCCTGAAGCTTCCACCTGGGCACTGAGAAAGTTCTACGATGGCTGCCGGAGAATCTACAATGAAACTACCCTGGTTTATGCACTTTTTCTATCCCTTCGCGAGCGGAATTTTTAAGTGAACGCTATAGAAGAAGTGAATCCGCTTTTTCTGCTAATACACGATTTATCTCGAACTTTTAATATCAATAGGGATTCACTGACTCGAGAGTTGTAATTGTTGAACCAGTGCGTTCCTAATATGGAAACTTGAATTTCAATGTCCAAAAACAAAAATAAGGGTCCAGCGGAAAATCAAATTACACCACCTATCTTGAGAAATCACCCTTTCAACTTTCCAACATCGACGTTTTTTTTTCGATCGAAAGAGCAAAATATCCGTGAACCGACACGGGTTACAGCCAGTGACACTCACCACTAGAAAGTACAGTGGTCTGGTAAATAGCAAGCTTGTTGTGGCCAAAACTATTGTAGCATTATTTCAAGGTTTAATGTTGTATTCGTCTTAATACCAGTTAAAATATTATGAAATAAAAAGTATATGTCAATATTTAAAAAATTGAAGTGACCTTCATTTTTTATAAAAAAAACAAATTTTTTGTATTGAAGTTTGTGGAAAAATGAATACTGATCAGCTTTCGTTCGAAATATTTTTTTGTCACATCATCGGTAATATTTGAAAAATCGTTAACAATTCTCACAATATATACTATTGTCTAGAAATCGCGGAAAAGTAGCTAAGATTGAATTCTGCACAGGAATTATATGAAATCTAGTAAGGAGGGGTTTTCGGGATCTCTGACTGGCGCAGAGAAAACATACATATACACATATTGTAAATCCAAGCTGCTATGTAAGATTCAAGTGGAACTGCGTATCCAGGCGTCGAATAACCGCGGGTCCGTATTTGTTAAAATTCATTTATAGTTCAAGATTGCGGAAGGTTGCAGTTAAAATTTACATGCTCTTCTAAGTATAAATGTTCAAACTTTCATATAAAACAAGTCCGATGCTTAGTGCTCTTAAGCATTTTCGTATAATTCTTTTCAAAGTTTGAAATTCTATTAATTTACGCTATTCGTGTATGGACTAAACAATGCTTAAAACTGGATTAAATATTTGAAATGAGTTTACTAACATATATAAAACCATCACTAAAATCTGTTTTCTGATATTGGATGATTGAAATCTAAAACGTTTTATTTTACTTTTAATTTTCTGACTTTGTCTTTACAAAAAATTTTTCAATATATTAAAGTTGAAAAATTGAATTTTAGCCACGAAAACAGGGTCTCCAGACCACTGTGGAGCGGGCGTCCGCACCGCGCCGTATCCCGTAGAACGCTCCGTCTAGTGGTGAGCGAGCGTCACTGACGGCAACCCGTGTCGGGCACGAATATTTTGCTCTCTGGATCGAAAAAAACGTCGACGTTGGAAAGTTGAAAGTGTGATTTCTCAAGATAAAAGTCTGCTCTATCGCGTGGTATAATTCGATTTTCTGCTGGACCCTTATTTTTTCATATAAATTGAAGAATATCCTCAAAAATGTGTGCAAAAGTGGTGCCTCTCCGCCTTTATGATTGTTTAAACATGTATAAACAATCACAACGTATTATGTATTTGTACAAAGTCGAAAATACGTCTTTTTTCAAATTCAAATTTCTTAAAAACTGTGCGTGTATGAGAAAAATTAAGACCAGATTCGGAATCAGCGTGAGGAACTCTATAAGATCCACCCAACAGTTATATGGAAAAAAGTTGAAATTTGTTGGACAGTGTTTTTGGCATTTACGTCATATATTGTGACTTGCGATACAGGAAGCTGAAAGTACGTTCCCGGGGACAAGTTGATAGCACGGTTCGCGTGTTTCTAAGACAAAGCGGGACAGATATATTCCCGGAAATGTGGAAGGTTACGCGAAGTGTTTCGCCGGTACTCGTCACATCAGCGCGTCGCGTCGAGTCGCGAGGATCCCCGCCGCGGAAAAATAATTTCAGCACGAGCAGAACATCACGATATTCCGGCTGAAGAGTCACACAACCTTTAGCTTGGAACCGTTCCAGCCGGAGTGTAGCAAATTTCGTGCGGGCCTCAGAACTGGAGCGTGAGTAAAGGAGGCGTTACACGGCGTTTTTCGCGAAAATATATCGGTTCGATCCGAATTTTCGTAACGGTCGGACAACGGGACTGGAACAGATCTTTCGGCACTGTTTTTCGCGGCAGTCGCGTCGCCGCGCCCAGCTCGTTGAAGCTTTTCTCCGAGGACCAGCCGAGGAACTCAGTCGTGGTTCCTTCCTCTGGTAACCTCCGCCAACTAGCTTTCTTCTGTTTTCTTCCGGAGCACGTCGAATACGAACCTTCCTCGCAGACGAACCGCGCCTTCTTCACTGAAATCAGAAACAAGTGGAGATCAGTCATCCCCTCTTTGCGGTGGAGCTCACTAATAGCTATAATAATAAAGGGTATAGCCGGATAAGCATGGGCCAGTGGCCTCCGCTCCGATTTTCCTGATTCCTGTCTTAAAACATCATTTTACGACTAAAAAACATTGCGTAAAATTTTAAATGTCTACCACCAGCGATAGGGGTGATATTGGGGTAAATTCCACCGTACTCAAGTGCAATTTGCTCTAAAACGAGAAAAGATATCGACATGGGAGAAACGGCAAACAAAAGATACAGATATACTCTATATTTCAGATTTTTTCAGAATTTTTTGCTATTTATTTATAGTTGAAAATAAATCTTTCCCTGGGTTGACACCTACCAAAAAATTCTAAAATATTGCTATGATGCTAACCTATTTTTTTGTATAAAAATTTCAGAGTGTTCGTTTGGTGGACTAGCGTGAAAAAAGTTAAGTTTGGCGGCGAACGGTCGTTTTGATCATTAACGGTGCGGCGCGGCGTACAGGGGGCAATTCGGACGAAATTTGTTTCAAAATTAAAGAACTTTCGATAGAAATGAGGTAGAGTGATGAAGTTTCTTTTTAATTGAAGCTTTTGGACTTCTTTTAAAACTTGAAGCTTCTCATTTGGATGAACGTTGATATTTTACCGAAGGAACGTTGCGTTGTCTTATATCGAATTAAAACTTGAATCCTGAAATAGTGCGTAGAAATAAATTTCTCTTCCGACGCGATAACGAAATGAAAATCGTGTAAATCTTACCGCGTGCTTCTCTTCCTATCATCGGAGCCTGTCCGCAGACAATATTAACAGTTCGCGGGCCACTTAATCTCGCTAAATCAACGCGAATCAACTGCGTCCGAGCCGGAGCATGTACATAAATGAAATGAAACCGCGCGGGCTCTCGATTAAAAGCACACGCAGCCCGACAGGACTTTCGAAATAATTAAAACAAAAGTAGGTTATGCCACTTATTTGTTTTAACGTAAACTGGCTGATAGGTAATTTCATTCGGCCGGTGAATGAGCTTGTGGGCGGAACAGCAGTGTGTTGACAAATTGTGCGGATGCACGAGTAATTATGTTTATGTAAACTTGTCTGTGCTGCTTCGCGATTCAAATTGGCTCGTGGATAGATCTATTTTGCTCTCTAATGCGTTTCATGAATAAAATCACCAAGTATATCGGTCGAATGCTTTATCAAGTTATGAAAAAATTCATTCACCAAGCTATTGTTGTAGTATTTATTTTGCGAAACATTGAGACACTACGTAGGAAACTTGGGTATTGCCTACATTTCACGGTAATGAAATATGCATTGGGAATAGCAATTAAATTGGAGCTCAAAGACTAGCAAATCAGCAGCAATTTCCACAGTGTCCCAGAATCTTGAGGACAATTAAGCATACGATGCAAATATACTTGAGCCTCTTGGTTGACAAGTGGCATAATTCCAAAATTACGAAAAATGGGTCTTTTACAGAAATAGAAAGTATTAAGAATACTTGATTTATTTAACACATTAACTTGTGTATTTACTCCAAATGATTAACGATAACGCATATCCCACAAAAAGTCGGAAAATAGTAAGAAATAGTGATGGCTAGGAATGTTGCAAAATGACTTCGTAATTCGGGTGCAGAATATGTAAACCGGAACAACAATATGGTTCCTGCGAAAAGGATTCTTGTACTGGACAAAATCGTAATATAAAAATAGTCTGTGTTAAAATTAGTGCAAAGTGATGATATTGCAGCGAAGGTTATAGAGCAGAAATTCTTAATATTAAGATCATGAAGTTTTTACCGAATGATTCAGATTTTGGATGTGTTGAATCTGCAGCACGCCATACATCTATTTACATCCATGAAGATTGGTATCGATGTATGAAAAATGCTCGACATTCCAACAAGTTTGTTGTTTATGAAATGAAAAGAAACGAATTTTTTTCAACTAAACCTCCTAGAACGGTCAATAACAAAGCGCAAGAAAAATACATTTCTACAATCTGTAAATTGGCTCACCATTTAGTGGTTACACTATGAACACGGTAAACAGTTTGATATTTTTTATAAAACTAAGGTTTCTGTGCATTTTGAATATGAAATATTAAATATTCGGTGTGGCAGACCATTGCAGTTAAAAAATATAATAAAGGAAAATTTCTATCCATCTATGCGTCCGGTTTCTGCGGCTAAAAAGAAGCACCAATTTTCTTTCTTCTTTGGATAATATCTCGTTAGCTACTAGGTTTAGGACATATGGAGAGCAATACATTTTTACTCAGAATTCGTTGGTCTATCGATTCATGAGACAGAAAGTAGGTGTTTCCATTTTAAAAAATCAAGGTGACCTTGAAATGTCCTCTATGCCTCCACCCTCGCAGAAAATGTTTCTGTCACGACATATCCCCTTCTGTACCGTGCAAATATTGTTCATAACATTTTCCCATATTATAACGGAGATATTTAAGGTGGACATAGTTATTGCCTCACCCTGTATAGAAAGAAGTCCAAAATCTGTGATCCTGTAAGGTTAAGTTTAGCCTCTAACGATCAAACAGTTTGGAAAATGGCAGTCTCTTTTAAATGCATCCTGAAGGCGTAAACATATACGCGGAAATTGAAGGCAGCGCTGCCGGCGAGTTCGATTTGGTCGCCCCACGATTTTCTATTGAACAACTGCTATCTGAATAAATCAATTCGCCGCAATTCACGTGTGACACTTCACTGACAATGAGCTTGCCTTGAAACGGCTTCCATATATGCATTTGCTGAACGCGTAGACAGGTAGTTCTACGCTCACATACGCGCGCACGGACAAGCGGGCACTCCAAAGATGCACACATACATACACATCGATCAAACTATTCGAACATGAGCGGGGAATTCAATTTCTTCCGGAGGAAAGCATCGGTAACGACATACATAAAAAGCACTTGACCGACTGCTCCCATATCGACGGCAAAGGGAGTGTCCTCGCGGACGAACCAATCAGTTCACTTGGAAATTATAATTATCATATTATCGTATCACTATCATTCGATATTCAGTCGATTCATTGTGATTTAACGAATTCACCGAACAATAGAGAGCAACGAATGCTAGAGGTGCGCGCAGAGCAGCCACGTGAGTACGAGTCGTCCGTGTGCAAAAGAAATCTAGTGCGCCCTCTTCAAACATGAAAATGATTTGAATGACCTTTTTTTTATTACCCTTTGGTCGCCCTTAGATTACTCTTTGGTTAACAAGGGACAGATGGCAAGAAAACACAACCGCACGCGACAGCCCTAGTTACGCGCTGGGTCGGGTCGGTTTTGGTCAGTGCAATAAAAATATTTCTTATAAAATTGTTCCATGAAAACGGTTATTTTTCAGGTGGCAAAATGCACACTAGGAACGGTACGGATTACATGCTCGCTCGTGCGAGAATGAACGTTAGCTGCACATACACTACAGAAACTTTGCTGAAGCCATTCTTGTACATGGCAGTTAACCTTAGGCCAGTTACTCGTCCGCGTAGATTCAAGAGCGTTGCCTGACATTTATTAGTACAGGTCATTGCTTCGAAGCTCCCTTCGTTAAAACACTGTTCAATCGCTCACGAGCACGCGTGTATGCAGGAAACCAGCAACGTACGATATTCATAAGGTGTATTGGTTTCTGGATAGGATATATAGGTCGTACCGTGACCTTTTCATTAAAACTGTAAGGAGAAGGAAATATTGAAGATATCCGCTTACTGGGCTAACAATGTACGGTATAATCTTTCTGCAAATATTTCTGAATCCAGCATTTTGTTCCTGAGAGCACAGACCCCTTGGCGAGTCTGCTCGAAATTGTAAATAAAGTTATGGGAATGCGCTTGCTGAAATTTAAACCCTTTAACGTGACTATTCGGGTGTGCAACAAACACTGTTGGTTGAGTTTACTCTTGACCTTTCGTACTGGAAAGTTTGTTTTCAACAGGTAGAGACCAAGAGAGAGAGATGGAGGATTTAAGAATTTACCATAACTCAGGATCGTACGAAATATGAGGTTACTCGACCCGAGAATATGAAAGTCAAAATGGTTGTTCGAGCGGTATCGAATGGTACAAATTGATAGTGTTTGTGGATTTTTTGTGCTAGAATTCACACTAAAAACTTTTTATCGAATCGGCGAAGAATAATGAATCACCCTGTACAAGTTGGAAAGCGATCGAAACAAATCCAGATATACCGGAACGTTTCTCCAGCATGGTAACAGCGATACAATTCATTTAACAGGTTCGTGTCACGAACAGAGTTTATTAGACTATCAAGTTTTTGACGCGAACTCGATATCTCGACCAACCCGCACGTAACACACTTTTCCTGATATATTCGCGTGGGGTATCGACACGAAACCGCGTTACAATTGCTCGAAATCGTAATGCCGTGCTTGGGTAAAAGTGCTTCGAAACGAGTCCGAGTCGCGAGTCACCCCAATATAAATCGGCGAATAAAAAGCTGCTAATGCTTTTCGAATGTTCTGTAACACGTTTCAAAGGGCGTGCATGCATAAAATCTGCCTGGCTAATACTCGTAAACGTTGAACAGCGAAATTAGTACCCGCCGTATTTTTCCATAATTCGCGTTTTCATTTTTTTTAATGCGTCCAGAGCATTCCACCCGTTCGTTCATCAATAATTCAATAGGCGAACGTTAATTCGTGCAGGCAACGAAACAATGAAACAATAGCGATGCGATCTATAGGCGATACGAGGGAACATAACGTTTATCCTGTGGGAGTACGTGGTTGTTTGTGGTGTCGCGTAAAAACTCATGTACGCTGTCCAAGTACGAACGAAACAATATCGACGACCCGGAATGGAAAATAATCATTTCGAAGCTGGCACATACTTCGACGCCGTTCGACGAAATATGTATTCGACACTCGCAACAAGCGGCCGCCGGGATACTGCCAACAGGTGCATATCACTTAATTACCTTTTCTTTTCCGAATTAATTAGTCCGGGGTCACTTAAAATTACCTTCGCCCCCGCGCATGATGCCATTTGATATCTGTACAAGCTGGCGTCCGGCCAGACACGATTAAAAGCCAATATGCAACGGGGAAACCGCGAAAAAAAATTCCCCAGACGCTAAATTGGCTTAAAAGTTATTGCGCGAACGTAAAGAATAACTATTTATTTGAGGCGTGTTTAGTTCGATCATATATAATCTATCATATATATCATATATATCATATATCTATCATATATATACTATCTTTAGATAAAAGCGATCGAGAACTAAATTAATTAGTAAAGAATAACGCTGGGCAAGAACTGTCGGGCCGTTTTCTATCCCCTTTTAGGTAAGCAATGAATCTCTAAAATAAATTCAAACCGTGATATATTGAAAAGGTGCTTTAAGAAGTGTGCCGATGTTATTTTGATCCGTTGAAAGGAGGGGGACACGCGGCATTTCATAGCGTGCCGACAACAAAGGATAAAGAAAATCTCTAACAATCTGCCACGATCTGAAGATCCTCATCTGCGTACAAACTTATCAGCGCGCGGAACGGCGCGACGCTGCAGAACCGTGTCCTCGGAGTGTATCTTTGTAAAACTCTTCCGCGTTCCGAGCACCAGGAGGAAATAAAAACGTCTAGGTCGCATCAAAGACGGTCGCCATCTACGTCTGTATTCCGGCGACACTGGTAGCCGAAGCGAAACGTCGCGCGTCGCGTCGTCGGCTCAAAAAGAGCGCGTGAGGCAAGGGGGTTGTTCGGGTAGAGGCGAACGATGGTCGAGGACCGACAAATTCCATGCAAAATGCGCGAGCAATGGGTACGCGGGGGTTTGTATCTCGAGGTACGAAGTTACGCGTAGTGTCTTTTACCCACGAACAACTCGAGACAATGGCCCGTCTACGTATGAAAGTATGAATACCGGTCGAGAAGTTCTTGTCTCTGCGTTCTCGTCGTCATTGTGTTGCACCCACGTTTCACATTGTATCTGTAGCCACGGGCCGGGCACGTTCGCGATCGGTGACGGAACATGTGTGCGAGCTCGCATACCTTAATGGGATACTTTCCACCCTACACTTTCCCTCTCTCGCCCTTTTTCTCCCCTCTTTGTTTTCTCTACCCTGTTCTCTCGACGCACAGTGAGCCAGCAGCTACCAAAATGTGGCCATGAATCAAAATTTTATTACAGTAATGCTCGACCACTTTTAATTGTTTTTTTACGTGAGGAAAATCCGTCTTACATACGGGAGGGATTTTATTGAAGATACAACATTATATTAAAGGATGAAGTATCGAAATTGTCAGTAAATTACTCAGTTTCTGACCTATTAATTTGAACAATAGAAATATTAATGTGTCCATCACAAATACCTTCGAAAATATGTTCAAAATAAATTAAGAAACACTTTTTGTAAGCTGCTGGCCCACTTTGTATGAAAATGCGGACCGAACTGTGCCGGGTTGCGGAAAAAACAGCCCGTTATTTATAACCCGGCTATATTAGAGACAATATTTACGTGACACGCAAATCCGATACCTTATCACGCCTTATCAAGCCATCCTGGATCCTATGATGGCCGACTTGTTTATGTGTGCGTCTCTCCGACGAAACGAACCCTGCGCCGTCATCCCGCTCGCTGTAAAATGTTAAAGTGTCTCCTCGCGCTGGATCTACACCGTTGCAAGGATCGTTCGGGGATATAAGGATTTTTCCACGCGATGGAGTCGCTTGGCTCGATCCTCTTTAGTTGTCTGTCAGTTTACAGTAGTCTCTCCGTAACTATCGCATCGTCGGGTCTGCCGACCGCAGATTCAACGGATTATGGGTGGGAGCACGAATTGAGGGGAAGAAGGGCAAATATAAATTTGCAATGGAGGTAATTATTTACATTAGGGGCTTCCTCACCGAGTTTGATGATCTTAAAATATGTTGCCAATGCCATCATTCTGAACAACTTTTTCCTATACATGTTACTGCCACTCGATTTTAGTTTTCGAGATATTCGCAAAAAACTATTGCTAGTACTGTATTGAATTTTTCGTATTCCTCCACGCTCCGTGGAAAACGTAAGACCGTTCCGGCGCGTCGTTTCTTTACATTTTGCTTCTAAACACGCTGTGAAGATGAGAGAGATAACAGGGTCTCACTCTGGTCACACATACATAGGGTGAGCTTACAATTTTGAAAGACCACTTCTGGATTTTCGTATGCGTGGTCTCTCCACCCCCTCCACGACCATGACTTGCATTGCAGCTGTCACCCGGAATTTGAACTAGAATGGAAAAATCATGCGCATAGAATGAGTTGTGGTTAGCTCGTGGAGGGGGTGGAGCGACCACGCATACGAAAATCCTTTTATATATATATATATGTTGTATATTGTATACCTGTGTTATTCATTTTGTGTTTGGCTAGAAACGCCGTTAAGCAATCGCCTATACTGATATACGAAAATCCAAGAAAGAAAATTGAACACAGTATTAGCAATAGTTTTCTGCGAATATCTCGAAAACTAAAACCGAGCCGCGGTAACATGTATAGGGAAAAGTTGTTCAGAATGATGACCTTGACAACATATTTCAAAGTCATCAAAATCGGTGAGGATGCCCCTAATGTAAATAATTACCGCGATGGATTTCTCAATTTGCAAGCGAGTCAAAGAATACGTGGACTTGCATAAACATTTACAGTGTGGCCTTAATTTTTGTTAAAGTGCGTCATTAATGTATACAATATGTACGAGCGGCCTTAAATCTTCCATCGCAACACAATATGAAACAATGACGCGCAGAAAATTGACCGTCGCGTCAGGAAAAACACAGAACCTTGGACACGCACAAAAACTATTTGCTCCTGTTTACGACTGACGAAAACACCTACCGCCACGCTGTAAGTTCGTATTACTTCCAGCTTTTTGACTTGTCAACGTAAATCAGCATAAACGTCCCCTTTCTCATTCTTGTCTCGCGGAACAGTCGGCTTGGTACCGAGAAAAGTGACTTATACATTGGTAGGTTTGAACATTTGGCAAATCGCATAAACAATTACATAAAGGATTTCGAAGAACTTCCACTGTGTTTGGACTGCGAGACGCGAGAAAAACTCCTCCGGCAAAGGAATTCCACTTCGGATGCCCGGAACCGGCATTTTTCCGCTGGCAGACAATAAGAGAGGAACGAGTACGGCTTTTGTCGCGGCATGCAGCATACCATATTTTCTCTATCTGGTTTCTGTTCCAATGGGAGTATTGTTCACGCTCTCGGTTCGATCAGCGCGATGCCCCGAGATCCCGTCTCGTGGCGCGCGTAGACGCGTTTTTCAATTATTTTTATTGTTTAAATCCGAATTGTCAGGAAATACGTAAAATAGTGAACGAATCTTTTTGTAGGGTAATTAAATGACTGTTGTTCGACAAATAGCGGTTTGATCGGCCAAGAGTTTCTCGAGAGGGGCTCGAGATGAAATAAAATCTCGAATGTAGCATCGAATCGATCGCGTTCCGCGAAATGGTAATTTAGTCGGTGGTTAAAGATAGTTCCGACGAGATTGTTAGCTCCCACATAAATTTCACGATGCGTGATTGACCTTTGAATTCTCCTTTCATAGTCAGGACACATGCGCAAAGGCCAAGATTCATCGCAATTACGGAATCGCTAATGAGGTAAATCAAAGGAGCCTACGTACCCAACGGGACGGATTAATTACTTCAGTTGCGAAGTTACATGTTCTGCTGACGATTTAACTCGTGATTCGTACCGGTGCGACGCGGCGACTCGTCATCGATAAAACCTGGCTGTAGGTAGGCATTAATGAGTGTCGTCATTACGTCGAATCAATAGTGTACCCCGGTCGCTCCACTTTAAGCTGATCCACGAAATTAATTATCCACGCGAAATCATGCTAAACTGAATGGCGAACCAACTGGACTTCTGTGCTCGGTCGTACTGTTGTCTTCTTCCATGCACGAATACATACTTGAAGCAAGTAACATTCTTGACAATTAAATATCACGGAAGAAATGAATCTTGATATTTTTCATTATCGCGTTTCGTCGCTAAACAATCGAATGCAATAAAAGATTCGCGTTATCTGGAATGTATGAAATAGTTTTTAAATGGGGGAGATTCCATCGATCGCCTTGGACATGGGAGGAACAATCATGCCTATAAATCTGATTCAATGGCGTTCTAAATGTCCCAGACACGACGTACGAGGAAGATAAGATAACCACATTTGCGATTATCGTCCATCACAGTTTTTCCAGAATCACCCTTAAGTGAACATATGGCTTTATTGATGCGACATGCGTATTTTAAGAAACAATCGACCAAGACATTTTCTACATCTACGTCTCCGTATTCGTCCCATCGCGAAAACCATATTCTCGTATTTAGAACTTGGAATTTCTCGCGGCCTGATTAAGCGTGGTATTCAGAGTTTGTATAATCAATAACTCTTCGTCCCCGAACGGAGTCGTTAACAATACGAATGGTAAGAAAATCAAGGGCCCTCTGGTCGGACAATAAATTACCCAAGAGACGGAATTTTTCAGGTCTCCCTCGTTCATTTTGGATAATGCGGGTCGTTGGACTCGTAAACTGAGACAAATCGATATCGCTGTCCCCGGTATGTTCCGTGCGAGATAAGACCATCAAATATCAAGAATTCATTCTCTGCTAAACGCGTAAATTCACCAACCGCCAGATTTTCTCCGGGGATTGGGCATCGGTTACGAAAAATATATACTTCGCGTGAACTCGTAATAAATATTCGAAAGGTTCGCGAGCGACATGGCGCGTTTTGCGGTAATAAACTGTAGCCTGCTAGCCTGGAAAATTGTGCAGCTACTTACACCAGGAAGCACGCTGATAAGAGTTGAAGTAATTACAAGATCGGACCGTAAGACCGAACAATCTTCAAACTGAAATAACTCTTGCGGCCCACTGCAATATAGTTCGTATTATTTTTCCTCGTTAAAGAATTCGCAGAAACAAGCGAACGGCTCTTTTATCTTTCCCCCAATCCTCTCTCTCTCCCCGAGGCGGAAGTTACAGCAGAGAATATCAGTGAAAACTTGAATGGAAATGGACGGTAATATTTCATTGTACAGTAGGACCTCGATTAACCGGATCAACCAGATTATAAACAAATATGCGTTTAAATATGATAATCGATCTGAATGGTAAATCATTTACGAGATCGGATTCGACTGGAAAATTTCAACACTTTCGAATTGAAGTCCGTATTAATTAACACGGTACATGCTACCGAACCACCGAAAATTCTCACGGAATTATAATACACCGGTAGTCGATATGTTCCGCTGAATATTTAAAATGGCGTTGTTCCTACAGCGATAGTACACGTAGAACTTTCTGAACCGGTTACGTTATGAATAGCCGTAGTTACGAAGTTTCAATCATGAAGCGTTTCTGGTAAACATTTCTCGATGAAAATTGAAGTATAACCGGTGCAACGAATTTTTTCCCAACGGAGTAACATCGAGTTTACCGGGTGCCGATACGGTGAGCGGAGACCTTTCCCCTTATTAGTAGTACGGTGAAAATTAGTGTCGGACACTTCTCATAACTTTTTTCTCATAAATAAACAGAAAAATACTTTATTCATTTATTCTGCATTATTTATAAAAACATGGTATTCTGGTATTAATAAACACGGGAATACTGATTTCCCGTAGGGATGTGTAGGGAGAAGTCGACTCTGAGCGGCGAGAATTCCATCGAATATTTCTTATTTATTGATTTATTTGCGTTTTTCATATTTTGTAATATGCCATTTTTGATTATTCTGGTTGAACGTGTTGAAAAGTAAAGGCGTATGTGATTTCAGACGGAGATTTAAAGGAGACAATTTTATTAGTTGTAAAATTAAATGTTAAGTTGTTTGTGTTTACGCCGGACGTGTTATTTTATTGACGACTTAAATCTTACAGATAGTTGCGTCGGTTCAATTTTGCACCTCACTGTCGGTAACAGAGAGCTCAACGCAAAGGAGCTCAGCTCAATATTTCCCGATATTCCCAGGTAGAACGGGGTGACAGTCTACGCCAGTAATTCCTCGATATCCCGTATCAATACCCCCATAACCATCGTCCCCGTAACAGCGTAAGCGTGATAATTTATGAGACCAGCAGGAGCAAAAAAAACGACGTAATGTGGTAGCGCCGCTTTTATCGAGGCTCTAATCGCCCCGTCGAAACACACTGTCCCAGATTTCGTATACACGCTTCCCCCATATATTCCAATAAAAAGAATTTTCCATCAGCCGGACTGAAAATCTCGGGCTGCGTCGCGGCGCGTTAGAATTGTGCGCATGTTAAAGAGGTTAAACGGGCGTGCAGAAGCGGAATAAAATTTTCAAGGGAACAAGGGAACGATTGAATCCAGGCAATTGTCCGGCCGCCTAAATAATTTATATCGTGCAGTACATTTACGCGGAGGAAGCTGGTAATGAGCGCCCCTCGGTCGGCCCAGCACTTAACGGAGTTTCCCTCTCCTGTCCGATAATTCGTTCGATAATATTGTTTTCCCGCGTAATTAACTCGCCGGCTAGCACGTGAACCGGGCCTGTTATTCAACCAACCTCCTCTCTTCTATCTCTCTCTCTCTGTATCTTGTGTCGTGAAATTTTCGATTGCCAGCTCCGCCATAAAACCAATAACCGTCGACATATTGGTGCGGGACCTACTTTCCTCTAGATACTCTTAGTTCGCGTCTGCGCAAGCCAGAAAGTCCGTTTCCAGAAGACGAGAAATACATCAAAGACATTTCCCGCGCGAGATCCCCGTACGATTGTGTCGAAGGCAATGTTTAAAATTTTAAACCGCGAACCCGCCAAGTAGGAAAAACTTTGGCTTCGCCGTGTGTCGCTTTATACCCGCTGGCGTGGAATTCGCTGCGAGCTATCGAAGCTAATACGACGCCCTAAGAGTTAGCGTTGCTCTTCAACGAGAGTGCTTCGACGGAGCTAGGTCACGAATTAATTAATTTCATTATTTTTAGGAACACCGCGCGGAGAAACACGGTCCGCGAATATGGAGCCACGAGCAGATTAACTTCCAATGCACGGATAACGCGTCTTTATCGAGGAAAGATACGTTTCTTGTTCAGTTTCAACGACCTAATTCAACGGATTAACTTATTTAATTGAAACGACTTTTTCGTGTTCGCTGATCCAATAAAAATAATTTTGTCAACATTGCCCGCGGAAATGCTGTTCCATGCGACTCGGAGAGATTGTATCTTGGAATAAGGTGAGCATACGGATCGACGCCGATAATAGGAAGAACACGGGGACGTGTCGCGTTTTCCTCGGCTCCTCTCATAAATGGCGTCGACGCGAAGTCTCGAAGAATCTTATATGTCGAGGCGGACTCCTGGAAAGAGTTCTGGAAACTCGTTTCCCGCTGGGTCCCGTCGGACAGAATAAACGGCCGCGCAGTAATAAAAATATCAGCTTGGTAAATGGAAACGTCGCGCTCCATTCTGCTTTCGGATTTCTCGAGAGAAAGGCGAAGCGATTTCGCGAATTGAAGGCTAACCGGGCTAAATAGGGTGCCGTGTATACGTATCGTTGTAACCGGGAGGATCTCGGTAATAGAACTTTAAATCTAGATCCTCCTTCTACACAGATTACACCTCGGTTCAGAGACCTCGCTTATGATAAATCGAAATGATAGAAATGCTAAAAAAATTTCTGCAGACATTATCAACATTTTGATAGGCCTAGAACTCGCTGAAGGGTCGTAAAGATGGTTGGATCGAAAGATCGAAAATCACTTACGGGGCCACGTTGTAACGCTATCTAAAGCCGATATATCGACTCGTGGGCTGAAATTTCCATGCGACGCTCCCGATCCCTGCACATCACGGATTTTCGCCGTTTATCGGAAATAAATAGCAGGATGGGCGAGGTATAAGGGGAAGAGGAGAAACAGGCTGCCGAGGGAGTGTCAAAAAGAACAAGAAAGAGGGAGCCAGAGAGTATCCGTAGCGTGCTGTCTGGCGACAGTCGAGCTATTGCATACTAACCCGCGTCCCCGTCCCTTCGTCAACCCTCTTCTCGAGTTCAAAGCACCCCATTTATAATGACGATGCCCGCATCCTTAACCAAGGACGATCCTTCCTCCGACTACAAGCTCCCACAGGATCCTCATATTGGATTCCTACCCAGCCGCGTAGAAACCCCACGATACCTACTTATCTGGCTCCGAATGCTCGAAAATGGAAGTATGTCGTATCGTTTACAGGTGCACGACCCAAGAGCATCTAGATAATTATTAATAAATTACCATGCACAGCCCCACCGGGAGGTCAGCCTGGGAGTCAGCTTGGGAGTCACCGACTCGGAGAAAGCGATTCCACTAACGACCTATGATCCTGCTGACAAAATGTCTGGCGACGTTCTTGCAAAATAGCTGCTGATCCAGCGAGCCGATATGCAGTCGGTCAGAAAACGTTCCAACTCACCACGCAAAATTTATTTCGTGCAATACTCGAACACAGGTGGCTCGGGGGTTCAGTGATAATTATTCATTCCGTTTGTCGAACTTGATCTCATCGTTAATAACAGAGAGCTCAATTGCCAGGTTTACAATACTTCCGATCGTTCCAGGGATCATTCGTTTGCTCGAGTACGCTCTGTTTACATAATCGAAATCCGTAACATACCTACTCGTCGCTGCTTTAACTGCCGCTTCCCGTGATGGTTTTCAGGTAATGCATATTTATGACGGAGATTAAAGTCCGTTTCGCGTGCAACTTCTGCGCCTCGAAGAAAAATGTCCTCGTCGCGAAAAACCTAGGCATCCTGCCATTAAATGCTCTCCATAACTCGAGAATCGTCGTGTTCGTTGCGTCGCACAGTTTCTCAAATAAGCATTTTAGCTGTACAAAGTAACTTTCAAATGAATCAAAACTAACTTTGCCAGTATAATCTAAAATAACCATGTATTAAAACCCTTGAATATTAAAACTTAAAATTGTTTCGTTATATGTTTGCAGAGTGTGTAAACTTCGTCTTAGATTAATCTAAACAAATTGGTAACAAATTGTTTATTGGAACTTGAATGTTATATTAGCGAAATCGATTAATTTTTAAATATTTTTTTGGAAAATTATTAATTAAAAAATGTTTGTACATGCAACCCTACGTTACTATTTAATACTTTGATTTTGGTCTCTGTTATTTTTTTTTTTGTATAATTTATATTTTTATGTTATTATATTTTTATTAACATAATTTAACTATAATATGAAGCAGATTTGTTATTAATAAATTGAAACGTTCTACTAAACCAAAGAATAATTTTTTCCCGTTAGAATATGTCTGAATCTGCAAAAAACAAATAAGTAAATAAATTATAGATATACATTCTGTTTGTCCATAATTAAAAATTACGTCTTCTTTGATAATATCTACTATTTGTTAAATCATTCTGTGCTATATAGGTTCATTACTAACTTTGTTGTAATTTATATTTAATTATAAGTAACTTAAAATATATTGTTCAATTAACAAAAACCAACTAACTGTTATAAGAATTTAATAATTATTCATAATTTATACAACTGTAAACATATTAATTGATAAATATAGAAAAATAGGCGATTTAGACTTTTGTCCAGCTAAAATGCTCATTTCGCACACTGTACGTCGCGGAGAACTTCCCTAGAATTTACTTCTCCACGGAATATTACTTTCCTGAAAATATGATAATAACCCGCTGCACTGTTTGGCCGTCTTCCTTAGGACCAATCATTTTATTCTTGTCGTCGCTTGTATTCTTTACACGAAGCATACTGATAAATCTCTCGACTGTGTATTATCTGTGTATTGCCTTAACCCTTTGCGCTCGGAGCAATTACGGGTTAACTGGTCATTTGCCGGTACATTCACCCGGATCGAAAGTCGAGGGCAGATTATTTCGAAGAACAGTTAGGGAAGTATTCAACACAAGCAGCAAGCATTCGGCGAATGCGATTCCTGTATTTTAAGAGGAAAGCGGAACAAGGAAATCGCGTGTCGGCGGTGCGGCGTGGCGGCGCCGAAAGGCTAGGAATTTCCAAGTTTCATCGAATCACCTGTCGTACGGCCGCGCAGCATTAACCGGCGACGCTCGATTTAGAGCGTCATATACCTTTTCGCGATGTCCTAATACATATACTATGTGTATATATATATATATATATATATATATATATATATATATATATATATACATATATCGACGCCGGGGCATGGATGTAGCGACACAAAGTGCCACCGGCAACTTAGATCAAAGCGTTCCTAACGTTCATTCCGGCCGAGTCCACAGCGTATCGTTGATGATGTCAAGCCACCGGATAGCCCGTCGAAGGTGAGCAACGAGCCACTACGAAACCCGTAGACCCTCCCCGTTGCGGGGTAGATGTGCCCGATCGTTATTTTTAGTAGGCAGCCTCTCAAAATCGCCTTCTATTTGTTTGCCGCGAAGCCGCCGCCCTGCCAATCAACCTAAGTGAACCCCCGGCCGAAAGCGGCGAGCACGACGAAGCCCTAAATGGGAGCAAGGAGCGAGGATAATAGGAGATTTTCGAAAATATTGTTCCTGGGAAAATTCGACGATACAGATTGACCTTGAAGATCAGGGTGAAGCGAAATTCGCGGCGGGTCGCTCACATCAATTTCTATAGAATGATACAAGCGAGTTCTAATTTGCGAATGTAGTTTAAATTTGTTTTACCGACAGCGTTACGCAGAATCCAAGAAATTTTCAACGTCGACGTTGGTCGCAACCGGAAACCTTTTCAACAGCGAGTGATATTTACAAACGGCCGGCTCGCGAAGAAGCTAGACTCGAGAACGATTCGGGGGAAGGATTGCTTGTTAAAATGCACGAAACTGGTTGTTCGTCGGACACCGAGGCGAAATGGCTTCGATATCCGATAGCCTTGCTATTTGCCGAAGAATTTAATTCCGTGCGTTCTAGACAATACACGCCATAACGGTAATACGAGACTGCATTTTCCATGCACTGCCGCGTGTTATACGACGGCCATAAATGTTTCGATTCCGTGAATTTCCCTTGGCAGAATCAGCGAATGCGCCCGAGAAATGTTCCTCGAATGTCCCCTCTCATCCTCTTCTCGCTATTTCCTCTGGTTCGAGCTTCGACCGCTCAGGTGAGAACTTTTCTTTGCTTAATGCTGTTCCGTACACTGGTCCCACCGACACACAGTTAGACACCAAAGGTACAGGAATAGAGTGGAGGAATAAACGAGTCGTTTAAAACGTGAACAGAAAACGTTATCGAACATCCCGTAGTCACCGTTCCCGAACGAAGGTTGGAAATAACGCTTCCTAGATCTTGTCTTCCCTCGGCAACGATATTTCCCGGGAATTTTCTCTCGGGCTCTTCGAAACCGACCACTCCACCCAACGCGATTGTTTCCCTCGCAGAGGATATAGCTTAAAGATGCCATTTTGAATGAAACCTTTCGTTATTTCTTCGCACACTCTCCGGAGCGGGAAGATAGTTTAATACGTAATTTTTCGGGACACTGTGTATACAGCGAGGCAATATATTTCTTCCGAGGCAACGAGCGCCACCGGTCAGGTCGAAATAAAGTTTAGTCGGCCTTTACGAGTGTAAAATAGATTGTCCTCGTTATCGTAGGCGATGCATTTCCATTAACGATGACACATTTCCACGGGTACATGGCGAAAAACGCAGGCGTTCAAATGCAACGTTGTTCCCTTTCTAAGTGCGAGTTGCAAAAAGTAGGTCTCTGCCGGAGACATTGTCATTGAAAACGTTATACGCGGCGAATGGGAAAGAAGAAGAAGGAAAAATATGTGCATACGTGTGCACGTATTTGTACTGTGTGCACGAGTATACGTGTGCCTACGCTCGAGCGTGGGATTCGCGATCCTTTTGAAGCGGGCGACAAAGAATATAAACAGGGACAAGAAAAATCAAGCGTGAAATACATCGTATTCGGAGGTAAACGGAACGGACACTTCTTCCATTCATTCATAAATTATCAAAGAACATGCCCTTATGCTTCGGGAAATGTTCATCATTCATGGACGCGTTAACCTTTCGGTTTCCGTGCTGCCACTTCGGAGATTATGTATATACATCGACAGGAAGCTATACACACATGAATTATTCCTTGAAAGTGGATATCATTTATCTAGAGAGAAACATTTCAACGAGAAAACTATATACTCTGCATATCCCTCTCTCTCTCTCTCTCTCTCTTTCTACAATTGTATTGACATCGTCGCGATAAAACCGACTGACAGTAAATGCACCATGCTTCGTGACTGTCAGACTTCGGATTTTATGCATTTATAAGATAATTGAGTGGGTGACATTTGAAATGGTGGGATGATATGAGCTCGAGAATGTCGATAAACCGAATGAAAGAAAATGAAATTGGAAATTAAAAGGTAAAAGTTTATGATACAGATTCACAAATTTCATTTCTGTATTTAAAACAAAACAAAATTTGGCTCCTGTTTCTTTTAATAGTTGCAGAAACATTTCATTTCCATCACAATACAAGAAAAAAAATTTTTGGTACCGCAATGGGTTCCCCTATTTCTCCTGTAATTGCCAATTTACTGATGGAAGAACTAGAAAACACATCTATTTATAAATTACCATTTGATCTGATTTTCTACAAGCGATACGTCGATGACATCATCGCTTGTACAGAACCAGATAAAATGGACATTCTTCTAAATACTTTCAACAGTTTTCATAATAGAATCCAGTTCACACATGAAATTGAAGAAAATTCATGCATAAGTTTCCTTGACATAAAAATAATTCGAATAGATTCTAAATTACATACAAATTGGTTTCACAAATCAACTTGGTCTGGCAGATACATTAACTTCTATTCAGCCCATCCACTACAACATAAAGTGGGCCTCATTAAAGGTTTGATTGATCGGGCCATATTGCTAGCAAATCCTGAATTCAGACCTGAAAACTTGGCTCTTATTAAAAGAATGCTAAAACGTAATGGCTTCCCTATTTCTTTGGTTGATAACATTATTAAAGAAAGAGTCTTTCAAATATATCATCCTGTTTTGGTTTCTAAACTAAAAGAGGAAAAGACCTTACACACAGGTCCTATCAACCACAGAAACACTGTTGTTATTCCGTTTATTGATAATATCTCTTACGGTATTCAAAGAATTTTTAGAAATGTGGGTATTCATACCATATTTAATATACCGTGTTATTTGAGCAAATGGTTCCCTTCTATCAAAGATAAAATACCTTTAAAAAAACTGTAACATCGTTTATCAAATTCCATGCTTAAACTGTGAATTGACTTACATAGGACAAACAGGCAGACATCTAGACACTCGTATACCGGAACATAAACGCAACATTTTTCTTCCTAATTCACAACATACTGCTTTAACAAAGCATGCCTTAGAATTTGACCATCGTTTTGAATATAATAATGTGAAGATTATTGACAAAGAGTCTAACCTCCAACGCAGATTATTATTGGAAACCATTCATATGATTAAACATCAAAGCGTAAATCTTAGGTACGAAACACCTAAAATTCATGACTATTATGCTACATTACTGAACCAGTAGTGTTTTTATGATGATTTTTCCAATATAATATTAGATTCTGCTAAAATTCTATATATTTTCTTCACATAACTATAATGGTTACAAATTTAATAGTTTCAATAATTAATACATATCTTAAAAAGTTCCCTTTGAATTTACAAGATTTGAATTTACCGCCACCTGTCTTCTAGACTAAACATAAATCGATATCGATCAACCAATTGAAGCACTGTTTGTCTATATGTACCAGAATTCAAGTGTATACTTTCTTGAGGTTAACACGTTGCCTCAGTCGCATATCTGCCACCATGTAGTTTACATAGTACTTTAGTATTCTTAGTGCTGTTATATATGCTTATTCTTTCTGTCTTTTTGTTACACAGCATGTAAGTACAACATTCTATTGATTCTATCTACTGACATAATTTTGATTCTCAATATATACACCATATTAAAAATTCTTTGTTTTCTCTTTTAGACGCAATGTATGTATCTTTGTGAAAATGATCCACATAGGGATCGAAACGTCAAGATAACGTAATTTTAAAAAATTGCACATTTGCTGTTTTTGTTGAATTGATCGAACCGCGCCGAAATCATAAATTTACATTTAAGGGCCTGTTTAGACACGGCGGAAACCGCGCGTTTTCGACCGCGCAATTTTTGTTTTTGATTGTTCGACCGCGCGGTCACGTGTGAACGAATGCATTGACGCTAATGTAATTACGTCCGCGCGGTTCAAATCGCGCGGTTTCCGCCGTGTGTGAACAGGCTCTAAAATACAAGAAATCATTGACCGCGGCGCATGACGGTTCAACCGACTTGTCTGACCATTGCGCGCTGTTTCCACTTCTTACGACTGTTGCTGGTCTCGTACCTGAGATTGTGGATAACGTGTTACGTATCGATATTATTTTCCTCTGTCTATATTTCGTGTAAGTTTGGCAAACGGGTAATGTTACGCCATCGCCAATATTTATAAACACTGACACTAGTAGAATCAGCGAGCGATAGTCAGACATGCCTGCCAAGTCACTTACTCGTCCACTCGACGAGATTTCGAGATTGATTCCGTCGAAAATTCCGTCCAATCTAATTTAATTAATGGCTTCAACTTGTTCGTTTATTTGAATAAATTGGATGGTTAGAAAAATTCCTATTCGATTTAAGAAGTTATTCCTTTTTAAACGGCATGTGCAAATACTTTAGTCCCGCATGGTGGAAAGAATTCGAGTTGCGAGAAATCACGATCGAGGATCTTCTCGGGCGAAAAGTCGAAGCTGAAAAATTGGATTCGAGAATGCCCGGCGACCACCGCTTGCTAATCTTTTTCTGCTACCCCCGTCCCCCATTGATTCCCTTGGAATTGATGGTGGCGAACAGTATCGAGAACTCGGGAACAAGATTAATAGGAAAATCCTGGCGGATTTGCTGCGCCGGAGATTACACGTATGAAATTTAAATGCAACAAGAATTTATGTTGCCTGTGATATTGATTGCGAGAGAAAAGGAGAGAGAGAGAGGTGGCTGGGCGCAGTTTTGGGGGCTAGCAAGCTTTATTCATTCGCCGCCGGTGAATCGACGATAGAGAGAAATAGGTCGACTGATGCGACGAAAAACGTCGATGTGCCACGTTTCTTCGACGTGGTGCCGCGCCGCGCGAGGAGCAAGCGTTCCGAGGGCCGGCTGTTTATTATCGGAAAGGATCGATCTCTTAAGAGATTGACGACAACGCGTCATAAACGTACCGGATACGTCAAATTCTTCCGCGGGAGTATCCTTGTCTCTCTGTCTCTTTCTCGCGCTCATCTCTCCGGTTCACTCCGATGTATCTTTAGCTCGGTGTATTCTGGCACCGGCGGGGTGACGCAGGTTATTCGGGTCACCTCGAAATCCAAATACGTCGAGGAGAACGAGACTAATAAAAAGGAATGCTTTCACGACACTTCTGATTACGTGTGCCTCGCGAGTTATTAGAAAAATGAAAGTGAAGCGAAACGGGACGGTCGGGGGAGGGGAGGCGGGAACGCGCGATTCTTGTGGGAGTCGGAACGCTACGGTGCCGCGTTAATTCATTCGTGATCACGAAAGTGCGAATTCCCCGACGGTTTCGTCGCGGACGTGAAAATACCCGGCCGTCGTAGAACCTCGGGATTGAGAAACAGAACGGAAAAAGAGTTCACGGAGCAACGACACGCCTGGTCGTCGTCGACGTCGCTCCAACTGAATAAAGAAGGAGACATTACGCGGCCGAGACTGCGCCGCTGACTTCTTTATCTTCTAAACTGTCGTTCTCTAATTGATCTCGCGTTCTCACGATTGTTCGAGTCCTTCTTTTCTTACGTTTCTTACCATCCCCGTGGTCGAGTAATCACGAACGGGATCTTCCATCCTCCCAGAATAGAAACCGAAAAGTATAAAAGACCCTGCCGCAACTCTCGGGGCCATCAACCGTGTCGGTCAGGCACACCGAGCCTCATCGACCGGCAGGATCATTAACTCGGCTCTCGAGCAGCTGCGCGCCAATCATTCGATACACTCCGCAGCCAGTCGCGTCGCACGTCGGTATCAACATTACCATAAATCAAACATCTGGTAAGTTATTACCTGTCTTCTGGTCTGACAAGCGAAGGAAGATCTAGGCGGAGCCTAGAGTCCGTGAGATCGTCGCTGTCAGGCAACGTATGCACGGGAGTTTACGTTCCCGTGGTACCTCGTTCCTGGATCGGCCTGGCCGGGCGAGCGAGAGGAGAGAGAGTGTAGAGTTGCGTGGTCGTGATGGCAGCGTTGCCGGAGTGCAAGCCAAGGGATGAGAAGGGGTTGGTGGAGCGAGGGTGGCAGCAGGGACGTTGGCTGAACGGTAGAACCGGGTGGCAGGCATCGTGCAGAGAGGGAGGAACATCGGTGGTGGTGGTGGCGGTGGTGGTGGTAGCGGAGAAGGTGGTGGTGGTTGAAGAAGGGAATGACCCCGTGTACCGGGGTCAACCGTTGCACTATGCTCTCTCCAGCTCGTGGCCTCTCTTTCGCTCTCTTTTGCTCTCTTTCGCTCTCTTTCGCCCTCTCCGTTGGCTGTCCCGTAACCATGGACGAACACTCGTGCGCTTTGTTATCAGTGTACACCGGCTGCACACCGTTCGAAGAACGTTGCAACTTACACGTACACCGTCGCACACACGTAGCCGCTCGAACCAATACACCCGGAACCCGGTCTACCCTGTGCACGTGCGTCTACGTGACTAAATGAACGGGAAGACGCCGGGAGTTGACGATATTTATGACTAGATATAGGACAGAGATAAAAGAACCATCGAGAGAATCGTCTCTCGTTACTTACCGGCTAATACGTCATCGGTGTGTTTAGCCGGTTCTGATCCCGGGAAAAGATTGCCCGGATACCTCCTTCGAGGTATGCCATCGGCACCATTGATTTTTCTCGGGAAAAGCTTCACGGGGTTCGCCACAATTTCGTCGGACCCGCTCCTGGATCCTTTTCGCGTATCGTACCCTTACCCGTAACCGTACCCGTCGTCACGTGTCACGCTTGCGTCTGACGTCGAATCGATCGAACGAGGGAATTCTGATTCGTCGATCGATTGGCTGACTATTTTTATTTGCGATGTCGTCGCCGGGATCCGCGCCGGGATCCGCGGTGAGATCCGTTCGTTTAACCCACATATTACATAGAGAGTGACTGACACACATGCTCAACGCCTTTTTCGATTCGATATTCCCGGTCCTAATTAAATTACCGGCCGTTTGTTCGCGCACCCTCCCCCTCCCCCCACATACACATCTAATACGAATACCGTATCCTCATCATACTTATTAATCGATTTGAATAATACGCTAGCTTATGGGCTCGATAATTCTAAATTTTCAAGATAATTCCAATTGTCCATTATAACCGCGGTTTGTAAGTTTGTCGGAGAATAATAATCTGAAAACTCAATCGTACGCGAACGTTTGAATATCCTCCAGAAAGTGTGCACAGACATGTTTGCTTATAGACAGGATCAATGTACGCGGAAACTCGCTGACTATATTTGTAAAGATACATTAGAGGGCCGATAGTGGTCAATGGCCGAACCTGCCTAGCCCAGAAATATCTGTTGAAAATAACTCTTCTGTTGGGTTTATACTAGTCGGTTAACCCGTTCAATACCCGGACCATGCGAGCCGAATACAAAAGTCAGAATTGAGGGAAAATCCCTGTTACCTCAGCAAACACGAAGTCAATGCGTCGCATCGCACAAATATTAACAAAATAAATAACTATTTAGTTATTAAATAATGTATTCGGTAATCTCAAATGATATATTATAGCTGATCCAAAAATGGCTATCCAATAGAAAGCACAGCCTGCAGATCTCCCATGAACGCACATTGTCCAAAGAGTAATTTTAAACTTTGACCATTGCAATAATTGCATGCGCGAGGAATACCGCGCGTAATTTAAAGTTCAAAAATAATCTGCGTGATTTCGCGTCGTTGCATAGACACGATTTCCACGGGGGTAAAAAGAGAAAGAATAAAAATTCTTTCGCCGTTACAAAGTTTTCGCAATAATCGCATTTTGCGCTTTATTCAATTGCTGGAAATGAAAAATAATTTCGCCGGAGGGGTAAGACTGTGTTTCATTCGCTGGGAAATAACACGTCGATATTGGAATGTATTCTTCGATCGCCAAGAGAAATTCGGTTTCCCGGTGAAATTAATTCGCGGCTTCTTCTGAACGAGAGAACAAAATGATTTGCTACTAAAATAAGAGTAACGCATATAGGGAAATCTGCAGCTGATGCAGATTTTTTTGACTTTTTGGTATCGAGTAGTCGAAGTTGATGGCTTGAGGCAGGCACGTCTGATTATCGCTCGTTCATTCCACTTGTGTCAGTGACTACTAATTACAAATACTGCGGATTTTAGTGAAAATAAAAATTGTTTGTCTTAATTGTACGACATTTATTTCTTTTTTGAATAACTTTAATGAATTGAAAAGAATATAGTAATTTTCCAACATCGTTAAATGTTCTTACTGTTCTGCACTTGAAGCACTCATTTTTGTCGTAAACGCATATAAAAATTCGCAGTCTGGTAATTACCTTTTAGTAAGAAAATTATGAAAATGTCATTTCACAGATAGCGTTATATTTAAACATTTTTTCCAGTCTGGAGCAATATATCGCTTGTCCTAAATGTACGCCACAGAAAGCAGAACGAAGAACGACGAAATGCATGTCAAGAACCGCTGCAAGTGCGACCCGTAAAAAGGCCAGAAAAATGTCGAAAACGCGACGAGCCGACCTGTTCCCTCAAACAACGATGAAAATTTTCCGTTTGTGCAGGCTGCGATTCGACGGTCTATTTAAAAACATGATGAGAAGCATGCGGTAACATCAGACGTAGCTAAAAATTCAACAGTATTTTATTTTAAGAAGAAAATCAACCCTTTCATCCGAACCAATCCCTCTACTTAAATGAAAATCACTTGTTTCCACTGTCGTTACACGGAAGCAACCAACGTTAAATAGTTTTAATGAATTCTCGCGGCTCCCGATGCATTTAACGACCCATTTTATTATCGAATTCTTGAAATTCTTTCAGCCCCTGATGGTTCTAAGTGTTTCCACGGGTTCAGCGTGAATTATTTTGCCACCTCCAAACAGTTTATTCGGAAAAACGTTTGAAATCTCTGACGAAGGTGTCGTAAAATATTCGGCGCGTTTCACAGCGGCCACACTTTATCGTTCGTTCCAACAGCTGTATTTCACAGTGTTCCAGAATATAGCTTATAAAAGAACCGTCGAAATCACCGCGCCGCGCTGTGACGTTCGCGATCGCATTCGTCTCGAAGGGTGGCGAACGGGTATGAAATAAGAAGTAGAAAGACTTACCCGTGACGCTGAGCAGCGACATGTTCGAAGATGTTCAGGCAAATCGGCTTAACGTTGAGAGTTTCGCTTAATTGGCCGAGCGGCACTTGACGCGGCGTTCGGATCCTTTGGAAAGTGATGCAGCTATATGTATAACGAGACACGCCGGATCGAAGGAGCACACTCGCGTATATCTCGCCGTACAGGTTTTCGTTCCGTCCGGCACCGGTTATTTTCTGTTCGCACTGTGCGCCTGTCTAGCACGCGGTTGACGTGTGCTGCACGCGTGCGTTTATACGCGCATGTTCATTATATATATACACATATAATACGTGTCCAGCCGAATATATGTATTCGTATAATGCGCTCTTGTGCATACATATACATATATCTATATATATACGTATATATATATAAATAAATATTTATATATATGCGTGTACATATTCATATATTCGTAAATATTACACAGCAAGAGAAAGATAGCAGAAGAGATATAGAGATAGCGGTTCAGAGGGACAGATAGCGTGAGAGGGGGACAGATAAACAGAGATAGAGAGAAAGATACAATATTTTATACGTGTGTCGCGAGTATGGCGCGTCCACACGAATCGAAAATCTCAGGGTAGGAGTACACGAGTCGAAACGGTGTCGCACGCTTCTCCCGCTGGTCTGTCCTCTGTTCCTCCTGCTTTGTCTATCTTGTGTGTTGTTTCCGTGATTTCCGTTCCACTCTACCCGTCTATCTCGACTGTCTATATCCTCGTCGCGTTCTTTTTCGCGGCGAGTATTATTCCTTGCCGCTGTTTACACGCTCTGTCTCTCTCTTTCTCTCTTCCGTTACTGTCGTCGCGAACGTGCGATAAACACGGAACAACCCGCTTCTCGTCCTCGACGCACTCGTCCCCGTGTATCGTACGTGTCTAGCTCGCGTCGCTATCGTACGTTGTTATCTCACGGGGTGTTGTACACGAAAGTCAGACCGGCCAGCTACGCACGAACAACGACGACAACGACAACGATCGGCCCGCGAAGAATCTCTAATTGTATCACTCGCGCCTCTCTATTCGGACACTGATACTTCTCCACGAATGCACAATGATCACGCGCGTACTTTTTATATTCCGTTCGGTGATTCCGCAACACACCGTGAGAACCGGTGTGCGCGCGTGGAAGAGGGGTAGGGAGTCAGGGGAAGGGAACGCTGAAAGATAGAGTAAGAGGGAAAGAGAGAGAGCAAAAGAAAGAGAGAGAGAGAGAAAAAGAGAGTGGGAGAACGGGATGAGAGAGAATGAATGAGAAAAAGAGTATCTCCGGTGAAAGCTCGCCGGTGGTTTCGGTTTGGATCGGCACACGCCGATAAACGCGCTATGTATCCGTTGTTCACTGGGTTATACACGAGGTGCACCGTTAGAATCGTAACCGTTTACATGTGAACGGCACACCGTTGCGGAATCGCACACCGCGATTATTATCGACTCGGCGTAACAGCGAGGGGCTGTTGGTCACGCGCAAAACCGTGCACCCAGCACGTTCTGCCGGCTAAGGCGTTTACTGTCCACGCTCTCGGCGTCCGCTACCACCACTTCTATTCCTCTCGCCACGCTCTTCGTTTCCTGTTCCCCGTGTGCCACGTCCTGTTGCTCCTCGGCGTTCGGCTTGCACGACGATGACGGGGCTGATGCTAGCGCTGTTACCGGTGACGTTGCTCGACAGTTGGAAGCTATCTTTGTCGTCGATCCGTGCACGATTCTCGGGATTCCTAGCGGCGAGTCGTCCTCGTGGTCGTCGGCTAGCGTGAGGCGGTCTGACTTTAACAGGGAGGCGGCGAACTCGGCACGAGGGTGATAGTAACGGTGGTAGTAGTAGTAGTAGCAGTGGTATGGGAACGGCAACGGCGGCAGCGCCAACACGACGCAGCTGCTGGTCCTCCTCAGGTCGGTGGCCACGGTGTCGGTGTCGGTGTCGGTGTCGGTGTTGGTGTCGATGTTGTCATCTACCCGGCCGGAACGAGGCAGCATCGCCGTGGCACCGCGGTGTATCGCTTCTTCGGACCGCTTTTCTGCACCGTAGGTTCGGCCGAGCGCCTCTCGCTTCAGGAGGAGCGCCCACCGTGCCACCTTTCTCGTTATTATCATAGTAGCAGGGGCTGCAGTGCATGCGCCGGTTCGCACGTATCCCGTGCTCGTCAAGGAACCGTACACCAACGGCAGCCACCTCGTCTTCGTCGTCGTCGCGAGCCACGACCGGTTACGGGCATTTCACCGCGATCTCGGTGCACCGGGGGTTAAACCATACACGCGGAAGGGAGGCCGATGACGGTGAAGGGACAAGAGAGAGAGAGAGAGAGAGAGGGAGAGACAGAGAAAGAAAGAGGGGGGAAAAGAAAGAAAGAAAGAGAAATATAAAGAATTAGTCTCGAACAAGCAAGATAGATGAGGATCAACCGAAAAAAAGAAAAGAAACACGAGGATACTTTATGCGGTGGGGGTTGGGGGATACGTCGAGGATTCGGTCGTTCGGTTCGGGTATGAAGCGGAAGATGGTGTGAAACAAGAGAGAGAGAGAGAGAGAAACGGAGGGAAACGGAAGGAGGAACGACGAGGGTACGACTAGGACGTGGGGGAGACTAGGAACACGCACCACGACAGAAAAAAAATGAACGGGATGTATCGTCGCGAACGACACGATCGAGTTTCACACTGGTCTAACGATGCTCTCCGTCGTTGTGCTCGCACTTGATCCCTGACGTTCCGTGCACGTTGTTTCCCCCTGATGATTGTTGATTATACTACGATATACGAAAAGACGAGACTGCACCGTGGCCGCGGACGTGTGCGGTGCTCCGGATGCACTACCACATTAATGCGGTGAAACGTTGTTGCGAGCGTACGCGGACTGCTCGACGTCGAGCACTGTGCGGACGGAGACGCCTCCGACTCGCCGCCGCCATCTTGCTACGTCAAGCGGGTTGCATAGAGTCGGCGCCGTGGCCAACGAGGCCGAACCTATAGCGACCCCTACCGACGGCAACCGATCGTTTCGGCGAACGGACGCGAAATCAGCCACCCCTTGTGAATGTCCCCGCGGAACTGCCGTGCATTTCGCTCCGATTGTTTCCTCATTTCTAATTCGACGTTACCATTGACGATTACACGCTCGATTGATGCACCGACCCGGCCGGCTCCCTTTTCAGACCACTCCGCCCGTATCTGCGTCCGTATTTGCACCGGTACCCGATCGCGATCGATCGAAAGTCGAGTCTTCGTCTTGGCCAAAACTAGCCAGAAACACAGTTGGTCGAAAAAGTAAATTGATTAACGAACAAAACGAATCTTCCAGTCGGTGTCTTGTTTCTTCTCGGCGCGGCGCGGCGCGGCGTGTTGGTTCGCGAAGAGCAATACGCAGCAACGTGTACACGTTGTTAATTATTGCGATAGGCATCGTGCCAGATTGCGTTTAAACGCATCTCGCGCACAGGAATCGCCACGTGGGAAACCGTGCGCCGGAAATTGATTAACCGTAACACGCCGCTCGGTCGAGCTCGAAATCTGTAGCTTTAATAGGTTCGTTACCGGCGACCGGTCGTTCCGGAAACCTCGGAATGCGTTTATCATTTTGCGTAAAAACCCACAGATTTGTTACAATTGATCACGCATCTTACTACGTGTCAACTATTAAACATAAATCTTCGTGCAGACTCAGACTGAAATTTTCAGACACATTTGAAATTCAAACTCGGTTTCCTTGATATCAGAAAAACGTCGCTTGCATCCCTTTGGCTCTAGGCGGCTCAATTGCAATATATCGGACCGTCCTGTATTCAACTTTTTCCTATGCACATATTCAAAGAACGAATTTTGGCAGAGTTCGCGAATTTTTCAAGCACTGTGCGCCGTTCCAGCCATTTCGCAGCTTCCATCCCTGTGCGCGGGCACGGGAAAAGGTGTTCGAGCGGTTTCCTCCAGCGTTTCGATTAATTTCCCGGCGTTGTGAAATCGATTTAAGAATCGTCTGAAACGCGAGTCCTTTGATACACGAGTCGGAAAATGAAAAAGATTTCTCTCCAGCGCAATTCACGATGCGACGAACAGTGAACAAATGTCGAGAACGTCAAGTCTAAAATTCATACGTTGCGGTATAGTAAAATGCTAACAACTTATTGAATTTTTTAAAATATGGGATTTTGTACACAATAATGGGCATTCCGACGCACCGTGGAGCGGTCTGGGAAAAGTTCTGGATTTGTTTGGACGTGCCTGTGTAAACGCTAGTTAACGCGCGTACTCTCCGATAAAGCAGAGTTCGTTGAGCGGTATCGGCCTGAGAATAGTTCGAACGCGCGCAGTTAAGGGAGGAAATTGGTTCATTCGGATAACTGCACGTAAAGCGTTCCCGCTCGCGTGAGGAGCGACCGTAATATAAAATTGGACAAGCCGGGGGACACGCAACGTCTGGAATTTTCAGTTCCTGCGGAACCGTATCCGGACTGGAACGATCTATCATCCGGGCGGACTAATGATATTCTCAGCGTTATCGTGGCGCAATGTCCCATAAAAATTCTTTACTGTTCCGCCCCTGGCAGACAGTGCGGCTCAAGTCTCGTCTTCTTTCGTCGGAGCCCGAATTAGCTGGGTCTCTACAAACAAACCCCTCGTCTACGTCTCCTAGGTATTGCTAACGGGTTCATTACTCCTCGGTCAGGTACACGCATCAACTGCTGACTTGTGCTACCAGTCGAATCGTTTCCCTTGTTCCGTGGTAATCCTACCAACTCTTATCCTCGGTACAATGGCCGGTTGCTCCTATGTAGTCGCTGACATGTCTGACCCAGAACGGTTAGAACCACTGTATCAGCCAAGGTGCACGTTGCACAGGCTCTCCCGTGAATAGTATCTAGACATTGCGTCCCTATGTTTAACGGCATGTACATGCGAGGGAAATAATCTCTCTCTCTCTTTCTTATATATTGTCACGGTATGGCAACAGGTTATGAATAGAAAATAGATATTTACGCGGGGACGTAGAATATTTGATGCACGCCGAGCCCTCTTGCACAACTCGTCGATGGCGAATCTGTATTCTCTAAAAAGGAACTACATCGACGTAATGTGGGGTAACGTAATGGCAGCTGTTATAAATAGACTGCTCTATGCTATCGTGTTATCAATAAGAGATACGCCGTGTACGGGTTCCATCGATACAGTCGGCGCACGGTGCTTGTAAGCTTGCACGAATTCAGTGTCGCCGGATCAGGGGAATCCACTCGAATTCAGGGGAATCAGTCACGTGACAGTGTGCACAGGCGGGTCAGAAGACGGTAATAATAAAATTGATCTATTTTTCCACGTGTTTATGATTCTATATACTGTGGAGGTATGAGAAAAATCTGGTAAAAATATGTTCACTAGGTATAGCTAAGTTACCCATTCCAGCGAGCCCTGTATATAAATAATAAATATATGGCGTAACATGAAGATAGGAAGGGCTCATCGGTCCTCGTACCCCAGATCGAGGAAAATATTTCTGAAAAGTAGTCGGTACACGGTCGAAGAAAAGCGGAACTTTTGTGGTTTGCTTTCAATGCGTCGTGTTGGCGGTCGCCTTACTCGTCTCAGGCATCACGCGAAAACCATTTTACCCGGATTCTCTCTCAACTCCTGCTCGACATCTGATCATTCGCCCACGTTCGCCGTTCTAAGTGCAAGAATGACGTAATACACAAGCGTCTAGCTTGCGAGCCGAATGCCGCTTATTGCAAATAAGACCTAAGTTGCAAGGAGATCTTCTCGTGTTGGCGGCTAGAGACATTTTTCAGACTACCTTGATTTCTGTAAATGTTAATACATTGTACAGAGGCTGTTGGGTAACAGGTTGGAGAAAATTCAAATGGTTTCGAAAATAAGTTTCAAATTGTTATGGAGAGGTTCTGATTGGATTATCTATAATGTCGCTGCATCCAACGAAGAAAATTGCAATTGTTCGAACGATTTTAAATATAGTGAAAACAAAAATACGAGGACGCAGCGAGTTGTGGGATGATCAAAGCATGTTAATTTTCAATGAAAAATAGACTTATGTGGATGCGATATAAACGGCGATGAAGTTGGCGTGCGACATCATAATGAATTATGGGTGGAAAGTTGCACAAAGAAACTGATTAATATTCGAAGCAGGTTCCAAGTGGTCTTCCGCAAGACTGAAACTTGCGATAGAAACCGCGGTTCGTTCATTTTCTTCGTCCAACTTGACGAAACTTCGCCAACGAAGTTTCTCCCGCTGATTTCCCTAGGTTCCATTGTGATACGTTGCCTTTTCCTTGAATGCGGTATCCCTGTTCGTTGTTGCTTTATTTCGTAATTTGATTGCCGCTGCGCCGGTAGTACGCAACATTGTTTTTGGGGATAACATGCGATTCAGAAGTGTTTCCCTGGACTACTGTTTCAAAAAAACTCATTTTAAAAGATGATTGAACCGATTCAACCGATCGAGAACGATAATATTGAAGAAGATTTGTTTATAATTGAGAGCATCCTCACTTCAAGGCATTTGCAATAATTGGAAAAGGCAAATGTGGCTAACATTACCGCCCTAACAACGTTTCCGATTATATACATTGATTTCGACAAGCATGCAAGCTCCGAGATTGGTTTCCAATCAGGAAATCGAATACTAATGACAACAAAGCTGGGCTCCATGATACAACTAGCATTAAGACCATGCGAACCTATGTATGTAGCAAATACTAGGGATTAAGTGCACATGGGATAGAACAATAATGGCAACAGCTGCACTCGGTACGGTAAGGTACGAAAACTGGATACCATAAACCTGTAGACACAGTATTTAACAATCAGCAGAAGACATTGACTGTTGTCAAAGATCATTAATCTTGCGATTCAGATCGATGATTACTAGAGAAAAATTATCAGATGAAAAACATTGAAAATAACGGACGATTATATTATTTGCGACTCGTTAAAATGATTAGAGGATAAATACGAGAATTTATTTAAAGTTATTACTTGCTTTCGCAACTTTGAATCATCCTGCGTGATAAGACAACTAGAGAATGCAATATTGGACACATCCTGTAGACGAGAATCTCAATCGACGCTACGAGAGATCATAGAACACAATGCAAAGGATCTCTGTTGCATAGTATGGAATGACGGGTACCCTAAATTCGTAGGTGTTGATACGAAGGACACGAACGCGAACGGGTGTGTAGAATCCGAAACAAAGATGCTAGGATAGTTCAAATCGATATCGAATTCCTGCAGGACATAGGAACGTACTATCGATGACCTCGTAAACACGTAGAAATCGATAACCGACGATGCGATGAGTATAATATGTAAAATGTAAATGTGGGAATATATGAAAAAAATATAAAAGGAATATAAAAAAGTTTTTCTATATCGCCTCTCAACTAATTACAGTTTTCTTTCAAAGGAGTAGATCCGAGATATGAATATTACAACTGTCCATCTCGCTCCTCTTACTGTAGGTATGCGATATTTTGTATTGTTGCATAGCGCACTTGCACCGTGTTAAAGAAGACACTTCTCTTAACGAGTATCTTCCACGATGAGTCTGATGTCTCTGCAATTCTCTTTAACTACAGATAAAAATGTTTCTCTTACATTCGTGTCTTACATCCTGCAGAGGTGATCCAACAAATTTTTCATTTGTCGTTTCGTTGTTGTTTCTAGTTTATAATGGGGACTATTTTCAAGACTTGAGTGTGGTCTGGTTGTTTGTAAATGGACACCAAATATATGAAGATGAAGCCACGAATTAATTTGTACACCTAATATTATCCTGCACAGAGTTTTTATAATTAGTTAGTTACACGTGAAGCAATTAGACGGAAGGGGAGTCGACCTCTATTATGTCCTTCAACCATCTTGGTAGACAAAACTGGTGCTGTCATCTATGACGTACCGCGATAAATTTTGAAATTTGCACGCTTGTATTGCACTTTATATTTGCAGAGAGTCTCTGACCAAATATATGGTCACTGGTCCCACATGAGGCTGTGAATCTGTAATATGGTCTAAAAATGCAACCAATTTTTTAGTCTACAGTTCTGAATTGCCGACTCTGTAGAAAATGCTCCAGTTCGATAGCAAAGCTACATGTCTCACGAATTTTTCAGTGTTCTCTTACGCCCTCTAGGATATATTCTCACTGGAGTAAAAAACAGAAGGCCATCAACGTAATTTCGTTGGTACAGAAGGCCACTGAGGAGATTCTCGTCGGCGAGACGGCAAATTGTCATGCAGCCATCTTCACACCAACGAGAGACTGTTAGTATCTTCTCGATGAAATCGATTATTATGAATTGTTACATTCTGCACCAAACCTATTCCAAATTAAGCAGATATTTCAGACAATATTTTAGTGTTGGTTATTTAAAGTTTACAATATTAAAAGCAAAACTCAAGGACAAAAGATTTCTAGAAATATTAATCAAGTATCGAAGCATAGTTTTAGGAAAATTACAGATTCCGACTTTAAATTTTATACGAGATACCTCTCAATTTGTACTTTCAAAGTATTTCATAAACGAGAATTATTACATTACACCTTTCCATACATAAATGTTCGAAGAATCGATCTGTGGAAAAGGAAATATGGTGTAGAACAGAGTAAGAGAGAGTTTACTGTAAACAATTAGAATGGCAAAAGGATTATTATCAACATTGAACAGATAGAATCAATAAATTTATCGTAATATTTATGTTGAATAAATTAATGCGAATGTGCATGGTTTAAAAGTTATTCTGTATCTCGACTTCCATTGCCTATTTTGACTAAAAAATCATATGGTCAGATAGTCACGAGAGTGCTGGTTGACAATGTTGGCAAAAGGGATTGTTATAAACATTGAACAACCAGAAATATTAAATTTCTCTGTGAATTGTACCTAATAAATTAACGCGCAGGAATATTCATGTTATAAAGTTTATTCTATATCTCAAGTTCTATTACATATTTTTACAAAAAAATTAGATGGTCAGATGGTCAAGAGAGTGGTTGTGGGTATCGTTGGCAAAATTAATTGTTATAAACATTGAACAGCGAGAAGTAACAAATTTCTCAATAATTACTACTTGGCAGTCGACGCGCTCAATGGTAGAGGAGTGGGGAGAGACAGCTAAGCGAGAGCGCTCAGTCAGTAGTTAGTCAGTCGGACCGGCGGAGTCGACAGGGACGAACGCGTTGCGGTACCGGGGGTGCCACAAGGTACCGGGAGACCAGGGGTGGACCAGGACTGGACTAGGAGTGACCAAGGGTTCTCTGGTGAGTTTTAATTCAAATATTCTTGTATGCTTGTTGCTTTCTTCACACTTTATCGACTTT
>CM052332.1:10214664-10312359 GCA_028455615.1 Lasioglossum zephyrum
CCCGCCTTATTGCGCCCACTTACCCTGCCGCAGAATAGCGCGGGTGCTGGCAGTCTTTAACAATATCTCGTCGGTGGTAATAATTAAATGTAGAATGCTGACATTACCCATTCTGTAATTCTTAGAAAAAAATTACTTTTTATTGTACAATTTCATTACGCACTCTTATAGCTTTCTTATTTCCCTTATTATTCACCATTGTAATTATTGTCTTATAATCGACAGTGAGTAGATGTAGGAAAAATGTAGTAATTACCACGTAATATTCTAAAAAAGTATCGGAATTATTACGATATTTATAAAATAATGATTCGTAAACGAAAAATATTCTGTAATAATCGTTATTTATTGTTATTTATAATTCAAAGAATTTTTAATTAAATACATATTAATAATTTGTTTCTATATTCATTATTTGAAATATTAGTTTAATAGTTTGTTGCTAAAGTAATTGTTTAAATAAATATATTTTTATTTATTTCTATATTTATTATTTGAATTATTATCCCGAGAAATTGTTCTACTTTCACAGCATTAGCTCGATGTGATTGCCAATTTTTAATATTTTATAGAGCAATTGGTGTCATTTCCACGAAACAAAATATTATAAATCGGCAATCACATCGATTGCCCGGGTCTCACTACGTGGAGGTTGCTGCGAGTGAGACCCACCCACCCACTTGGTATATATTATACAATTACAATATTATACAATGTGTTATACGATTAAACAAAAAATATAAAAATAATATATTATACCGTTATAAAATTATGTATATTATATATTATACAATCATAGTATTATGTACTATAATATATAATAAATAATGCATGTGCGCATTATTGCGCATGCATATATGTTTCATGCATACTTTCTTTTACGTAAGCCCCATCCATTTTCTTCTACGTATTTTATATATGGCCATATTAAAGAGAACATGCAACACCATGCAACACCATTACCGCGAGAATGCATCACGATTCGAGAATAGGTATTAATGAAAATTAAATAAGATAACACTCTACCTCCGGAAAGCAGAAATTGTTGCCACTTTCTTGTGTAATACTGTAGATTTTGGCGAGAAAACGCGAAAAATCTACGCGTGACAATCATAAGCGGTCTGTGGCGGCAAGTGAGGGTTCAAACTGCGTGTTTGAATGTTTGCAACAACCGTCCTTTCGTACTTCATTCAAACATGGCAGCAGAGAGATCTCTCTGATGGCAGGTATTCTTGTTTGGCAAAAAGATTTTAAATTGATCAACTCTAAAAGGGCATAACATTTAAATCACTGATCTCCTAGTTTCGAAAGTTGGATTTTTAGGATAATAAAGAGACCAGTTCGGTTCGTCGGAGAATGTAATATTTCATGCCTCCATTCGCCTTCTTACAGTTCTTACTAGCGAGCAGGGCTGTGCGAGTACCCGCAAAATGCGAGCCGAGCTAAGCTCGACTCGATCGGTCGACCCGAGTCGAGTACTCGCACGACGTCATCGACTCGCATCTCAACCTTCTCAACCCCTAGCAACGCGTTGTTGACAGGGTTAGCAACGAGTTAATATAAATATCGGTAATGATATAAATAAAAAATGAATATAGCCGATGCGAGCCGATGACGTCATGCGAGTAGCTCGCATCAAAGCGAGCTATCCGCATTGTGCGAACGCTCCCTTCGTGCGAGTACTTGACTCGGCTCGACCAAGCGAGTCTCGGTTCGACTCGACTCGAACTCGGCTCGCATTTTCGAGTTCGCTGGCAGCCCTGCTAGCGAGATCTCCTCAGTGATCTTCTGCACCGACGAAATGCCGCCGACTGTCTTGTGTTTCTCACTCCAGTCAGAATATATCCTAGAGGGCGTAAGAGAACACTGAAAAGTTCGTGAGACACGTAGTCCCGTAAGGCTGGCAGTCACTGGCAGTATCTCGTCGGTGCTATCTCTGTGTACTGCTGTGTACCGAGATGTTACGATTAACGATCAACAGATGGCTCCAATTGGAACTTTCCTTTGAATGGAAGTCAGTGGTATACAGTGGTATAGACTAGTATAGAGTATAGTCACGTGGCCACTGGAGACGGGCCAATGGGAGAATACCATTCGTACCACGTGATTGGAAAAATCGAAATGGTGGACGTATCGGGACGCAAGATCCCGAGAGGAGACGAAGGACGATAAACTGGGTAAGGGCCCATCATCCGTGTCATCGGTATTATCGAGTCGGGAACACGATTAATCGTGAATATTGGTGTAATATCAGGGTGGACCAGCAACGACAAAGCTGGCGCAGAAGCATCGGTGACAGTGTCTCTTGTTTACTGAAGTGTCAATCCGCCCGTATTGGACGTGTGTTCTCTAGGTGCGAGAAAACAGAGGGACAGTGTGTGTCGAGTGCGCGAGAGTCTCAGTTGTACGTATCGTTGTTTTTGATACACGCTACAGCAACGGTATTTGAAAACGATCGAAATACTTGTCGAACGAACGATCCAGGAAAAGGAGAACCGAGGAATCGCGAACAGACGGCA
This sequence comes from Lasioglossum zephyrum, assembly GCA_028455615.1. Classification (NCBI taxonomy): domain Eukaryota; kingdom Metazoa; phylum Arthropoda; class Insecta; order Hymenoptera; family Halictidae; genus Lasioglossum; species Lasioglossum zephyrum. Next base: position 10,217,184 of record CM052332.1, read on the forward strand.
GTGTATTTACAGTGAAAATTTTCAAGCCCGCGGAAGCATGTTCAAGTATGCGAGAGCTTCGGTGATCTATGAGAATGTGTCACATCGAGCATCTTGTTATCAGCGAAGGAGGTAATTGTGTGACCGTATTCCGCGAATAGTCCTACATGTTTTCATTACATTCTTCGACGATGATACGTAACGACCAGTAAAGTGTCATGCCTGGACGAGAAATTCCTGATCGCGTTAAGCCCGGTTTACTCTGTTGACGTTCACACTCGCAGATAGGCCGCTGATTGGTGGTATGGTCCATGACCCGCCAATCGGCGTCAGAACACGGTTTTCTTGCGAATGTCAGCCGTCAGGTCCGAGGCAAATCGGTATCTCGGGAACGTATGTCGTTTTTCTTAATTCTTTGTGTATTCAGCGAATGATCAGTGTATCACGATTACCGTTCACAGTTTAATCGTTGTATTAGTATTCCGCGTTATTTCTTGCGATTACAAGCGACGCGGTAAGTTCGATATTCGTTAAATTGAAAAATTACCGGTCGAGGCAAAGGGGATCGTCGACACATTGAAGTGATATTTTTAAATTCGCCCATCGCATATGTATCGCTCGAGAAAAAAACTTCGGAGAGAATTTTTAAAGGAACAAAGACACGTGAAATTCTTGAATTTTCTTTTTTTTCACGTTACGGTTAGTTACTAGTATTTATTGTTATCGTGTTATATCGGTATGACAGATAATGTGTTTGTACGATTACTCATTTAGCTTAAAATAAATCGTAAGCAGTTGAAATTAATATAAGAAAGAAAGTAAATGATTCCTTGCAATAGAGAATTAATCTCTGTGACATTAATTATCGAATGGAACTATATATTTCTTTTTTTTTTACAGATAAGATACTTCCTTAACGCACAAAAGTTTTATAATACGTACAAATGCAAATGCAACTGTAATCTTTTGCAGTAAATGTACTATAATACTCGAGAGACACCAGAATGTTTACAAAGCATTGAAATCCTTTGAATATTGTCTCAGCAGAGAGAAACCGAGTTACTGCCTGCCAACAATAGCACACCTACATTCTTTTCATCTGTACAGTGAATGCCATGACAAAATATAATGGCTGTCAGGAAAGTTTTGTTGGACATTCAGTGTTGATAATGCGATACTCGAATTAAAGCGCATCGTTCTATAAATTCGAAAATACTCCAAGGGCTTAGGAACAATATTGATAAGGATCTATAGAAAATTGACTGAACGTAGAAATTTAAAACAGAGCAAAAGAATTTTACTTACACTCTCTATTTTATTATACTAAAGAAAAAAAAGAAAATGGATACGATCTAATGATTATAATACTCTGTGGTATTTTGTCCTAATTAAACGATGAAGTTAAGAAGAAGCTTTAAGACAGATTTGGATATATTTTACTATTTCTGTAAACTACATATTACAATGGAGGAAAATTAATATTCACAAATTTTTATTTTGCTGAACTGTTACATGTGTAAGACTTGACGTAATATATACATATATGTATATAAGTATGATCTTTTAGTTTATGAGTATCGAATAATTTTGAGTGCATTTGACAAAATTCAGAATGAAAATAAGTTAATGTAAACGATATCTGTAAATAAGTCCAGTAATATCTGTAAGACTGTAACAGTGAACATTTTTAAACAAAATGTGTAAAAGTTATTTTAAACGTCCGCATCAGTGGGTGTATATAATCGAGAAACAGAGAAAAGAAGAAACGATACATTTGAAATTCTGTATGGATGACAGAGGACAATTTTGTTAACCCTATTGAAAACAAGGTGAAATCATTTCTCTAAATAAATCTGAATTATCTAATAATATCATTTAACTTACTTTTATTTATTTCTTTAAATGTTATAGGGTTAAAAAGATGGACAGCTCTTGCTCAGGGGTGGTGCAAGTATTTGTGGGTGAATGGAGCCTAGACTATGAAGCCCTCTCGATCAAAGCTACAAAACAAACTTCGTCGGCTGAGATAGTAGAGTGTATTATCGAAAGACTCAATTTAGTCGATGCCAATATTTCCAATGGATACGAATTAGCAGAAGTGGTAGGAAACTCTGTTGGGCAAGAATGTAAGGAAAGAAGACTCGGGCCGAGCGAGTGCCCTGTGGCGCTTATGTTATTATGGCCAAAAAATGCAGCGCAACAAGAATACTATAGGTAAATAAAAGATCACCTGTGAATTGATGAAATGATACTTGAATACACCTCGATAATTATTTTTTTAATTAGGTTTTACTTGCGAAAGAAGCAACCAGATTTATGGTCGGATAGTAGGTTTCCAATGGATCCACAACTCCTAAAGGACTATTTTAATAGATTCCTGTATCAACCCCGAGACAAAGAATACCCAGATCTGTGTCAACTTCCAGATCTTAACGAACAAACGCTGCTGGACAACCTACGAGCTAGGTTTCTGGCTGGAAATATATATACTTATGTCGGAAGCATTTTGATTGCATTGAATCCATTTAAATTTTATCCTATCTACAATCCGAAATATGTGAAACTTTATCAAAATAGAAGATTGGGGCCAGACATACCTCCGCATATATTTGCCATAGCCGACGCTGCTTATCACTGTATGCTTAAAGAGAAACGAAATCAGTGTATAGTTATTAGCGGCGAGAGTGGATCGGGTAAAACGGAATCGACAAATTTTCTACTGCATCATTTGACCGCACTTAGTCAGAAAGGTTCGCACGGTAGCGGTGTTGAACAAACAATACTTAGTGCGGGCCCCGTGCTGGAAGCATTTGGTAACGCGAAAACAGCGCATAACAACAATAGCAGCCGTTTCGGAAAATTTATCCAAGTGAATTACAAGGAAAATGGAATGGTGCACGGGTAAGGAATTCATAAACACATTATCTGTTCGATAGAACACCGAAATTTATAATCACAAATATTCAGGGCTGTGGTGCAAAAGTATCTTCTGGAAAAGTCTAGAATAGTCTCTCAGGGACGGAACGAAAGGAACTACCATGTCTTTTATTATCTTTTGGCTGGAGCGAGCGAACAAGAGAAACAACTTCTGCATTTAGAAAATTCCGATCGTTATAATTATTTGAATAAAAGTGGCTGTTACGGATTGGAAAATATTGACGAAAGACACGAATTCTCAAGACTGAAACAATCCATGGAAATGGTTGGATTCACGCCAGAAAAACAGAGACGATTGTTTGCCGTTCTGTCAGCTGTTCTTCTACTTGGTGATTACCAAATTAATTAACACGTCGCGTCGGTTTGAATGAAGCTAATCGTTCTCGTTGTTATAGGCAATGTTGAGTTTCAACCTAGAAAATCTTATCATCATCACGACGAAGCTGTAGGAGTTAAGAATCCTGAAGTAGTAGCATTAATATCCGAACTGCTTAGAGTGAAACAGGAGACTCTTCTGGCTGCGCTTACAGCGAAACGCGCAAGGGCTTCCGGAGAAACTTTAGTTATCAATTATAGACTTCCGGAAGCAGTTGCAGCGAGAGATGCTATGGCAAAATGTTTGTACGGAGCTCTATTCGACTGGATCGTTCTACAGGTATAAATTTATTTCGTTAAGCGGTCTTTGGTGTGATCTTAAGTAGACAATAAATTTCGTGCGAATACACAAAATGTGCATTTATGTCTATGTCAGGTGAATCATGCACTGCTTTCAAAGAAAGACACGCTCAGAGATCATCAAGGCAATAGCATAGGTGTGCTAGACATCTTTGGTTTCGAAGATTTCAAAACGTGCAATAGCTTCGAACAGTTGTGTATAAATTATGCGAACGAACAATTACAACACTATTTCAATCAACATGTTTTTCAATACGAACAACGAGAGTACAGAAAACAAGGAATTAGATGGACAGACATAGGATATAGTGATAATTCAGGCTGTTTAAATTTAATCGAAGGAAAACCGAACGGTCTTCTTTGTCTCTTAGATGATCAGTGCAAGTAAGTGTTTCCAGATCGATCTTTATTTTATAATAACCTGTTTGAAATCTTCGTTTGGTTGTACATGAACAATATCTGTAACAGTTTTCCGGGCGCAACGAACGAAACGTTACTACAAAAATTTAATTCAGTACATAAAGACAATCCATTTTACGAAGCACCTCAGCGACGAGAAGCAGCCTTCGTCGTGCGACATTATGCAGGGGCTGTTAAGTATCAAGCTGCTAACATGAGAGAAAAGAACTTGGACTTGATGCGACCCGATGGTGTGGTTGGCGTGTTGAAAAATTCTTCCCTCGCTTTTGTCCGAGAATTAGTGGGTGCAGATCCGGTAGCAGTATTTAGATGGGCGATACTACGGGCATTCTTTCGAGCTCATTTTGCTTTTCAAGAAGCTGGTCGTGCTCACAGACATGGTCGAGGTGTAGTATCATACATCTATCTATTTTCAATTTCTGGCAACAACAATTCTGTTCTTTTGTCAACAACAATCAACATTTTCTTTTATAGCCGATGGTACGAAAGCATCTGTGCAAAACAGGTATAGGACACCGAATGAAAACTTGATAAGGTATACATTGATTTTCTCTCTATTTTCTCGTTTTCTTTTGCTCTCTAAAAAAGGTGATTCAAAAAAGAAAGTTCAAAGTGCTTGTATACTTATAACTTAGCAACATTTTGTTAGATAAATAACAATGATCGTGATAGAAACAGACGCCAATGTTGTGACGCTTGTTTTATCGACTACGTTTGATCTGCATATTCTATTATCTCACCCTACAGAAGTATAAATATACGTTGTCCGTTAACAATATATTTGCATCAAGCTGAAGAGGTTCCTATGTGTTTAAAATTCAAGCTAACGTTAATTATATTTACATTGGCCACATGTCTTTTGTCCCTGTAGCCATCTTGTGACGTTGTCGACAGTCAATCTAACTATTAACCGAATCGCGTAAGTGGTCTTTTAGATCCACTGTATGTGTCGTTTTGGCAAATATTACATTATCCTTAGAATAAGGTGTTCTATGGGTTTACAATGTTCGTTTTTTAACACTGAATTTACACCGAGAATGCGTGAAAACTTGAGAGAACTCTCCGCAAGAAATATTACATTGTAGGAACTTGTAAATCCATACAATCTTTTTCCAGTATTTGTGTGTTACAAAATATATTTTAGAATTATGTGTATGCACCTTTTGTATTCAGTGTGATTAGAGTGCAATCCTTCATGACTTTCGCTATACAAATACATTCTGTCATTTAACAATATACTTGCTATTATTCTTGAGCATGATCAACAGTTCGAAGTAACTTTTTTTATTTGTACAACTCACATTCAATCACTAAGATTCGCATTATTCCATTAGAGTCATTCACGAGATCGATTCTTGGAAAAGTCACTGTCACCGTCACCGATAATTATTCAACTCTTGCTGATCAAAATTAATGTTTATTCAGCTTAGATTTATTAGAATGTAGTTATATAATATATAAGAAACAATAGCGATCGGGTTCGAAGAGAAAAAATGGAACTAAGCATGAGAGACTTTTTCAGTTCGCACAAACATAATCGTCCGCCAAGCTATCAGAAGCAGCGCAGTGTCTGCATACCATCAACAATACCCACTACCACATTATCTTCTATACAACTCGAAAACAACGACAATGTAAACAACAACCGATTGTCGTGGCCACAATTCCGAAACATTAATCAAACGCAACACCCGTCCAATGTGACCATGATGAAGGGTTACTTGATAAGGGGTAGGGAAGACCAGCCGCATAGTAATAATAAACTCAGACGAGATACTCATACTCCGCTAGAGAGGGTGCTTCCAAAAGACGAAGCAAACGTCATGGAACGCGCTAATCAAATAGTCATGTATGTAAAACCGCAGTTACTTTATATTCAATAACGTTTTCTTATTTAAGCTATATATATATGAAAGATTTTCACTGCTCTCTACGAATTACAAAGGTAGTATGTGCTCTATAGTAATCTCTGGGTAAAGGATTTCTTTCTCATAGATAAACAGCATCTTAATAAGATTATTAATGGTCTTCCCATGCAATATAATATCACAGCTTTTTTCACTGATATGTCCATTACTTTAGGAAGCCCTCTCACGTCTTTATAAAAGTAAATCGTAAAAGTCATTTCCTCTGAATGTGCTATATAATATTCACGATCATTATTCCCTACTTGTATTATCTTAGCTGTCCATGTTTTTAATCGTTTGTCATAATTTTAACTACGTCGTAATGCATGTTAACTTCAGAGTAGTTCTTTCACTCTTCAAATTCAATGTATATAAACTAGCCCATTTTGATTCCGAATGTGCTCGAGAAAATAACTTAAATGGTCGTGAGGCACTAGTCCCTTCAAGTTATATAAACGATTTAATAGGTAATAATGGGTTAATTTGTATTACACGGTGTTGAACGTAAATAAATTCATTTCAGAGAATCCTTTGCGAACGAGCTTATCGTTTTAGAAACTTACGCTCTCTCTCTCTCTCTCTCTCTCTCTCTCTCTCGCTACTAGCATCTGACTTTAATTAAATGCACGATATCAACTTTTCACTATAGAGTTTAAGGGACAGAATCCTAACAAGTAATATATTTGTAGACTAATAAGGAGATTGAATACTAACGTTAGTAGTTTCTTAAATATGCAAATCGCTTTATATATATTACTAGCTCACATTCATCTTACATTTACAATTAGTTGAAAAGAGAATTCACTTTCTCGAAAAAATCTGTCGATTTAACTATATACACAGTCATAATACTATCGCTTTTAAATTGCTATCATGAGTTTCACCAATCATAACAACATTTCGTTAAATGTTTGTTACTTACATTTCGTACTACGTTTGTTAAATATATTTGCAATGCCGTAAATGTCAATGGAATAATTGCATATTCTCCTTTTCCTGTTTTTCTATCGTATAAATTGATAACACGATAGAAGACTTAGCGGAACATGTAAGTAACTAAAAAATGTACAAACCGATAATCTTTGCAACTTACAATTCTGAAGAAAGATGTTCAAAAATGGGAAAAGGAATTTATAATTCGTTACTCGTTACCGACGAATCAAATTCGAACGCTTTTACAGGAAAAACAAATCGTTTCGACCAAGAGAACGCGGGAAGAAGGGTTTAAAGAATCTTCAAACTGTAAAGACCCTTGCTGGCAGGACACAGAGTTATGGCTCTGGACCCGGGAAAGCAAGGAAACAGCCCATGACAGTTTCGGCACAGTTTCAACAAAGTTTGCATAGTCTTATGGACACCTTGAACCAGGCGAATCCCTTCTTCATCAGATGCATTAAAAGCAATGCGAATAAAGTACCGAATAAATTCGACGAGGAGACGGTGCAACGACAATTGAGATATACTGGAATGCTGGAAACAGTCAGAATTCGGCAAGCTGGATTCAATGTTAGACTAACGTACGAAGAATTTATTCAGCTGTATCGAATGTTGCTACCCAAAGGTCTATTGAGCTCGCAGTCCGACGTTAGGGACTTTCTGTTGACGTTGAATCTGAACAGAGACAATTATCAGCTCGGAACGACTAAAGTTTTCTTAAGAGAATCAGAGAAGATTAAATTGGATATAGAGCTACATCAACAAATCATTACGAGCATCACAACTATACAAAAATGGTTCCGCGCTTGTCTGGAAAGGAGAAAGTTCCTCAGATTGAAGAACGCTGTGGTACAGATACAATCGTTCTGGAGAATGATCATTGCTCAAAGGCTTGCTCAATCTTTGCGCGCCAGGATCGAAGCTGCTATCCACATCCAGTCAGCTTGGAGAGCATACAAACATCATGCATGGTTCAAAAAGTTAAAGTCTTGTGTAATCATCTTTCAAGCTCACGTCAGGGGGAACAACGCGAGGAAAACTTTTGCTGGGCTGAAGAAACGGAAGAACATGATCGTTGATAAAATCGGGGACTACAAGGAAGCTCACGATCACAGAGAACTTGCCTATGACAACAGCAAGGTGTACAATTCAGGGGTTGTGTTCAGGGGTAGCGAAGAGTAAGTGATTAATTAATTGATTAATTGATACACTATTTGCGTAAGCAGTTAATATTACTGATATCTTTATGTTTTATCTAGATCACTAATGGGGGACCATGGTTTGATCGATTTCAATGCAGTTCGTAAACAGGAATCGCAAAATCGTTTCACACCGGCGAGGTAAGTACATTTGCATAGTTAGTACTTTTAATTTGCTTTACCAAATTATTAATTGGCAGAGCGGATCCCATGGCGCGTGAAAGCAGCCTAGACTCGAAAATGACGTACTCGAAGCAGAAAGCGGTAACGCGAAACACAAGAATGTTGTACGAATCTGCGGCGATATTGAAGAACACGGAACCTTACTCTTCCGAAGAATTCAACGAACGTAAAAGCAGCTTGGAGAGCTTGACAAGCTTGAGAAGCTACGAATCGCAAGTTAGCGTGAATAGTTCCGAGTCGCAGGAGAACTGTTGCAAGCCTGTATCGGGCACTAGAACGAAATGCGACGACGATTCTCCCAGGGTAACGGTGAACACAAGTTTGGGTTCTAGCCAACAGTCTTCCGTGGGAAAACGGGCGGACAGTTCGTCAACAGGGTATAGCGACGGTGAAACTGACACAGAAGTCCCGAGTACAGTGCAAAGTGCGCCGCCAGCCTTCAACGTTGCTCCCCCATTCCCGAATCCGCGGGACGTTACGTATCGGCAGTCTCATGTGAAACAGACACAGAGTCCTAACCCGGAAATCTGGCGTCGCAGACAAGACTATTCGAACTATAGCGACTACATGCAGACTGGCCACCAGAAAACAACGTTGACCCGTTCCCCGAATGTCTCCCAGTACAAGAACTTAACGGACAACAGCCACGACCATGCGCAGCACGAGAAGCCGAACGAAGCGGCGAACTACAACGTGAAACTGGACGCGAACGAGCGTTTCGTTCACATGGAAAGCTCAACATCGGGAAGAGAGCAGCGTCGTCTGAGCGATAATAGCATGTCCAGCGAGAAGTTGGACAGTGTTTCAGCGCCTCCGATTAGACGGGTCCCATTGTGCAGCCTCGGCAAAGAGTTGAAGGACTTCGCCTACTTGAGGAGGCAAAATTCAGAGGGAGACACGACCATGAAACTTGATGTGGTGGGAAACGACGAGAACTCTTTGAAGAGCTCTCTGTCGAAAGTTTCCTCGCCTAAAGAAAAGAGTTCACGACTAAAGGAAAAATCCGAGCCCGACGTGCCCGTCCGAAGCGCGAGACGAAACCGGCCCCCTCGTGATTTGCAATGTTGGTCTATGGGCGAGAGCGTATCGGATGTGAATACCGCAGATGCGAAGACCCTCTTCCTAGGCACGATTAAAGAGAGCGACTTGAACAAGTCCGCGAACGTTTGGACGCGCAAGGAAAGTCCGCGCGAGACTCCTTCGAGATCGGTGACGGACTGGCCGGTGAACAAGGCCGAGTCAGCGTCGAAGACGCAACAGACGGGTAAACGTATGAGATCGAATGCTATAACTACTCTAGAACTGAGGAGAAGAAACTCGGATCCAGCCACGAAGATATCCGTTCTGAGCGAGGACAAGCCCGGCATCGATGCGAGAGCCAACGATTTGAAATTAGCGCCAGGGATGAATCTGTTGGAATGGAAGGGCAATCTGTTCACCTTGGCTGGACATCGGTTCAGAAAGGTGGAGAGGTTTGCCAAGGACGACGTGTGCGTTTGCTGCCACGAGAAGATGGACGCGTTCGTCACGCAAGGCTACAAGTGTATAGACTGCAAGCAACTGTATCACGTGAAATGTATACAAAACGGCGGAGTACTTAAGATGCCGTGTATCTTGACGAACACGCCCGGCAGGCGGAAAAACCGGAAACCGCCACGGACACCGTACGACGCGACCAAGCAAACGATCGCGCCCAAATTCAGCCTGACCGGCACTTCAGCTTTCTCGGACAGCACGGACAAGATTATATCAGACGCGAAGGAACTGGCGCTGATGCAGGAGTTCATCACTAAGAAGATCTATAAAATGGAGGGCCAAGAGGAAGGCAGAAAGCCCAGCGAGGTGGACCGTGTGTTCAAGCAGGCGTTGCGCAAGTTCAAGGACGATCTGGTGATCACTTACAGCGTCGCCGTTCAGCAAGGCGTCGAGGGCAACATCAAGTACACCGACCTGATCGCAAACTTCCTGCACGTGATGGAGACGGTCTGCAAGCAGGAGAATACAAGCCCAGATTTTCCTGTGACCATGGGCGTGAACGCGTTCCGCGGTTTCATGAACGAATTTATGACGCTAGTCAAAACCGAAGCACCGGAGAAACAGAGTAAAAGTAAGCGGAAGAAGGAGAAGAAGCGGAAGCAAGAGGAACCGACGCGGCACGGCAATCATATGTTCCAGCTAACCATCATAAACATACCTACGGCCTGCGAAGTTTGCACGTCTTTCTTTATGTGGCCTATTGAGCGCGGTCTTGTGTGTCAGAGTAAGTATACCGTCCGTATAGACAAGTATTGTGCTATCTTACATTGTCATATTATATTATATAGTTGATACGAAACGCGATTCCACCTGCTATGCACTAGATCCGTATCGTCCTCCTGCGTTGTGGCTAGCGTATCATTAAGGTTTGAAATATGCAAAGAAAGAAAAAAGAAGGTTGCGAATAGAATACAATATTTCGATTGTATGATAACGACCATACGGATCTGCGTACAGTATGCAGAGGTCGCGGCACGGCGCGCCGTTCGCCATCAATCATTCGTTATGAATGGTCATGTGCGCTCCTTTACGTTTAGATTGCAAGCTGACGTGTCACAAGAAGTGCTACATGAAAGCGTCGGCGGAGTGCGGAAAGGAGGCCTCGCTGCACGAAATGAACTCGCGGAAGGTGTTCGGCGTGCAGCTGTACAAATTGGACTGCGGGGATGGCAAGGTGCCGCTGGTAGTTGATCGATTGATCACCACCATAGAGATGCACGGCCTCTACACGGAGGGTATATACCGCAAGAGTGGTGTCAGCTCGAAGGTGAAGGAATTGAAGCAGAAGATGGACGAGGGTGATCTGGAGAAGGTGGACTTCGAGAATTACCAGGTGCACGTGCTCGCGGCCGTGTTGAAGAGCTTCTTTCGGGACATGCCAGAGCCCCTGTTGACCTTCGAGTACTATGACGATTTTCTGCACGCCGCCAATCTGACCGATCCGCGGGACCGGATCAGCACGTTGTTCGCAATATTGAAGAAGCTGCCGAAGCCTAACTTCGACCTGATGGAGCGGCTGATCGTCCATCTGGCGAGGGTGGCGCTCCACGAGGTCGACAACCGGATGTCTCCGTCGGCCCTAGCGATAGTGTTCGCCCCGTGCATCCTACGGACCAACAGGACCTTGCCTGCTCAGGACTCGTTGCAGGACGTCGGCAGGCAGACCTGTTGCGTCGAGACAATCGTACAGGAGAAGCTTAGGGTCGTGCGGGCTACCCTGGCTGATATAAACACTCTCGAATCCGCCTGCCACACGGCCACCCATCGTCTTTCCAGTTTACGCTCCTCGAAGATCTTCAGCCCGGAAGAATTGAACGCGGCGGTTTCGAACGCGGCTACAAGAGGTGGCACCGCGGATCGAGACAGGGATCGAGGTGACGAAGAAGAGGCGCTACTTGTCGATCACATACAGGAAATCGAGGAGGAGAAAGCTCTGCTCACCTCGCATCTTCTCAGCCTAACCAGAGACTCTTCGGACGACGACCTGCATCCCTCTGCCACGGATTTGGACGATGGGTCTCTCGACGATCTGCGTCCATCGTCTCCAGGTAAATTTCGTTCATTCCTACCCCAATATATGTGAACGACGACATGCGATAAAACCAACTATTATATTTGAATTTCCACTTCGATTGTACAACATACGATGGTACATACAAGTAATAATCGAGTAATTCAGTAATTCTGAATGTAGTATATAGCCTTCCATTTGCGCATCAGATAGCTTGTTACATAGATTGTTACAGTGGATCGGAGTCATTTGAAAAAAAAGCAAACACCTTTTGTGACCTTTCAAGTGGCTCCTCTCAAATTATACAATATTCCAATCTAATATTCCAAGAAGAGCGGGAAACTTATTCAATATTCTTCAGAAAAAGAATTAATATTATTGAATCATTTGACGAATATCCGCCCGTGAGAAGCTGTGCATATTGTACCCCGCATCAATGGGAATTTTTCAATTTCCCCTGCGATATATCGAATCATTTTGAAGATGTATCCGTACGAATTTCTCAAAGTGAAAAACATCCTGTACAATCACGGTAGGGGGAGGGAGGGGAATCAGTCGATCGGATTTATCCGTCGAAATTCAAAGCGGAACCCTTTGTTCGACTATTCCCGATCAGATCTCGAACTACCCGAAGCGTCAACGGATTCTGCTTTAAAGAATATTTCTATTCTTGGCTTCCATTTAAGTTGCTTCGCGAGGGAACTCGTTTCATCTGGATTTATAATAGAATATGTATCTTGCACACACAATGCGTGCACAGAAATTGAATTTTCAAAAAGGTAAATAAAGATTTTCTACAACTCTTCACCGGCAACGTAATCTAATAGTTTTGCTTAGGATTATTATGTAAGAACGCAAAACAGTAACCCTTTTAGTTTGATGGCTGTTCGCAGACGGTCTAGAAAGGAAAAAACCGATCCAGAGACAGAGCTCCGACGAGGACATGGTAATGGTATGATCATCGACGGGGGAGCGTTACCATGACGGATGATCGATATGTGTAGCAACATGACACGCGCTGTGAAGCGTCGGACTGACGGCAGCGAATCGACGAGTCTTACTTCTGGTCTCATCGGCAAGTCGCTAGTAATTTAAACTAAGTAGTTAAAGAAAACAACAAAAAATACAAACAAAGCAAACTGACAAGAAAACACGACTTTAGGTAGGTCTAGCAATTTGTTCCACGCGAAGTTAAGCTGATCAATTCGGTCGAACTTACATGTATGTGTGTATGTATATATATATATATATACACACTCACACCTATATATGTATATGTATATTGTATATGTATACATATATACGTGTATATTTTTCTGTTTTGTCACTCTGTCGCAAAGCTTTCAGAGGTTCTAAAGAACGATTAAATTACGTGTGTGCGAGAGTCTGTTTCTCGCGTGGTGAAAGAACAATGAATACGAAGGCAGGGAAGGGTCAGATGAAGAAGAATAAGAAGAGAAAGCGGAATGGGAACCCGTGCTAAATGTTCATTTTCTAATATATTTTTCTCTCGGAACGCATTCCTCTTCGATCGAAGACTGTCCAATCAGGCTGCATGTAGGTGTTTAGAATCGTTTGCAGATCACGAAGACACGTGTCCGCCGCATCCATTTAGTCGGTGTCTGTCGCGCGTTGTACACGCGTACTTCCTTCGTTGCGTGTACAGCGGCGGCAAAAGAATACGTTAGGAAAATACAAGGGAACGATTATCCGTTATTGTTACGAGCGTTTTAGTCGCATTTAGATTCTCGTTCTTCTCTCTCTGTCTCTCTCTCTCTCTCTCATTCACTCACACACACACACTCTCGTATATTTCTTTTCTCTCTCTTGATTTTCACCTTTACGACTCGTTCAGGGAAACGATATTTTCATCCTTGTTCGTGTCGCCGCTCTGTTTTACAGATTTTATAGACTGTTGCGTGAATCATGCACACATTTACGGACACACACATGGTGCGCGCACATACACGCATACATACATGCATTATATAGGTACACATACGTACCCACGCGCGCGATAGGGTGGCTCTTTTTCCTTATCGATACACGGGAGCGTCTGTGTCGTTTCGTTCGACAATCACGGATCTCGTTCACGTGGGCGATCGGTGTCCTTTTGCATGATCGAAGGACACGCGGGCGTTGACAATGAGATCGAATCTCGCGCGCGCAATTCCGTCGAGTGTGTTCGCAAGCGAATTCGCATCGCGACGCGTTGCGTCGGTCCGAGCGATTTCGCTCGGCCGTAAACAGAGACGAACGACAAATAGAAGACCGTAGAGAGATAGGGGACGAGCTAGGGAAACGAGGAAAAAGAGGAAACCAAAACCGTAGCTTGTACATATTATATATTAATGATCATCTCGTAAGGATCTGTTATTATTGTTAACTCTGCGAGGGACGTTACCAAGATTATATTTCTACTTGTCAAATATATTTCTTCGCGTAGGGCTTTATACGCATCTGTTCGTCGCGGTAATATATGTATATATATTATACGCGATATTATACATACGTACATCGATACATACATACATAAATATATACATACATACAAACATATACATGTAAACACACGCATATACACAGGAACTGCCAATTTTCGTTCGTCCTCATTCAGATCAGTTCTCTACTTTACTTTCATTTTTTGTATTGTTTATTTAGGCTATACGCTATATATTTTCGTGTGTGTATATGTATATATATGCACATATATATACATATATATATATATATTTTCACGCAGAGTCTCTCCTTTATAGCGCGCGGACGTGTCCGCGGAATGAACACGTGCGAAGAACGTGTGTACATCGACGAAAATTTATATATATATATATATATATATATATATATATATATATATATATATATATATGTATATATATGAATACTTATGTATATACAGAGATTTTGCGCGCACAGGGCTGAGCAGACGGTCTTTTTTACTTGAGATTTATTACGATTTTATTTTAGTTCCACTCTGTCGTCCGGTGTCGTCCTTTTTTCTTTCCTTTCTCTTTTTAGTTTCCATTTACTTTTATGCCCCGTGTCCCCAAACAGTTTTTAAAATACCGACGCGACTGATTCTTCATCTTTTTGTTTTCGGGGAGCATTTCCATTCCAGCCGTGAACCCCGGCGGCCGAACGATCCCGAAAGAATCGGTGGTCGAATAAAGGGATTCGAGCGAATCGGAATTAAAAACGCGACGGTTTCGCGACGTCACGGATTCGCTTTTTTCTTGTTTATTTTCATTTGTTTTCTTTTTCCCTCGGTGTTGCTAGTTAGAATTTCGTGATTTTTAAAAATATAATTTTATCTCGAGCCAACGACCGTGTTGAACGCAATGCAACCACCGATACAGCCCACGGCGGCTGCGGAATCGTTTCGCCGTTTTATTCGAACCGCGTGTTGCATTAATTTTAACCGGACCGTAAATTATTTCAATTCCACTGCAATTTCATAACTCACTAGCGCGTAATTTAAAGGGAGAGGGACGGGCTGCGCGCGCGTGCGTTTTCTTTCATTTTCTCTTGCTTTATTTTCCCTGAACCTTCTTTTTTTTCTACCACCCGGTTGCCCCCCCTCAATTCTTTCTTCAATTTCTTAATTACTGTCGGAAGTCACCTCTTACGGGGAGATAATTTTCAATATACTTTCATTCATCGTTAATGACCTTTGCACCAGGAAAAGCGCTTAATTAAGTCTCGCGTACCGAGCTTTCCGACCAAAAATTCTCTGTCCCTCTTTCTCTATACGCTCGTCTTCCACTCGCGAGTTTCTTGTTTTAGCGAGCGGTCGGTCGCTCCGGTCTCGTTTTCAAGACTTTTTTTCTCCGCCGAGGGCAAATGGATCGCGAATAGTCCCGAGAGACTATACAGCGCAGCTATAGCCGTCTCTTGTACAGGTCGGGACATGTGACGTGACAACCCTACATATAAACAGAACATCAGTCCGATCAGCTGGTCCGAACTAGATCAAATCGGACCGACACAGATTTGCCAAATTTACCACGTTCCAGTCGTTCCAGCCTGTACCAGAGACGGAATGGCGCAACCCCCATCCGCAAGAAGGAGAAGAATCTTTCCGCCGTTATGTTCCAAGCTGTACAAATTTCTTTTACCAGCGCGTAATCGAACAATTCGAAACGATCGAATCGAATTCCATTCGCGTCGAGTTACGTGACTGGGTCGCGCGTGACTTTTACCCAACTAACTTAGGTTTAAGCCGGGAAAAATTCGGAAAAAGGCGCGCGGCACGTTCTTTCCGAACCGTTCTATTCTTCTTTCTATCGACTCGCGAAGTCCGTACACCGGGTGTCCCGTTTCGTTTTAACGAGCCGCGGCATTGTCGAGAGGGAGCGTGATTAACATCGGGAACTTTCGGACAATGAGCTCGTTATTGCTCGCCCGCGAAGTTTATTCGGCGCTGAGTATACGTCTAGGCGGGGCAAAAGAAATTTCCGCGAATATTTTTCCCTTTTAACGTACCGGAATTAGTTTTTACGGGAAATTCCCCTTTTTCAGTACAGCCATTACTTCGATATCGGAAAATATTTTCAATTTCTGCCTTCCACACGTTGTATTTTAGCGATACTTGAATTTATTCCGCGTCCCGACGCACACCCGAGGAAAAACCAGCTGCTCCCATCTTTGACATGCCGCTTCTCTGAGGAACGTACAAATTTAATTTTACACGCGTTTCCGTCTGAAAAATGCTTCGGGCCCTCTTTTAGGTCGCTCGGCGCGCCGGTTTCCGCGGAAACTCTCAATTCCAATTTAATACATATTTCATGGCACATCTCAAAAACCGTTTCGACGCCTTTTTTCGGCCACTCGGCGCGTCGCGACACTATTTAAAATGCTTTTTAAAGTTGATTCACACGACTAGAGATCTATTCGAGATGTTAGAACGATTAGTCTGTTAATTTTTAAAGGGCTTCGACAATCGCGACTACCATTCTTCCGGGTCGAAGAAGAATCGGGACACCCGGTGCTCGCGTTGCGTTCGTTTTAGAATGATCGATTGACGACGACTGATTTAAATGTTCCGTCTCCTTTCTGTTTTAAGCCCGTCTTCGGTTATCCGGGATCGCAATTCGAAGCGCGGAAAATTCTTCGTTTTACGGTTGATCGATTTTTACAGAGAGATTAGGATAGTTTAGCTAGTTGTGACGTTTCGTTTTTGGAACTCTACACCGTCCCAGGCCGTAATGTTTTTTAACGTTGAAAATGTTTACTCTCGTTCTGTTCCCGCGATGTTCGATACCGCGACATCGCGTGCGATCGCACGAACGAACGATGTCGAAGTTGTTCTTCGTTCATTACACGATCTTGAATTGTTGAAAGTTTCGTTGCGGAAATGCGTTCGCGTTTGCGTTGCCGTTTAAAAGTTTGGGAACGTGATTCAGGAATTTGTTTAGGTCTTAAGGTGAAATTGGAACAGAGATAATCTAGGCTGTGCGAACTTTTCCATTGTAATATTAGACTCATCGATATCCAATTGATTCACTCTTTCCACGCGACTGTTGCTCGTTTAACTCATTAAATTCAAATTATTTGTTTTAAAAATGCGATTGCAAAGTAAGCGCATTATTATTATTTCGTTGCTGCAATTCATTTGATTTTCACACGTCGATAGTACAAGTCTCAAACGTTTAATCGGTACCGTGCGCGTTAATCACCATTAGCTAATCGTTGAACGTTCTTCATGCTGAAAGTGTTATTGTTGATTTCAGTGTAGGAGGTGTCTGTGCAAACGTTTTCGCGTTCTATTTGTTGTCTCGTCGAAGCGTCTTCCTAAAAGGGCAAGAGTTAACTAAAAGAGAAACAGAAAGAAAAAAAGGGAAGGAATGGTTGATTTTTCATTTCGACTAGTCTGTTGACGTTTTTATCGAGAATATCGGTTGTTGTGCCGTCGACGAATATTCGCGTTCGTCTTTTTCTCTTCGAGAAATGAACTTCCTGGTAGACTGCGATTTTTATGTATTCGCGCGTCGAACGCAATAGCCTACGAATTTTAGTAAAATACCATGAAATTACTATTTTATTTTCAACTTAATAAATACAAGAACAAAAAAAATAAACACAAATGTCTCTATTTTAAATTGTTTTTACCGATTCAATGTGTATTCAAAGGGTGAACCTGTATAAATACATCAGTCCAATTATTAGAGGGAAATCTCGCCCACGATCTCCGAACGAGGTGAAAAAATCGTTTCGGGGGTCGCAGCGGTGGCTGTTGGGGGTAGCTCCCACCTCCGTCTTATGGATAAGAATGCTAATCGTTAATCTGTAAATTATCGTTTCACGTAAACGCATTACGCTTCTATCGTGCAAGGTGCTCCGCGCGGGTATCGAGCGCACAAAAAAAAAGAAAGAAAGAAAAAGAAAGAAAACTACTCGTTTTCTTGTTACTCACAAGAAGAATAAACGCTAACGATACTAATTAAGGACAAAGGTAAATCATTCAATCTCGATCGCGAGAGGGCGAGAAGGTGGGTCACGAGGTCCGACGGGGACGACGACAAGATGTGTAACAGCCTCTCAGCGATCCTTCTAACACCACCGACAAACCGGGAGGAAAAAAAAGAATACATCTTTCGCGAGAACCGAGAAGAAAATCTGTCGCTCTCGTGTTTCGCGTTCGAAATGATCCACGTGGAGCCGCTTTTCCCAAAGATCAAACACTCTGTTGACGTGTTAGAAGTCGCCCTCTCGGTTCGCCATTGATTTCAGCGGAGCAGCGCGTAGCGACTAAGAAAACGGCGTTATAATTGTGTCTGTAACTCGTCATCGCATCGTTCGAGATCTCTCACCTGTCCTGAGGCGCCGCGCGCCGCCAGGGACATACACACTCTTTGTAAATAGGCGATTAAGGTACGCAGCAACAAAGCTAGTAGCGCGCTGAAAAAATCGCAAAAAAGAAAAAAACGCAAAAAGGAAAACGATGTGAACTCTTCATGACAATATCGCCCTCCCAGCGTGCAAACCCCATCCTCCATTCTCCCCGCCGAGATTGTCCTAATCGAGTAGACTCGACGATCGATACCCATAAACTTCATTCTATATTTTTGTGTCTTCGAAGATACTGGCTCGCGACGTTTCGCGGAACGGATCGTGTTCGATTGCCTGCGTCGATCTTGCTCGGACGAGCGAACAACGAAAGGGGCAAAAGGGGATCGAGGAACGACCACGGAGAAAAGAGACGCGACGTTCCGCTTTGGCCGAATTCTTCAAATACGCTTATTACTGTTATAGTGTGCGGCAGCGGTTCACGCTGTCCTCGAGGAAGCCTACCTAGCTCATCCATGCCGATCCTTCTCGGCGATCGTTCCTTATCACCGACCGACACTGTATTCCCAGTTACAAGCCTCCCGGTCGGGCCTTCCGAGGAGCCTATAACGAGGGTATGGACTTTCAATTAGCTGTAACAACTACTTCTAGTTCTCCCAATGATTAAGGACCGATAACGTCCGCTTTGCCGATGTTAACCAAGCGATATTGTAACGAGGGAGTACCGTACTGGGAGCACCGCTGCAACGGTTCTTGTCGGTTCGTGCACAGTATTCCCCGGTTAGAAGCTACGCGATCTATAGATGAGCCTACAACAAGGGTACCGGTACAGCAGTGCACATGTAAGCGTCCACAGTCGGGACTGTATGAATTCAAGCTCGGTCACAAGTCCCATTTATAGATTTTGGGGAAGAGACGGACACTTAGGCGTGCACTACTGTAACTACTCCACCTCTAGTGACGTCCTCCGAGTAGCATTGTAGCTGTAGCGAGAACACCGTTTGAACGATTCTGCTAGCAGATTGCTCACGAACTGGCGACAATCCTTGACGCACATAGTGGTAGCTTCTCGGTATGACGTCGAGGAAAATCGATGCAGGTCCCCGATTATCCCGGAAGTCAAGGTGTCCCGCGATCGATTGCGGGAGGAACCGATTTGTCGTCCGATTGCGCGGCGATCACCGAAACGTCGCGACACCGAGCGCACTTCCGATTTGTATCTCGTCTTACTGAATACTGAATATACAGGGTGCCCCAACAATGTTGTACTTCCTTGGAAGGGGTGATTCTTCTTACTTCGGATGACGTAAGGATTCATTCCTTTCGCGGAATTCCTTACGTTTTTCGGACAGCCTGGGTATATACAGGAGGATATGTGTGTATATGTATACGAATACACGCATATACCTGTTATTTTTCTTCGAAGAAAAAAGTGAGCGTGTACGTGTGATATGGTGAAAGCGAGGCAGGGGTGAGGCACGACGTTACGTCGTGCGAGAAACGAATATACCGATACGAATGAGGTGTACATATGTACAGGGTGTCTCAAAATGTGTGGTACCGTTGCGCTGGTAAACTAGATTTTCGTTCGAGAACGAACGACGGTGTGGTCTGGAAGGTCGTTTTTCACGACGATCGACTTTAATCTCGGTTAGTAAACTTTTCATTGAAATTCTATTGTACAGGGTGTTCAAGACGTTGTCACGAAATTTCTATGTTGTTAGTCATTATTAGACTGCGGATCTTTATGTGAAATGCAAGAAACAGGAACCAGATAGAATTCTTTTTCTAACTATAATAAATTCACATGTTTCAATTCTTCCGATCGTTTTCAGCTTTTCTTCTTTCGCCTACATGTTTTCCACAGAAACGCATAAAATCCGCAGTCTAATCGTTATGATAGGCAAAAGGTGCTTAGCGAGCTTGGAATCTTCTCTTGTTCACGACTCAACGACAGCGCGGCGCTGACGCTACTTTTCGTGAATAACTCGAAAACGGAACGCTTCGGTGTGAAATGGCAAAGGAAACTAATTGATTAGAGCCACGCGACGCAATAGTTCCGACTATCCTCGACAACCTGTGTACAAAAGCGATGTCAATCGACGAAACGCGTAACTGTTTGCATTTTGTCCAATCGTACGGGTACAGTTTGGTTTGAAATTACGCGGTTTCTGTGATCCGAGCATTTTAAATGTCCACGTCTATCAGCATTTCTACGAGCACGTCTGTCATTGAGGCTCGTGCGAACGAACGCCCGAAATCGATCTCTCTCTCTCTCTTCCCTATCCCCTCCTCTCTCGAAAGAACGAAGACTGGTAGAAGCAACTAGTACTCGATTTTTCATTCTACTCTCTCGTCTCTGCGACAAATTTTGATCCATCCTGCGTATGTACACACGTGCGAGTACATGGACGTGTATGAGCGTACAGAGAATTCTGAACGAGAGGTGTCTCCTCCTTCGTCGTTCGATCGACGTGTATCGCGAGACCGCCGCGCTCCTTTAGGAAAACTGCGTGAAAAGCCGAACAAGAAAAAAGCGCCGTCCACGTAGAGATATACGTGGTACGCGCCGTCTATAGTATACTTAGGAGGCACGCAAAAGGACGGAAAGAACGAGGTAGTTTCCTGTCGGCGTGGCTTCGACTTCCAAGTTTCTCGTCGAGGCAGCTCGACCTCGTTCTCTTCGACTTCCCCGCAATTCCTGCGGGACGGCTTTTTCAACGATTCCACGATCGCTCGATCTCCTTTCTCTCGCCCCCTTCTTCTCCCCCTTTCGCCTTTCAATCCACCCTCCGAGCTCTCCACCCTGAATTCCTAATAATTTCGTGGATTTTACTGGACACTCGCTCGTTTTCTTTTTCCCCGTTGTTGCCGGACTTGTTCTTCTTTTGTGCTCGGTTTAACCCCTCGTATTACGAGACTTGCCTCCATACTCTACTTTTCATGTCTGTCGAAACGCATTGAAAGTAAAATCGAACGATTAAACGGAAAACGAAGATACGACATAAAAAATTAGTGTTTCATCTTGGAACTAACATCTAATACAACCGGTAAAGAATTTTGTCGACGTTTATGGGAAAGTTGACCACTACACGATGCTTCAGTTCCCGACATAGCTCGAAACGGAGAGCGCAGTTTAACTTGGAGCTGAAAACTTCCGACCCGTAATGGTCGTTCCGAGCACGTGGAACTTGGTCCGGACTCGCGGTGACTGTTTCGGTGGATCCGATGGAAATCTTCGGATCTCGAGCGCGTATTAAGAGCAGACGTTCCTTCGGCCCCGCGTGCACATAATTGTGACCAGTGGGATCGGAAAAGCTCGCTCGCTCTCTTCCATTCGTTCATTCTTCTTGTCGACGAGTTCTTTGGACTTCGGAGCCCTCAACCGCCAAACTTGACTTTCTTCCCTTCGAAACCCCTCGTTCGTTTCTTCATCTCGCGGATGGCCCGGGCACCTCGATCGATTCGTCCTGGAGAACAGTATAGTAATGTCTGAATATATGCGAAAACTTTCCAAAATGTTACACTGCCGTTCAAATTCAGGGGAAGAAGTTACCTTCTCAAATTATCCACACATTATAATTATAACTCTTTGATTTCCTACGAATATTTCCAACGATTCTTACTTATTACACACTTGACACTCTTAACTTAACGAGTTCGATTTCCAAAAGATTCTAAGAGGCAAGGAAAATCCGAGCACGGCGAAATACCAGAGAATTTTGGCTTTCCCACGAACCCTGACCTCGCTCCCCGAGACATCAGCTCATTAGGATCCTTTCGAGAATCTCGTCGACCGAAATTCACCGAAGAGCGCTCGAAAAACTTTCGCTGCGACACTTACTTTCGACGAATTTGCGTACCGCCGAGTCGTTGCCGGTTGCCTGGATTCTTTGAGCCATAGGATCTTCCTCTCTCGATCGTTGGATTTGCTCGAGCACGGTGGAAACGAGCGTTTATCGAGGTCACGGCGAAGGAGATCGGGACAAGGTGCCGCCGTAATGCACGATACCTTGTTCTCGGCTCGACGTTTTTCTCGTCGTGGCAAAACGGCGATACGCCGGCAATAAACGCGGACAAGAATTCGAGGCGCGCCGTGAGTAGTTGCTCGAGTTATATCCTCTTTCTTTCTCCGCTCGCTCTAAGTAACGCTCAGACAGCGTCCTGACTAAATAACGCAATGCACGCGCTTCGTTTTTCTCCCTTTTACACCCCTCCTCTCTCTCTCTCTCTCTCTCCAACTTTATCTCAACCTCTTTCCCTCTTCCACTTGGCTCTTTCATATACCGTTTTTCTTTTTTTTTTCTCCATTTTCCACGCCCCTCTTTGCTTTAATTTTCCTGCGTGGAATTGCAGGATGATGGAACGGTCCGCAACCTGCACGCCTCGTGAATACTACACTCTCGTCTCTCTTCTCTTGAAAGTGACGGGGTTAAACAGCGACGCGTGGAATGAGAAAATAAGTTAACCCTTTCGGGGCACGGAACGCGATGCGAGCACGACGTGCAGGGAACGCCTATGGGCGTTCGTCGGCTTGCATCGACAAGAGGGCCGGGCGAAATATTGTTCCGGGGAGAATAAAAATTCTAAAACTACGGAATACTTTCGCGGCAGTAATTGAATTCTTATATTCCGTTCGCTTAGTTCCCGCTTGTTCTGTCCGAGCTCAACAAAACGGTTGACGATTCATCGGTGTCACTATTGAAATTATAAAAAATTTAACCCTCCTTCACTAATAACTTCAAAGAGCAGAAACCAATACATACTACACGGCAAGGGGTTAAAAGCACATTTACAGGGAATTTACAGAGAAGATTTTGCGAAATGTTCGCCGAGCTGCTCTACGAAAATGCAAGCGGAGGAGGCGGTGCGCTTGTGCATTCAGAGGTGCCTCAGTGTGGTGAAATAATTCCCGTGATCCGATTGGTATTATTACCCACGAGTTGAGGAATAGGTCTGTCACATTTCCCACACTCACCTGTCCGCCACGCTGGCCGTGTCTCGTAAAGCTGGAGCGAAATACCTGTCGCATGTAACGCGTGACTCGTTACCAGGTAGTGGTTCGCTTTCGGAACGTTTCCGTTCGATTCTATCGAGAAATGCCGGGGAGCGACGAGGAATTAGAGTTGTCGGTCCGCGATCGATGATTCGGATCGAGGATAATTCCGATCGGAAGGATTGCCGAAGAGTCCGAGAGAAAGGAGAAGAGATCGAGGACAGCGGAAAACGCGTGCGCTCTTACGTGCGTGCGTGCGTTCGACAGCAACGAGGCTCGCTGACACTCTGTCTCTGTCTATATGTATGTGTGTGCTTCAGCTAGGAGAAGGTTTACCGATTTCATCCGCGAGTCTGTGTAATAACGTTTACTTTGCCGTGTGTGCATGGCTGACGTGTGCGTGCGAGTGTGCGTGTGCCGTACGCTTGTCTACGCGAATATATCAGTGCGTTCGCAAGACGGTGTGCGTGGTTACTCTTCGTGATCGACTGTAATTTTATATAATATTTGTAAGGCAAAAGAAATATTATGTACAGCATACCTGACAGTAAATAATAAGTATCTACCTTATACCTACACTGTCGCAATCCTTATTCGCAGCCTAGTTGAAACGCTGTCTATTGCTTCGTTCTCAATTACAGGGCTTCGACGAAGTAATTCCACATTTTCGATATTTCTGCAAGGTGATCGGTACATGGTGATACAACCGAAATCAGACTGATTATTTGTATGATTTTATTCGACGTCGCCGTAATATGTTTCCCTTCGTGTGATAGAATATTGCAAACTGATATTCACGATGGTTGTTCGCTGTTAAATTTTCTCGGATTTCTTCACGCACACCATAATGAAGTTTGTTCTGTTGTGAAACCTTATTACTCTGGTCTCTATTTTAATGTGTTTTTAATGCAGTCATAATTGCAACAGTACTCCAGGCAGAAAAGTGTTAATGAGCGAAACGGTGCGCATTTCTTTCGACGTAGACCCGCTGTAGAAAATGTATTAAAAATGTTATGCTCTGACCTTTTCTCCTATCATAAAAACTAGGCGAGATGTTTAATATGGCCATGTTAGGTGAAATACTCTCTTAGAAGAGTTCCAGGAGTTCCACCTTTTTCTCGAGCAGTTGCCGACACGCGGGAACTGCTTACAAAGTTCAAGATCATATTAAACCAAGTTGAGAAACGCATAAATATTAAGTTCGATAGTATTGCGAACGTTTTCAACAAGTCCTGTTTCATTCGGTAGCACAGCGTTTCGAGAGTTAGCCAACTCCTATTTTCCGCAGTCCCGTAATTCGTTTGGTTGCTAAGTTCCGGAGACTCTCGAATCGGTGTGATCTTAATGGTAATTGTAATTTCTAAAGTAAACCGGAAGGATTCCGGATACTGTTGGAATTGCAATTCGAGATAATGGTGTTTTTTGGGCGGTTTCCTAAATTTTGCATACGCTGAGCAAACATTCCCTGTATTCGGCAACATGTCCCTAATTTTCGAGATACCCGCGAATTCCGCTGTCGAATATTCGCGCGACGCCATAGCGACGCCAACGCCGAGAACAGGAAGCGAACTCGAAATTCTAATTGCAGTTCGAAAGCTTCTTGATTGCGAACGGTGAAAGCATGTTGCGATACAACAAGAAAAATTGGAAAAGTTGCGACAGGGTTTCACAGTTACGGAGAGAATACTGCGCGAAAAGATTTTGTTTCCATTTTCGGTCGAAAAAAGGAATTAAATTTTTATTGAATTCGTGTTCATTTGCGGTTCTTCTGTTTCAGCGTTGCTAATTGTAGCGTACCGAACGGTATTTAGATTTCCCGTTCTACAATTACCAATATCATGAAGTTCCTCTTACAGGGGACTATTAAATAAATTCATTCATTCACTTACCGTAGTCCCTGTTTAATAGAGGCAGGCTGAGGTACGCGACGCGTCCCTTATCCGGGGAGGTACGTGTTCCGGGAATTGCCGGCTGTTATCTCCCCTCGTTTCGCTCTCTTCTTGAGTGCATCGGAGACGGGAGTGAGAAACATCGCGTGGGAGTGAAATAGAGAGAAAAAAGGTTCGAGCATTTTCGCGAATTGGTGGGGGATAACTCCGCTTCCATTAAGCACGGGAAAAAATGCGTCTATTAAGCGAGAACCACCGTACACGTACATACTGCGATAAAAGTCTCGCGGAATCTGAAAGAGGAACTTTTTCATCATTTTTATGGAAGTTGCTTCTGCCAACCCTTTACAGTTCACTTGATATACACCGTATGTAACTCATACCGTTCACTATGGGACAAAACAACGCGCGCAAATTAATCCAACTCTTTTTATGTAAACTACGAGATCTTGATCGGCGTGATGCTGGACGCGCAGCACCGCTGAAAAAATGACCAATACTCTAGAACAACAAAAAATCCTTTTATCTCCGGGAATCGGATCCTATAAAGCGTTAAAAAATATAAATTTTCTCCGCTGCGATCTCTATCGAGAACCAAGGATCGTCCATAAAAAAAGCGTTCGCTTTGGAAGTGCTCCGCATTCGAAACGGTCAACAAACCCGTTCGCTCTCGAAATAAAACAGGACATCCCGCTAAGAGAAACACCGTATTCTCCGTTCGAAAAATGGCGGAAGATCTCAGCTGTCGTAACGGCGTCCCGCGGCGTGGTCCACGGCAATTCTCGTTGACGCCCGTCGCAAAAAGGAAGCGGACTAGAAATTGAAACCGGTTCCTGGAACTCGCGTTATCCTTTACGATCCTGGCCGGGAACGACCAGACTTACCCCTTCCACGACGCCATTCTCCCAATCTCAGTCACGTGACGTGTTCCCTCTCTGTCCTACACGTATCACAATGTCACGTGACTACTCCGATACTGGCAGAGAGGGGGTCACTGTATTCCCCTAAATTTCCCCAGCCTGGTCACACTGGCCTGGGCTCCGAGTGCGCTGTATGGCTGTATGGCCACTGATCGTCATAGACTGCAATGTTATTATCGTTACGTGCGTTCGAGGTTGACCCCCTCGTCGAAACGACGCGATGGTGTCGTGCTCTCAGCTGCTACCGATGATAATTGGACCGGGACAATTTAGCGACGTTTTATCAGAAACTTAATCTTGCTTGATTGGGGCTAAAATTCCAGCGACGTTCATCGATGATCCTCGTATTAGTCCACTAATTAATCGTAAGCCTGCCGGTGCTGACTGGACCACAACGCGGGCTGTCGATGCATCGTCAAATAGTATATCCTTGGTCCTAGATGAAGCTACTGGTCCCGTTTGCTTTCAGCAATCAAGATTGCCGCTACTTTTTCATCCCCTCCGCTCGATATCGCTCGGAACCGGCGACGTATTGGTCCAGCTTATCGCAGTGACTAATTAATTGGGATGGACATAGGGGGCCAATCGTGATATGAGCAAAGCGTCTATGTTAATTAACGAGCGATGGTTAATCGACGCATCCATGGCCGGCCGCGCGATTATTTACCGACGTTCTGTTAAATTAGCTTGACCAAATATTGTCGGGGAAACGTGAATATATTTTTAAAAAAAACCTCTATTTGTTCAAAAACAATGATCGAAACAAATGAATAACCATAAGTACCTTCTTTAGCTTGCTGAAGTAACAACTTTTTAATAGTATTTTAATTTCGATTTGACTGGCCGAGTTAATTGAGGAGAACAGTAATGGTAGAACGAAAAATATTTAATCCACGGAGGAAGGTGTAATTAAGAGCAGCAACGCCAGTCTTCTTCCAAGAACTACGCAACGTTGTTTTAATCGTTTCGGAATGGCTTCTAGGATAATTATATTTGCGGTACCTGTTATCTTTAACTACACGTGGGACGAATCCTCGACGAGCCGTGCTGGTCTATCGCGAAAATGGCCAACTACTGGTGGTCGTTCAAACATAGTCCACGGTGGTTTTGAAGTTTGACGGTTTAAGTGGCCCTAATCGTAGGCATCACGAACTATAATTTCGATGGAAGTATATCGCAAACATACTCGAGAAACAACAGCGATAATGTGCCATCGATTAAATAATTAAGAATAATTCCATATACCGATTACGAAGGGTGAGCTCGACAAATATCTCGTTAATACAATATGTTTGTTAACGAGGGGTTGAAACAGTTCCAAAAGCTACTGTTTACAACTGTTATTATCATGCAGGTTTTGCTACGGCCGTGGATGGTTCTGACCAGTTGCGGTTTGTGTTGCGGTTTCAGTATCTCTATACCCCGTTGCTTGCAAATTCGTATTCAAATGGGTTCTCTCATCTACTTTGTAGGGACTGAGGTAAAGATAGAGGGAAATAAGAATGATACAAATAGAGACTGAACTAGAACAGTCAAAGATATTCGAGGTGCAAACGTTGGTTTTAGTAACATTAAGCAACCAATGTGATAACAGAGTTCATAACAGCAATTATTAATCTGTGACCTGAGGGGATGAGCTGTACGCGTTACGTGCATTCAAGGTTGCTCCGCGATATTTTTTCATTATTATCTTCATTACTTTCAGGTTTTATGTGGATACCTTTCCCGCAGCTATCTGATCCGTTCCCGATTCCCGCACACATATACCTTCCTCATCCAATCAACGGACATCCCAGCGTATAAGACAAGATCCTGCTGTACCTTAGCTAGCCAGACTAGGTCCCCAGGTACGTACATTTATTCATTCTTCAGACGCAAAGCTTCGCTTCGTATTCACGTCTATCTCAAACTGACACAATTGCCAGCTGCTTTGTCTATCGAACAGTGGCATTTTGGAATTAATAATCTTTGCAAAAACAGCCCTCACAGGCGAGGTATGAGGTTGAAAGTTGGCAGAAAGAGTTCTGTCTTGGATTTGCGAAACGCAGAAAATCCGGGGGTGTCCTATCGTTACGTTGGGGGTGTAAGAGGGCTCGGGGCTGGTAGAGACACCGGGGATTCGCCGGGACTCGTGTAGCAGCGCGATCGAAATCAACCGGGGCGAATGTACAAGAAAACGACGCAAGGATTACCAGGCGACATCTTGCGCGCGTTTGGTATTTTCGACAAATATACGAGTGGTCTTTTGGCGGCTATTGAGTACGTCGTTCCGCGGAATCCGTGGTGGTCCATGAAGGAGAAGGGTGGGAACGGCGGAGAGGGAATTATGAGGGCAGGAAAATCTCTCACAATTCGTGCGACAGAACGAACGGACGGTAATGTTCCGCGGTCGGACAGAAATGAAATTCCGGTGATATAACCGTTCGAATTCACGGATAGCCGGGGTGGCACGGGGGGTGTGGCCAGAGGGTGAGCACAGAGGGATGGGAGGTCGGTAAATCGTCTCGATAAATGGGCAACGCCACTTCTTCTGCCGCGTACGTGCACCGTTTCTTTTCTTTTGGCTCCGGCGGAGCCACCGGGCCGCGTCTGCTTCTCGGCGAGCCACGTACCAAGACGATGGTCCTTTTTGTCGGGATACGTTGACAGCGTTTCCAGTTCTACACGGTACTATTCTGCTCCCAGTCGTGCACCCTGCGATGTAAAAAGATTGATTAGCGACCGGGACTATGATATCGATGTGTGGCGTTTGGCCTGCCAAACTACACAATAGGGTGCTCTATGTTTTTTGATTTTCGATTTTGCCTGGTCCCGCATAAAACATACGAGAACTAACATCTTTGTAGTTTTTGTGGTAGATTATAATTGAAAATGTCAATTCCTTCTTTATCTAAACAGACGATCGAAAAAAGTTTGTGTCAATTGATTTTTATGGCAACAGCCTCAACATTCACGAAACAATTCGAATATACATGTTCGAGAAATTACTGTTTCAATCTGAGAATATTAGTTTCTCATATCTTTATGCTCTGATACCCCCCCCCCTCTCCGTACAATCCATTGATGTTAATTATAGATAGTTTGGATCGAGTTAAAATTAAACAATATTTGTGCGAGATATTGATTGCGCGAGTCTAGTAAGTTAGCTGTGCAGTAATCATTATCGAAAACTGTGCAGCACTAGAGCTTACTGGAGCTAGATAGGTATCTATCTGGAAACTCTCTGTGCTGTTAGCATCAATACTGCCCTTCTGAAACTACACTCAAGTTTTCGGTAATTATTGCCGTCTTATTACCCCTTTGATAGCTGTGAGATATACACGGCAGCAAGTACACCCTGTTAGTGGACATATTCGTTATAATAATATTTTACGGGATAAAGTTCGTTACCTAGTATCTACTCAATGTATTAAGCATTCCTATTATTCAGTTTGAATAAACTGATCTAATAAGGAACAATTATTCTTCATTTTTATTCAATAAAATAATAATGTTGAAACGGTAAAATAAATTGTAGGGCGAGGGGTTAATCGGCGTTTCTTTTGGGAACGCGGCTGGATCAGTTTCTATCAATCGGGGCAGGATTAAATGAAACGTCGATCGCAAATCACATCAAGATCAAGAGAGAGAGAAAGAGAAAGAGAGAGTGAGGGGGTGAAAGGAGAAGAGAGAAGCAGGGATGAAACCAGAGAGGTAGCATGGAGGGCGTATATTACGTTCCACGTTTGACGAGTTGGGATAAGCAGAACGCGGCTCGGTGATCACCCATCACGGCCGTCGGTATTAAATCTCCATTGTCCGTATGGCTGTCGATACTTCTGCGTTACTCTGCTCGACGGTGTATGTATTCGCGCCTCGGTCCCTCTTCCTGCCCCTGTCCCCTGCCTCAGTCCTAGAATTTGTAAAGCATAAATTTACTTTGATCTGCGGCCGATTTCAGCCGTCCTCCGACGCGTCGAGCCTGTCTGCCAGCCTGTGGCCACCCCCGAGGCTTACGCCCTCCCCCCTCTGAATCAACAGCCCGTCGCAACCCCATTCCTACGGCCAATACCGTTATACGACCAATCACGAGGGACAGAGCAATTCGTTCGGCAAATTAGGTTAAATCTGAATCTTGGTGGTCTCGTTTCCCTGCGGGCTCTTCCCATCGATTATCCGGGGACGCGGGAGAAAAGAAAGGGACGAAGGGCGGGGACGGGGGACTGGATGAATGGGAGCGGCGCGTGTCCGGCCGGAACGGAAAACGAAAGACGAATGGCGGATTATGGGAAATTATTTCAGATCCGTGAACGACGCGCCAACCTTATTACTCCGGTGCGGAGTTACAGTGGCGCACATTTAAATTTACATCGGAACACCTTTCCTCTCTCGCATAACTTTCAATGTACAAAGTTAGCAGACGCGAGACAGAGACAGGAGATAAGTAAACGCAAAATTGTACGAGTGCCCGCGAAATTCGGCGCATTCCTTGATCTTCGCGGGAACACGGGCGAAAGGTAATTTTGTATAATTGAATAATTAATTAGACGAAACTGATCTTGCCGGTGCGACACAGCCTGGTTACAGCGCGGTCTATTTATGCGGATGCAACGAGGCACGGAAATTGGGACGGATACCGTCCGGCGCCGGGTCCCCCGTCGAAAAGCTTATGAAAATGTTATTAAAGAAAATACTGTGGATAGGTGTAACACGTAGAACGTCGGGTTGTGAAAATTTCCCCGTCGAAGATAAGCCTCTTCGTATGGCTGAAGGAGAGCAGCAACCCGCTCGTTATATTTACTCGGTCCTATGCAAATGAGATAACATCTTCGCCATAATTAGTAAACCTTTTGAAGTAGGTCACGCCAATTATTCAGCCGGAAACCATTTGTTTCCGGCAAATAAGCGTCCGCGAAATAGTTAGCGACCGTATTCCGGGCCAATCTGATATTTACTTTAACTGCGCCGGGGTGTATCACCCCGACACGGGGGGGGGAGGGGAGCCCGCACACATGGTGGATTATTAAAAGGACACTCTGCGGACCGGTAATGGGCTGGGTGGACGAACGCGGCTGAGTTTAAATAGAACTTAAACAGAAACCGTTGCTGGCACACGTCTTTACGCTCAAAGTAAGCACTAATTTGATCAAATTGAACGTCCGCTGAAGGGCAACGCGCGGAAACTTTAAACGAGGGGGTTGTATCAAACGTTCTTTGCAGGAAGCGATTTTAATTAGCCCTCTGCTGCGGGGATGGATCGTCCCGTAGTCCGCGTGCCTACCTCGCCGCTTCATCTTTTAGTCAATAACCGGCGCCGAAGAATTAAAATTAATATCTGACCGATAAACTCGTTCCCGCGCGAACCGAACGTTTTTGTTTGCACCCCGCCATGCTGCAACCGATTTTAATCGGATTTCGTCGCTCGAGATTTCTGCGTTACCGACAATTCCGTGAAAAACAAAGTTACCCCCATTCTGCCAGTACTGGGCCCCTCCTTCGGTGTTGCCAGATAAGGGGAGGGAACACGAATCGAGGGGAAAAAGTTAGTCGATAACCATCACAGGATTCACGAAAACTGAAGCGGCACATGATGTTACGTCAATTTGAACTTTTACTTTCAGATTATACTTGAACTTTTAATTATGTCTGCAACGTTCCCGAAGCTCGTACTCCGGTTTTAATTAAATTTTTTCTTAATTACAGTCAATATCGAAATTACAATTTTTTATTCGCAATATGGGAAATTAGTTTTATTTAACAAGGTTTGATATAATATTTTAAGCTAAATTAGCGTACTGTGTCATTACTTTTGACGCAGACTCTTCTGCTTTATATTTAATGTGGAATGTAAACTCTAACTGCAACGTTTAATTAGATGGATTGAAGATATCCCAAACAAAAATTTAATTAATTCCGCTGCGTTTGTCTGTGTACTTTATTTAGCAGAGTATATAGCAGAAATTTATAAAAATAAAAAAGATCGCCGGAATCAAGAACTCGAGTGGAAATCTAATTATTTTTATGAAATACCTGATTGGTTGGTGTGTGTTTTTTAATAACTCCGTGACGAAGCCACGGGAAGCATTTTCGTAAAGGGAAAAGTTTTCAAGGAAGTTCAACATTTTCCGAACACCTTGTAGACATGTAGAAAGCAAAAAAAGCATAAAGCAGAGGTCTCTTCCTCCTCGGCTAATTTTCCGTTTATTCTTGTTTGTTCCGCGGAGTACACTCGCGATCCGGTTCAAGTGCTCTATGAGCATTCGCAATGTAATTTCTTAAAGACGGCGGGCGGCGGCGGCGCTTGCTTAGCATGCAGTGAGTAATCCGCGGACAACGCTCGCGCAGCAATCTAATATTTGCAAGCGGCAAGTATGCGTTCGCCCGAAGACCGAGTAAGTGCACGGTGACTTACGAATATCGTGGAACCGTTTCCTGTAAGACTCGCCACGCCGCGCCGCGCCATTGCGCGGCTCCTCGGAAGCTCGTGAGCGTCGTGTAAATATTAAAGCGTATCAAGTCGAGCGTAACAAATATCGTGCTAGAATTTTAATTTTCAATATTGCCCGGAATTTCAAATCCGTCGCACCGCCTTCCCGCTTCTGGTTCCCATCCTCTCTATACCTCGCAACCCCTCCCCCTTCTACACTTCAGGATTTTCGCCCATCCCGATATCATATCCCCGGCGCATGTTTATGCATTTTTTATTTGCATCCGAGGCCGCGGATTCAGGCTTACAATTCCCGGCTTCCCGTATACGATTACTCCCCGGGCCGAACACGGAAATTCTGATTGCGATCAATCAGAATCAGCTTTTGCTGCTTCAGATCTCCGCCGCGGCGGAACAATAAAGCTGACGTTCGCCAAATGCGTCTCTGACCTCCTTTGTAGTTCCATCATTGTTTACCGCCGGAAAGCATTCGTCTGTTTCGTCGACTGTGATTCGTCGGATCGAACCCATCCGAACGTACATATATACATCGGTCGTTAGCCGAATCTTCCACTCGTCCATGATTATGAAACGCTCCGACTAGAGCGTCTCTGACTCTCTGACTGTGCGTAAATACAATACTGAGGTTTTACGCAAAGCATCCTTTTTCCCGATATACAGCATTTTATCCATAAATGTCCCAAAAGTCTGACCTGTAAATGTCCCAGATCTATCCCCTTGAGAGGCCGCGAAACTCGAGAGGCCTCGGTCGCCGAGAAGTATGACATCATGAGACTCGGGTATATCGGTGGGACCGCCTTATCGGAATTTCCAACTTCCTTATTTTTCATTATTTTTTGATGGGACTTCGATGACCATGTTCGTGGCATTTTTTTGATAAAAATCATACAAAATATGATATAATTTCGATGATATTTACTCGTGTAAAAGACAATTAAAGTTTCGGGCGCGAGGAAGGATAGCGTATGGAAAGAAAGAGTCGCAGTCGCCAGCACATTTCAAAGGCTCGCCGGCGACTACCCTTCCTTGCGACCGAAACTTTAATTGTCTATTACACAAGTAAATATCATCAGAATTGTATCGTATTTGGTATGATTTTTATCAGAAAAATGCCAGAAATATGGTCATCAAAGTCCCATTAAAAAATAAAGAAGTTAGAAATTTGGATTATCTATGTTTACACTTCTCGGCGACCGAGGCCTCTCGAGCTCGACTGTTCTTCTCTACGTTCGGCAAACCTCAAAGAATACTGTCCCTGGCGCATAAATATCCCTCGGCAGATCCATGCTCTGGGGACTTATATGGATTAAATACTGTACATATATATCATCGTGATGATTATCTCACTGCGATTTTTGGACCGTCCCCAAATTAAAAAGTCCTCTTAAAGGACGTAGGAGACAATCAACGACACGCGACGAGGCAGCCGTTAATCTGCGCACAAACATTTTTTGTTGTTAATTACAGACGCGCGGTTCTCGAGTTTTATTCTCGGAAATCAATTGTTAATTTTTATCGACTCCCCGCGAACCGATCGCCGACAGTGGGCCATCGGGGTTCGCGCGATCGAAGGGAGAATGGAAATTCAATTTGATTCGATTAGCGAAACCAGGGGGAACGATTGTAACCGTGCCTCGAATCCTCGAGTGACCCGGTCTCCTCGATGATCACGATCCCAGATTTTGATAGTCATTTGATGCCGGTCATTCGAACGGAGATAAGGGTCACAATCTTTTGGCGATTGATGTAGAACGATCGACGTGATCTCGAAGACAAGCTCGCGCCACGGCAACTTATGCGAGGAGGAGGTAGTACGGAAGCCGAGGTCTGCGGTAGAGATTATTTGGCACGTTGCAGCAAGCTTCGATCGATAATGGATATACAGATAATGTACTCCGATGTGAAGAGGCATCTTGTTATTTTCAGTATTAACAAGGGAGGTTATCAGAACAACCGTTGCAATTGCAAGAAAAAATTGCGGAGAAAATGCACAGTGTGTTCCAAAGTTCAGCAGAAAGAGGACTTTTGTTTGTTTTAACTTCCGTTTGACTATCCTGAAAAATGCGAGACTAGAATTTTCACGTGCTCAAAAATAGGAAGGCGTTGAAACACTTTCCAAGATATTCCGGTTACATTGATGAACGGTTATTAAAAGATACAATAGTTTGCTCGCCGGCGCACGTAATAAAATACGATATTACACCGATTATTCTTCATATATCGTGTTAGATGGCTCTCAAGAAGCGTTAGTTTCGATCGCGCACCCCTTTTATAAGTGTTCGATGATTTATGGAACGTATTTTGCCGGGCGAGCGACAGGGGAAAAATTGGGAGAGCACATGTGTCCTCTGTTCGTGTGCGTGTGGAATAGAACAGGGGTAAAGCACTTCTGTTAAGCGAGAAACGCGTTCGTTTGAAAATCAGGTAGAAACGGCAGTGTCACTCGATACGCGATCTCCGGTTGACTCGTCAAGAGACCCCACTCGGCTATCGATTGCCTTGTATTACAAATTCAACCGAGTCCCGTAGCTTCCGGGAAAATCCCGTGGCACTTTTCAGATATATATATATCGCTTCCCTATATCGATGCCGACAGGGTCAAACGTGTCAGGATCATGATAAAGGTAAAAGCGGAACGATACCGATCGCTTTAACCGCTGAAAGACACGGGAATTGTATGCGGGGCACGTCTGACCATAATCGAGACGTTTCTACTATCTTCTCAAAACATGATACAGCGGACACGTCGCGCAGTGCGGTATTTCCGACCATAAACTGGTCAAAGCTCAAAATTTCAACGAAGTACCTAGCGAGGCTCCTTCTCGATTAGGATCGGATCCCAACTCAAGGTTACAGTAGAGTAGGCCATCTAATATCGCCCGTTAAACTATGCAGTCAAATATATGTACATAGCAATAAAATGTCAGCGCTCAGCGTTGAGTGCCATCCAGCTCTAAATTTTCAATTTATCTAGGTGTACGGTAGTGCACCAGCCAAGTTCTCGCACTACCTCCTTTTACACGAAACAACTTAGCCGTTTTTCAGATGCTTGTAACTCGGAACTGGAGGCAGATGGAGAGATGTAATTTCGTACACTTGATAAATGCTATCATGTCTCAATATTGACAAAACGTTAATCTTTCAACATTAGTAGGTTCCGAGATATATTAACTCAAAAATCGCTACATTTCTCACTGACTGACTGGCAGATAACAAACACTCAAAGGAATAATTATCAAAGAATGAAATTTTACACCTTAAAGGGGTTGTATTAAAAAAAAAACATTACATAAGTATATGTTTTATTAGCTTTGAAGTCGCAACAAATACTGATGAAAAAAACAATCAACAAATATCGATGAAATCCCAAGAAAAACATCCTGTAAACAGGAGCCAAGTTAACCTTAAAAAGTTGTGAGATCAAACAAAATACGGTCAAGTTCGTTAGCATAGAAATATCTCTTGCAATACTGTAAAAAAGTACTATTTAAGTTTTAAAGAGTTACATGGAGGCCTAAATTATTCAAACTGGCGCGCTACCTAACGCCTTTTATGGCCATTGGTTTAAAAATTAACGGCCAAGTTTGAATAATTTAGTTTAAAAATTAAATAACGTTCTTTTAAACTAATTTTTACAAACGCTTTTTTTCAGTTTTGCAAGAGGTATTTCTAAGCTAACGAACTTGGCCGTATTTTGTTTGATCTTACAATTTTTTACGGCCATAGAGAACTTGGCTCCTGTTTACAGGATGTTTTTTTGGTATTTATTACATGATATACCAGTTGGGAGTACCAATGTTAAGACTAGACTCCGTACACTGCGGATTTAGATGACAATAATAATATTGGAATAATAGCAGGGCGAGATCTTGTAGGTAATTTCGATCTATATCGATCGGTGGTGTTTGCATCCGATACTCTTAATAATTCGTAATAGCACTTCTTTATCGTGAGCGAGGCGAATTTCTGTCGGAAAAAGTTAATTGTGTTTACCCGCACTCGGGTGAAATTGAAAATCTGCAATTTCAGTAGAGGCTATTATCTCAGGTCTAATTACGGTAGGTAATAGATTCCTCACGGACTTTTTCTCAATAATTTTTAAAAGTTATTCGGAAAGGTATTATGCACGCCGGCCGACCCAGATTGCATAGTTACACTTTCTGACCTTCTTTCACGGTTTACATTGGTAACATATAAAATGTGAAAAGCAGCGTTCAAAGTGAAGTGTAGTTCAGCTTTCCAAGCGGAAAGCTCGGCTCGAACCTATTCAATATTTCCAATTTATTCAAATTAAATTCCTCTCCCCTAATCTATATGGATCTCCAATAATTCTTGCCGTTCTTGCAGGAGTTCGCTTTTATCCGGCTCGCCTATGATCCGAGCGATAAGAATCGTCGCAGTACAACTTCCAATGCCTTTACCTCATTTAGCATTCCGCGAATACGATCGGTAGAATACTTCAATAAAGTTCTGCTAAACACAATACGGACGCGCCTGTCGAGCAACTGATATTATAAACAGTGTTGGGCATTGTCCGAAGAAAATTTCATGTCGATAACGGCAAAGAATAATTTGTGTCGCCATTTCCGCATATTCAATTCTCGTTGTAACATTTCCTTTGTAAATTTTACTATACGAAATTCGTGTACCAAGATCTCGAAACAACAATGCAAATTTGATTCGAACAATTACTCGAATGGAACCGAACAACCGCATTAGAACGTCTATCGCGTATCACCGCATAATCACAGGCGTGATCTAGGTTGCAGATGTTTATGCAATTTCTACGTCTTCTATAGTCTCCCGAGAAACTGGGACAAATAGAATTTCTTTCTGCACCGAAGTAGTCTCAATATTTTTCGAATAATATAAACGATATCGAGATTCCACGAAAGTCCCGATTTTATTATTCTTCGGAAATTTTTACGAACCATAAACTCATAAACGTCTGCAGTCGTTGCCATAGCGTCTTGCGCGTGCTTGAAAAACTTTTCCGAGAATCAGGGAGTTCTGTCGAAACCTAGAATACTGGCAATGGAACATTGGTCTAAAAACGTCTGAATTTATGCGAGACTTCGTTGTCGAGCTTGCACAAAGGATAGGTAAAAAATGGTACTAAATGGTACTTTCCATGACATAGAATTCCATTTCATTATGTTAATCTCATTTGATTAAGGGGTTAATGTAAGAATCACTCAAAGATGGTCTCCCCGTTCCGCGAACATTTCGATCAGCAGCAACAATGTTTTCTTAGTCGTTGCTATTTTAACTCCTCGATTAAACTGAAACGAACGAAAACGTCGACGGTGTTCGTTCTCAGCAATTTGATAGAGTATAGTTTTTACATACCATTTAAAACGATCCGAAACTGTTTTAATGAATTCTGCTAAGTTTACAAGATCGGTATCGTGGATCGCATCGGCTCAAAATTCTCGTCGAGAATTAGCGTCGAATGGATATCCCGGCTGGTCGGGATCTGGGTTCGTGGTCGTTGGAAAAGAGCCGCGGGAAAACCCGCCTCGGCAAGATAAATCAGAGGAAAGATATTCCCGAAGGCGGCGCTTATCACGGCCAAATTAGATCTGTTACTTTGCGAACGGGCTCGCCGGGAAACAAGTACAGTCGGTTTCATGAATCGCATTACTCCGACGGCGAAATTTCTTTTACGTGCCCGATAAAGGATCTACCGGATTACGGGGGCGCGAACGATCCGAACGCGGGGAAACAAAAACGTACGGCGGCCCCTGAAGCTGGGAATAGCGAGCCGGGAGAACGAGGGGGTGGGCAGTAGAGAGGGCGAGAGAGAGAGGGGGGAGGAAGGGAAGAAAGGCGAGAGAAATTTTCAATGGTAGAACGCGGATAGATACCGCCCAATTATCTATATCGACAATCGATTGCGGGCCACTTCGGTCCACCAGAAAACCCCAGAAAACGAAAAGGGCAAGAAACGTACGGATGGCATAGAGCCGGTTGAAAAAGGGTTGACAGCGTGGCTCGGACGAAGAGGAGACAGAGATGGTGGTGAAGCCGGGCGAGGCGGAGAGGAGCGGGAGGTCGGTGCGCGTACAGGAATTTTTGGGCAGCAGTCGGCCTCGTTATGCTGGAAAATCTGAAATCGATTGGAGAGTACCACCCGGTCCGTGTCGGGGCGTCTGCGCGACGCAGACATCGACGCAGACGCCGAGGTTGCTCGGCGAGGTCGATAGCGAGCCCTGGTTAAACTCTGCGAACGAACCTCCACCGATGGCCCGTGAGGAAAAGGGCCGTATTGCCAGCCGGGATCAGGACTAAGGCGCACAGGGAGACACGAGGGCTGAAACCAGGAATACCGGAGGCCTAAGAGTCGGCGCAGCGGACCCAGAACTCCTTGCTCCTGCTCCTGCTACCCGCGCTAACCGTGCTACGTGCCCGATCCTTCGGCCTCCCCCGATCTCGACGAATTAATTACCGGCGATCCTTAGGCTTAATGGCAGCCCCCCGAATTAGGTCGGGCTGCCGGATCGTCTGACGCGGGGATCTTATCGTGTGTTTACCGTCGAGCGCTCTCTCTCTCTCTCTCTCTCTCTCTGCTCTAGAAAGGTTGGTTTATGACTTATGCGGTACAGAACCTCGTCTATCCGAACCAATTTTTGGCTCCGAACCGAGCCTCCTGTATACGAACTACGGTCACGATAAACAAGAAAAAAAGGACAGCGTACTTGTATCAGTAGCATTTTTATATTCATTCTATCGGTCAGCTGCACATTGTTTGCGTAATAACGACCTATAACGGTAATAATGTAATAACAATGTTTGTACACCGTTTGGACCAACAAATTTTCGAAGCTCGCATCAATCTGCGCGTTTTGGATAAACAGCGCATTATTGTTGCACGACAACAACCAAACATCAAGTTTCAAATTTCCCAGAGCCGGCGAGTTCGTTCTATTTGACCTGGTTCTAACTTTAAAACGCCATAGCCGAGCGGTATATTGTCTTCCGATTGTAGATGTAAAGAAATCTCGTATACGGAACGGGAAATTAGATTTTTCAACTGCGAGTATAAATGTCGTCGCATTGGACGAGCTGAAATTGGCATTAATCGCGCCGGTGAAGATTAAAATACGTTACCAAATTTAACTGTCAATATGAGTTTCGACGCCTGTTCCGTGCGGCAGAACAACGGATGGGAACAACTGTTATTTGACTTATACCTAGACTACGAATGTTCATGCAAATATAGATTTTCATGGACTAGTAAGTCTAGTTGATAGAAGCTAAAATTACACAGACAGCCGTTCGGGTTATCAAGAATCTATCAGAAGCAAAATGAAAGAAAAATAAATCTATATCTCCGATAGCAGTAAAAAAAATATGCAGCTTGACACGTAAGAATTTTCAGGTGAGAGGCAAATTATTCAACAAATGCTAACACCTTAAAAGTTCTTTTAAACAAATAATGAAGTGAATTTGACTAGAGTTATAAATGGTCGAATAACGAATATTTATTTATTCCTTGCTCACGCTCAAATAACATTTTATTTGAATAACATTCAATGCTTCGTCGGGGGTGGTTTTACGTCGCGAACGAGGGGTAGGAAGTTGCTCGATGAACGGGGGTAACAAGGTGGTACGTGTTTGAAGGTTTTCCTATGGGGTGCGTTGTAATTGATAACCGCGGGGAGGAGTAATCAGTGTTTGAAATGTTATCCGCTGTTCGAAGCCCTCGAAAGGTAATTGAAAAATGGGGAGAGTTCTACGTTGATGACGAAGCCGAAGGGAAACGCTTTCCACATCGGTATTCAGTCGAGATAGTATTTGTCCAATTAAACGAGATGTTGTAAGGAAATATAAGTTGGACATGAAAGGAGGTCGATCGAGGAATCCATTTCGGTTGCTGGAGAACGATTGATTGCGAAACGAATCACGTTTATCGACGTATGCTTCTCTATCGAATTAGAGTATAATTGACATGCTTGCTTTTAGAGTTACCGGTACACATACGGTATTCAACGTTCAGACTGCAAGAACATGAAGCTAGAATATTTTAGGACCATTTTGTTTGCTAAGTTATTCTAAAAAGAAATGTTTCAAATCGTTTTCACTGTCGTCACAAGCGTAGCTACCCTTAAGAACCCATCCTTCGTTTCAACATTTTCGCAGAGAATTCTCCCAGAGATTCAAGTCAACATTTATCTTTTGGTTGTTACATGTCCCGCTTAAGATAGCACATGTACCTGCAGAATTTTTGTGGGAAGAAATGTTATTCTCAGGAATCTTTAAAAACTGCATTTCCATCGAACTGTATGTACTTTCATATTTTACGAAGTCTATAGCAAAACTTGTACAGGAACGAGCTGCTCCAGTATATTTATTGAAAAAGGTAGCTGAAACTGTACCGTGTAACCACTAACTGAAATTGACTGCGGATTAAAATTATTCTGATATTTTCGTAGAAACATTACTGTTGCAACATTTGCGCAGCATATTCCCGGAAAGCGAATCAAACAGAATAAAACTTTTAAACTGCTGTCGGGCCAGCCGCAGAAATGTTTGTACACCTGCAACCGTTCAAAACTTATATAAAAAAGAGAAAGAGAAGTTTTAGATTACGTGTAATTTCGTGCAACAACGTTCGCCAGCCGAAAATCCCGTCGGTATTCATTACATCGCCGTGAGCAATAAAGCCTCGAGAGTCCGAGAACTGGTTAAGAGTGAAAACAAAACATCGGGAAATTTCAATCCGCTCGCGTTGCGATTCGAAAAGTCAAGTCGTTCCGAAATGGTTTTTCCACGGTAGGAAAATCGATTGGCGATCGGTGACGTGACGGGATCGAGGGCGCGGTTTCCGAACGATGGGGAACAGTTTTTCTTTGAAAATTTCCTGGCTCGCCAGTGAACAAGAAACGTGGACTCGGTTCTATCGGCGGAAATGCAAAATCAAGCAGGCCAAAGTTCCCGGCAACAGAGTCTCGGGCGTGATTTATCTCGAAGCCGCAAAATAGTTTGTTCTGCGCATCTTGGGAGTGATGAACTCGGCGTTGCCGCGAAAACTTTCACGGGACCAGCTTGCTGACATGCTTAGTCCCAATTCGCAGTCAGGAATTTGTTTATACTTTCAGCTCGGTTCCCTCCGAACACACCGCGAGAATCGCAGACATCTGCAACAACGCCTAACTCGTTGTTTACTCGGGAGTAATTCGACGCATCCGCAGCACTCGTTGCTCAGCAATACATCCCGCTACTGACAATAAACCAACGCTTTGTCTGCCGTTCCAGCTACCTCGAATGTTCCGTAAAAGCAACGTAAGTGATCTAGGATTCACTGAAAAATTGATTGGATGTTACGTCCTAAAGTGGACGTTTTGAGACGGAAATAGTAAATTAAAGATTTTCATAAAAGACATATAACCCAGTTTTCGGTTCGGGTAATTGAGGACTTT
The DNA here is from genome assembly GCA_028455615.1 of Lasioglossum zephyrum. Classification (NCBI taxonomy): domain Eukaryota; kingdom Metazoa; phylum Arthropoda; class Insecta; order Hymenoptera; family Halictidae; genus Lasioglossum; species Lasioglossum zephyrum. The sequence goes on from CM052332.1 coordinate 10,259,410, forward strand.
TTAGAACTAGATGACCTTGTTTGTGGATTTGGAACGTAGAAATTGTAGTCAGTCATTTAAAATGATTTGAAATGTTTATTTTAGATAACAAAAATTGAACAAAATATATTTTAAGCATCAAATTTCAGATACACTACGGTATTAGTGTCTTATTATAAGTTGTTAGTATTTACCGGTAGATGGTTTTCGCTTTTGTTTGTAAAACTCGGTCGCTTCTGTGGAGGTGATATACGTTTCAAAAGTTCGCCTTTTTTGGTAATGATGATGATGATTATGATGCTGATTCTGTTCCGGCGGGTGTACACGCCTTTAATTTAAACTTCACCAAACTCAACTGAACTCGACTTTCTATTTCTCACTGATGATTGAACTCTTTAAAGACTCAACTGAACTCATTGACTACTGACGATTGGCTGTCCTGATGATGAGTCATCTTTTTATAGATTCGCCAATTCATTGTTCTAGGGTTAATCTTCTTAGGGTGGGTGCATCCTCATCGATTCTTCTTAATCTCTTCACTTCGTCTGCATTTTGATCTGATGTTTAATTTTCGATTCGTTTTTATTCATTTTATTCGTTCATTGATTATTTTCTGCGTTTCTTCTGCGCAGGGTTTATTCTAATTTCTTCTGAACTATCTTGTACATTCTTCAGTGATGAACAAACTTCGACGGATGTTTCATTTCATTTTACGCTCGCGTTGTATATTTAATAAAATAGATTTCGCTGTGTTCTTAATTTTGTTCGATGAAGTTCTAAATTAAAGATAAGTTTGCATTTGAATAATTCAATATTATTTATTAATTATAATATTTGATGTTTCAGCTCTGGTGCAATATTAATAGAACAAATACGGAAAGAAATTCAGAAATTATATAATATATATTTGATTGATTTTATTAATTACTGTTCATGGCAGAACCACCGGGCGTGACAATCGCTTCGCCGGCTAACAAGTTTAACGTTTCTTTATAATAAAATTCATTGTCGAATTGTTTCTAGACGACGTAAGGAGAACTGAAATCTACCATCTTCCGATTTTCATAAAATAACTTTCGAAAATTGGAATTTGCATATAAATTCACGACCTGGTTGGATGCTATTAAAATACCTGTTTTATTGTAGAATGCTGTGGCCCATACTGAATTAAAATTCTTCAAGCCTTTTCTCCCTGGTTAGCGTTAATTGGAAACGTGCACTTTCTATTCGGGATTTAATCTGGTTACGCGTGAGAAGAAAAAGTTATGCTTCTATTTAGATTTTATTACGTAAATAAAATCTTTGACAGTGGTTTTGAAATTGCAGAACGAGCGATGTCAACTGCAACGTATTTTCTTTGGAAATTGAAAGTGTGCGCCAAAAAATAAATTCAGAAGCAACCCCTGTTGATTAATAGACATCGATTCACACTTCTGCATCATAATGCTGAATTAAAATATGAAATCCTGTCGCATCCATCATGCTCACCTGACTTCTTACGAACAGATTAGCATCTCTTCTCGGCCATTTAGAGCAGTTTCTAAAGAATGAAATGTTCCGCACTCGAAAGAGACAGTACTTACAACATTCTGAAAATTTATCCATGGTTTACGATGCTTGTGGTCTTTCTTACGTATATATGTTTCATTTCATCCTTCTTTGCTTATTATATGTATTACGGTATGAGCATATCATGTCGACATGCCAGTTGCAACATTCGCGATTTACAAAGTACCGTTCCGAGCATGATGTTCCTCCACCAGTGCTCTCCAGTTATGTGAATTAACTGAAAACAAGTAAAAGCTCTAGTTTCTGTGTCTAAGGTCTCCATGGAAAAAGTCTCGATGCACTTTCCGCTAGAAGACCGATCCCTTAAAATAACATATCGAATTACTTGAAAAACATCTAGCCGGTTGCCAAGCTAGGTATTGCCTTACATTTTCAGCTTAATACAATGTACCGAGTTGTATTTGTAAATAGAATGGACGGGTCAGTTAGCCAAGTATTTTAGAAATATGTTTATCAAAAATGTTTAAAAGAATAGTTTTATTCGTTCAAGTACTGAATATGAATTAGGACGAAATTATTTCGGAAAAACCCTTTTCTTCCAGAGGAAGAAGGAACACTGGAGTTCATAGTACTGCAACGTTCATGCGTTTCTGTAAATATACGATAGCAAAATATTTTTTAGCCAACAAAGGATTTGCAGAGATTAGCCACTCACGTTATTCGGCGGATTTGGACTGCGCGGATTTTGCGATATTTTTTCAAAGCTGAAAAACATCGTGAAAGCAAAGTTCAGACATTCACAAATTTAAAAGAGTTTAACGAGTGCTCTCAACAAGCATTCCGACCGCAAATTTTAAGAAAAATGTAGAGGCTTTGAATTAGTATGTGCCATACGGTTCGGCCGATTTTTATAGCTCGAAGTCGGAAAGACGCGTTCTTAATTGAATAATCTTGATTTAACTAGGTCGCGAGGATTTTGGTCGATATTTTTATCAACGTACAAGGTGTTCTGAGAACTTCGTACTCCCTTGAAATGGCTGAATCGCTCGTTTCGAGGAAGAAGGATAAAACAAATTCATTAATTGGCATCCCTTCCGCTTACATTGAACGCTGTGCAATGTTTAATTTGGGAGAACGGAGTGAATATCCGGTGGATTTGCAGATTATTCGAGGGATATGAAATTTTTATAAACATCCGCAGCAATACGCGATTGCCTGGGTTTGATCAATATCATATTTAGGTACATACGCGCGGCCGGAAGTGTACCGTTCGCATTATTGATTTATCATTTGATATTACACCGTACAATCGTCTCGCGTTTCGACATCTGTTTTCTTTGCTCCTAGGTAGAAGTTACCTTCCTGCCCTCGGGGCCAAGTTTCTTGCAGCGCATCCGCTGCGTTGAGAAAATCCAGATGTTCTTTTTGTTAGAAACTCCCGAACTTGCTTGTTTTTGAAGCATTTTAATGCTGGTAATTAAATAACGGCTAATTGCGACAGGCTCGCCGTAATCCCCAAACCCCGATGTTTATCGAAGTTCTAAATCGCATACAAACGACCCGGAACTTTTGTATCCAATTTGAAGTTCATCTTCAAGCTATCGAGAGTCTCGAAAGTTCCCTACAATTAAAGCGAATTCGCTTAAACTTCATAATTTCGACAGAATTCTCAATGCATAAAGAATATACTCGGCACACTTCGTTTCTACGTATGTAGGTCGCTAGACCAAGGTACAGTCACTCCCATAATTGATCAAATGCACTTTAAATCAGGAGAAACTTTTTTACTAATGGGCCAAACGACTTCAGTTTTTTTCGGTGAAACTGAGATTAGTTTGGTAGACGAAAATTTTCGAAAAATTGCATTTAATTTTTAGAACCTTTTTAATCTGTTATTATTATTAGGTTCCCCGGAAAGTTCTTTTCGTTCATGTCGGCAGATAACGATCCAATTTTTAACTAATTGTAATTAACTCAATTTGATGGAAATATCTTTAAAATCATTCCATAGTGTCGAGATCTTTAATTCAGAAAAAAAAAGTTTTCTACTTTTAAAAACAGTAACATATTGTAATGCATTTTCAGACATCTCTCCTAGCACGGGCGGAAAATGCGCGATGACCCTAATTTCTTTAAAATGAAATGTTCTTTTTAAGAATTTCTTAGCAGCCCGGCTAGCTACGTGAGTGGAAAATGGAATAGAAATATATATTTCGGCTTCGCGGACAGATAGTCGTCTTTTTTGGGGAGTTTTGTCGTATCGCTAAATATACATTACATATAATCACATATCAAATTTTTCACCCTGCGTAAGCGAGAGAAACACTTATAAAATGTTGCTAGTAACAATTTCCGTAAATGTCTATCCCATTTCGAACGCATTCAATAAAATCACTAGTACTTGCGTTTTCACATCTTCAATTCAATTGTGTCAAATGGACATCACGAAGCAGTGAAAGCAAAAGCAATTTGCACAAATCAATACACCGAACTGGGCTTTACAATTTATCTGAAATTGACGTCAAAGGTTAAAGCGACAGAAATTCCAATTATTTTTGCACTGAACTAATATTTGTCAGTGCTCATTCAGAGAAACCAATGAAATTCTTAGTTTGTTCTTCGACAACTCTGATTCTCGTGATTCTCTGAATGAATTTTTAGTATTTTCTTATCAATCCGATTACGTACTTAAGTGATAGCCCATGATAATTAACAACGAATTTTGTCCAGCCAGACTTTGGTCACAGTGCAACGTCGAATTTATTCACAAACGTTTGTCACACAGCTCGATTGATCCTGGCTTAAGGTAATCTTACAGCTGCGGTAAGAGAGAAAGAGCGGGGGCGGGGAGACAGAGAGACGTTCTGCTTCCTTCTCTAGATTTATAGCGTTATCGAGTAGAGGTTTCACGGGTTTGAAACTCACCTTAAGACGTCGATCCCGGCTCCGTGCTGAACCCCGAGACCGGTCCCTTATCCCGATTCTTCTTATATCCCACTTTACTCGACTGCGCTCGTCATCGGGACGCAGCGCGACGATTCGATTCGATGTCGACATCGATTTTCTCATAAGAGGACGCCGAAACGGATACTCGAGTGAACCGGGAGCACCCGGAGTCCTTGAATCTCTTTAAAAGATGCCTTCCTCCTGCCTTCCCTTATCTCGTCCCTTGTCCTTGGGGCCGAGTGCTCGACGATACCTCTTCTCCGAAGCAACCGACGAGCCGCCACTAGGTTTATGGTCGCACGGATGCGACTTCTTCGATACTTTCCCCGACACTTACCCCATATACACCAGCGTGACACCTCGCACGTTTCTTTGGCGGAGGGTTAATCAGAAACTACTTCGAACTGTATTTCCCTCGCGAACCTAGAGGCCACACGTACATCGCGTCGATCACGACTGGAGGACCTGAACGTTTAAATAATTACTTTTGTCTTTGCTATTTCAACCAGGGTCAATTTTTGATTTCTCTTTTCGAACCAATTTTATAAAAGTTATTTGCTAATCAATAATATTTACACAGACGCTTTTGCGGGCGACTTTAATTTCCGGAAAAACCCGATTTTTTTCGAAACAAGCATTTCTCTCTCCATTTCCGAAGCTGCGTCAATAAATATCAGGTGACTCACAAAGATTTATGGTATAACACAGTTTCTACTTTGAAGAGCGTGTAACCAAAATCTCATGGAGAACGCGAAGAATTTTATTTTTGTTTTTTACGATCCAAGCCCACATCGCGCAACCGACGCTTCGACGTTTCGACCCGCGGATTTTCTGTTCCGTTTTTTAAATGTTTTTCCACAACGATACTCGCCCCCTGCCGATTTGTACGATGTTTACCGCGAATGACGTCGACATACGGTAAAGTGCATCCGGGCTGAATGTCCTACTTCGAGGATGCGTGCCATATTGATTCGCGTTCGAAAATTTGCCCTGCGTGTATTGCTCGCGTCACGACCGCGAAATTCACGTGGAGTAAAGTGGCTCGCTTTGTGCTCTCGCCTCTCTACCGCCTTCTTACGATTTGTCGGGAGGTCGCGGTCGCTCGATGTGAATCTTTGCAAACAGCAGTTTAATGGGCCTTGATAAGAAGGAACGGATGTACTACACCGAGATTCTGCGTTTCTGGATCAGGGGAGGTCTATTAATATTTTCAGTAATGACACAACAATTTTTAGTGACACTTCAGAGCAGAGTTGGACAAAAAATTAATCGCCGATTGACGACTAAATTTATACTTAAATCGTTAATCGCAATTAACGATCAAATACTTATTAATCGTTAATTGCGATTTACGATTAAAATTATACTTTAGTCGTTAATTGCGATTAATGATTATTAATCGTCAATCGAATAATTGATTAATGATTAACAGTGAATTCTCCATCCGCTCTCTGCTCCCTCTCCCTCCATATCACAATTTATGGATAAACCGTATGGTGATTAATTTCAACAATTAATTAAATCAGTCTCCGATTTTTCGATGATTTCTTCGTATAATCAACGATTGATGATTAACTTCATCAATCGATTGAATCAATCGCTGATTTTTCGAAGATTTCTTCGTTTAATCAACGATTGACTTGGTCAATCGATTGAATCATTAAATTCCTTTTTTAAATCGTACATATTAATCAATTAATCATGATTAAAATTTTAATTGATTAATGCCCAGCTCTGCCACAGAGGCACCATTCGAGTGCTGAAGGTTAAAGTTTCGTAAACTATTTTATTCCGTATGTCGACCATTCTAGCTTTGCTTCGTCAAAGTGAAACGTTGGCGAAGGGATCGAGCACGGTGGTGTCCGCACGAAAACTGATTCAATCAGCTAGAAACGATAGTAGGAGCAGCCGTAACAATTATCGTTATTTAGTCATCAGTATACACGGAAAGCTGTTGCTACCAGAAAATATACTTTCCAAGATAAGATACCATCAAATAAATTGTCCGCTTCGGCGGATATAGAGTAAATGAGTGGCCCGTATCAGGGTTGGGCATGCACAAATCTGCAGGTGAGTCATGTCCGTATCAGTCACGGGTGTGACCGCGATAGTCTCGAATCCGAGTACAGTGGACCCAAAAAGTATTCAAACACCGAATTTCCGATTCTGGAAAACTTGTCAAGTGGAGCAAAAAATATTTGGTGCAATACAATAAATTTTAGTCAAGTGAACATTCAAACGTACTCGTTTATCGAACAGATTATGTTCCTAATATATTCTTCAAAGCTAAAACGGTGCACGTGCATGTGTATGTACACGGATGACACAGTTTTTGTTCAAAGTTAAATATTAATTTTTAAGATAAGAGTTTCAGTGTTACAAGTTTAATTAAGTTCTTCGAGATACAAAACCGCAGAAGGAGTAGGTCCTGTGGTAAATCCTGGCTCATGAGTTTCTGTATGATTAAAAAAATATCTACCCACGAGATTTCTATTAAGAAATTTTAATAAATGTTACTTTAATAAAGAGATTTACGTTGATACATCATTCGCGCTGTGTGAACTATAAAAATTATACTTTTAGAATACCTAAGATTCTAAAGATCTATTCCGAGAGATAAAAATAACTTCATCATTGTTTTCGGAGTTTAAAGTTTACGTAGTTTATATATCAAACACGTTATTTGTTACCACATTTTGCTGTAATATTTTATTCATCTCAAACCAACTGATATTCCACGTTGCACTACCTCTGCATTCGTTTCATGTAGTAATAGCGGTCAATGGTCAGACGCGTGATACAAGCACAATTGAACTACGTGTAACCGACTGATATATTTGGATTGCTTGCTTGCTATCGCGTTTCATTTCGTTCATACACTGAAACAATTTCGCATTTTATGAATAAACCAGAATTTTTAACTCCTGATTTAAATTCTGATGCTGATAGACGGTTTTCGTAGAAATGAGAGTCGAGAATTACATTTCCTGTAGTAGTAATTCTTCCACATAACAAACAGGCGGGAACTGTACTAATCTTTCCAGTTTTGCACCATCAGATGAATGGTCTTAGTTGCAGCAATAACAATAATATTCAATGCGCAGCAGAAATAGATTTATACAACAATTATATATGCCTTTCTTCTGTATTCGCGTTGTCCGAAACTCGGCTAGCTGAACTGGAAGAAGAAAGACCGAATTTATCCAGCCGACTCGGAGAGCCACTCTGAATATCAACCTGAGAAAGAATTCGTCGATGGCCTGAATAGCTCAATCTGTTAGGACAGTTGTCCGGCAAACAAAAGATCTGAGCTAGAGTCCCGGACAAGCAATCCAATCGGCAGTTTCTTCTTCTCTCGAGGATCTCTTAGTACAGGTCGTTCCGTTTCTATGTAGCACGGTGCACGTCATCGAATATTAAATCGGAAGAAGAACGATAATCGTCTGGCACGTTATGTTCAGGCACGACAAAAATTCAACGATGTTCGAAATTATCGCGAGCCCAGCCTTCTACGATATTTCACATTCCTCAAATAATTTTTCCACTAAACTATGCTACGGAACTTTCACAAACCGCTCCATTAACACACCTTCATTGTTTAAACCTCGTACCGTTCCTCAGAAATTTCAGCCCATTAGGTTGGCCAGTGAATGAACGTAATTACAATATCACAAATTAAGCTAGTAATGAACGATCCACATTTGCAACGCAAGAAAGGAAAGCGTATGGGAAATGCTATGATCTATGTCTCTTTCTTTACAATTTCACAGTTTCACAATTTTCTACTTTTCAACTTTAAAATTGCACAATTTTGCAGTTTCACAGTTTTACCATTTCCAACTTTGCAACTCTAGAATTTTACAGTTTAAGATTTGCTGTTTTGGAATTCTACAATTTCACCATTACTTAATTTTCTACACTGCAACTTTAAAACTGTACAATTTTATAGTTTGCAACTTTGCAACTTTAGAGTTTTACAGTTTTGCGATTTGCTGCTTCTGAATTTTACAATTTCGTCGTTTCACAATTCTCTACTTTCCAACATTAAAATTGATAATTCTAGTATTTCCCACATTCCTCACAATTCAAAACACGAGTTCCCCTAATTTTAAACTTGACATTTCCCTCAATTTAAACTTGAAAATTCCATAAATTACACAGTTTTACAATTTTCTACTTTTCAACTTTAAAATTTGACAATTTTTCCAATTTCAGCATTTCCCAGTCTTGCATCTTTCCGAATTTACAATTTTACCATTTTCAATTGTAGAACTTTAGCATATTAAAAGTGAACTTAGGAGTAAGCATACAGGGTAGGGCAACAACTATGTTCACTTTGAATATCTCCGTTATTTGTAACAATACGGAAAAATGTTTCAATCAAAATTTGCACGGTACAAAGGGGGACATGTCATAACAAACATTTTCTGCGTGGGAGGAGATATGGAGGTCATTTTCAGTTCACCTGATCCTGGAACCTAGGTGACCTACCGATAATTTGACTGAAAAAATTTTTCTTACTTGTTCTTGCGTGTTGGAAAATCATATTTCTAATAACTACACTGCAGACTTGGTGCACTTAAACTTTTAGGAGAAAAACATTTCGAATACACCTACTTTCGATAATTTCCTTCGTGCCGCCTCGTATTGTCGCAATATTCGCGCATTGGGAAATAAACCCGTATTATTATTACATTGGAAGGGTTAATGCATCCACAGCACGCAATAATACGGAAATAAAATCTGGTATACATTCTAACCGTTTACATGTTATTTTTCTGGAATAACGTCTCGACAAGAGAAGTTCAGTCGAATATCTGTTTTCGTAATCCTGTTCACAAAAATTCTACGTTCACATGACAATCTATTAATAATTATAACGTTGTCACGCGCCGTTCAATCTACACTGAATTATTGTACAGCAGAATTTGATTTATTTCCAACGCGGATTCGCAGAAAAATTGATGAAATATAAACTCCAATAAAATAGAATACGTTTCCATTTTACTTTGAATTTACCGAATCCATTCCCGAAGGATATTCAATTTTATTCCACGTCAGTATCTTGAAATATTATTACCGAAATTTCAAGTTGCATACAAGCGTTAGAAAACTTCTCATCCGAAATAAACGGGAACCATCAATATTATTTCTCATTGTTAACAATTCTATAGGTAAAAATTGTGATCTATTTTTTTTTCATCAAGTCCTGACTTAAATTCATCCCGATCTATATAAATAAATAGAAAACCACACGCAATAGCTGTGAAACTTTTTGCAGTCTAGTAATGAACGATCAAAATTTACAACACAGACAAGGAGAGCGTATTGGAAATGCTATGAACTATGTCTCTTTCTTTGCAATTTCACAGTTTCACAATTTTCTACTTTTCAACTTTAAAATTGCACAATTTTACAATTTAATCGTTTCATAATTTTAGCATTTCCCACATTCCTCACCATTTAAAACTCGAATTCCCCAAATTTAAACTTGATATTTTTCTTGATTTAAACATTAAAATTCTTTGAATTTAAATTTGCAACTTCCCTCAATTTAAACTTAAAAATTCCTTCACTTTAAACTTGAAATTTCCCTCAATTGAAACTTGAAGTTTCCCTCGATTTAAACTTAAAATTTCTCTAAATTACACAGATTCACAATTTTCTACTTTTAAACTTTAAAATTTGTTAATTTTTTCAATTTCAGCATTTCCCAGTCTTGCATCTTTCCGAATTCACAATTTTACCATTTTCAATTATAAAACTTTAGTATATTAAAAGTGAACTTAATAGTAAGCGTACAGGGTAGGGCAACAACTATGTCCACTTTGAATATCTCCGTTGTTTGTAACAATAGAAAAAACAATTTTCTTTCTTCTTTGGATAATATCTCGTTAAGTATTAAGTTTAGTACATACGAAGGTCAACACTTTCATACTCTTTTGATACTCTATCGGTCTATAGTATAAAAAACAGGACATTCCATTTAAAAAAGTGGAGGTGACATCTAAATGTCCGAAGTACCTCCACCTGAAAAAATTATCGTAATATTACAGCCCCTGTTGTCTCATGCATCTTTTGTTTCGAAAATTTTTCTGCTGCTATCATACTTTCGGAGTTATTATAGGTTACTGCCTCACCCTGTAGAGGACAGCTGGCAGCGACACGAAAACGTGTAACGCGCTTGCCTCACTTACAGCTCTCAACGGAGAGAAGAGGGGGTACAGGGCGTAACCCCCACTTTTCACCGTTACGCTTTTTCATGTCGCGAATTCGGCTTACAGCCTGCCAAAAGAATTTTCACTTCAACACATCTATTTCCGCAATAACAGGAACCTTGCATAGTCAGAAATAGAGACATCGGCCTTCCTCTTTTTATTTAGAAATTCATTTTCGGTTTCCACAGTTCGCGTTCGACGTGCCATTTCCTGGCATCGAATTTATCCGAAATTTCACATAGATCATTATTTTGTGAAATGTAGAATGCGTAGTAGTGCTGAAAATTCCATAAAAAATAAGACGTTTAGCCTAACGCCACAGGTCACGGTCCGCTTTGGATTGGTGTGCGGTAATGATACGTAGGTGTCGATGGCGGGCTGGTTGAAATACTCCTTTTAAAAATTCCGTAAAACCCTTGAAATATTAAGGTCTCGCTAATAGACGGTCTATTTCGGAATGGGGTCGCCGGCGTTAAAGTCGAACTTCAAGAATTTCAGCCCCGACCGTCGCGCGTCGCATCGTTCCTCCTTGCTTGGCGAAAGTCTTGGCCGGCGCGGCGCGGCGCAGCGTGGCGACTTAAGGCTGCTACTATTTCAAAGTCGACGTTTACACGACAGCTGTCGAAGACAGGGATGCGCCAGTTGCCCACAGAACGGCCGAGCCAACCTCTTTCTAGGTCTAGCTAAATTTTTGAACAGAGTCGTGTTTCAATAGACACCGTGTGTCTTCCAAGAGTGGTGTTCCTTCCCGGTCGAACACCACCACCCACCGACCCCTCTTCGCTCCTCCACGATTTTAAAACGCTCCTCATTTTTCTTTATTTTTTAATTTGTAAGCATTTAAAACCCTTCTGGGTTTGTTTTAAGTAAATAAATTTTAAGTAAATGCAATAATGTAGAATACAGGAATAATACAATAAGAAAATTCTATAATAATACAAATGGATATACCAGCAATGTCCGTTAACACTAAATATGTAGGTTACAGTTTTGGGAAAAGGAGTGGATGCTAATACAAGCTTTGATATTTGGCTTTGTTATAATTGTGTCTATATTAAGGGGCAGTTGGAGGCCCATACTAAGTAGGGTATTTATTAGTTTCCGTCTTTGTGAATTGCACAATTCGCATTGCCATATTGTTTGATCTAGGGTTTTACAACCCTGATTGCATTTACATTAGTTATCATTGATAACACCTACCCTTTCTAGTGAAGCAGCTAGACTCCTCATGTTTCCTTTCCGTTTTCTTTTGACGGTCTGGTAATTGTTTTCCGGCTCGACGACGGGACGGGACGTACACGCCACGCGCACAGCACGGACACACGCAAATGAATCCGTGGCTCTGCTCGCGGGATTTTTCACCCCCCGCCCTCGGCTCCGGCCAATTCCGTGATAATGCAATTTCCGAGTCCTTGGCAGACAACAACGACGGTAATTCGAAAGAATGTCCTTCCTTTCGTTGCCAAACGTCTTCGTACCTCTGCACGGATAATGTTCGCAAATTGCTCGTGACGCAATTCCGCCCACCTGCCGACAGCCTGCGCGAAGGTTTACTGTCGACACTTTTCCGCGGGAGGTGACAAAGTCGAATGTTTCACCGGATATTGTGTCAGCCCGTCCGGCAGTTTAGTTTTTCGACTGTTGTCGTCTGTTCGGAACGGTATGGAACGTACAGTGGATCCAAAAAGTACTTATACGCTGCATTTCCTTTCAAATTCTCGATAAATATTCCGTTTTGTCGATCATAACGAATTCATGTAATAAGTTCTAATAATTGTTCTTATCCACCAAATAAACATTCAATGTTTTAGAATTATTGAATCAAATATTCTGAATGTCAATTGTATAGCATAACAACGAATGGTATATAAGCAAAAATGTCTGGGTGTGGAATGGCAGGTTTGAATTCGTATTTACCACCTGGTATCGATTTAAGAACTTTCGATCACTGTGTTTGATTGGCTGTTTGTCAATATACGTCATTCCTGTGTTTTCGCATTGGTTCTCTCCAAACGTTCACATCTTTAGTCTAGTTCCTACCAGCATCCTATCCAACACACTTAAATACTTAATATAGACAGTTTATACATAGCAAGTACGGTCAAAAATTATTTCGTGGTTATTATTGATTTTTTGAAACACTTAGTACAACATTCAATATTTCTCACACGCAAAATTTCTCTTGAAGATGATCCATACTTGGATCGAAACGTTGGGGAAAATTTTATAAAATGCAAAATTCCTTTGTTTTTTTTTTATCGAACCTGTGCGCCGATAACATAAACTAGTTTCTATAAATTCTCGACTTCGGTCGAACCAAATAGGTATCCTTGTCCGCGATACGTCGAAAGTCGGTATCGAGTCAGTACGCAATATCTGCTCGGACTTTCGAGGGGACCCGTTTCGCGAGCGTAGAAGCTGTAATTGTTACTACGTGATCATTGTTTTCGCCAAAGGGAAACAGGATTGAGTTTACCTTTCGCGTGCAAACAGAGCTTTCAACGGATTTTAATCGCGCGCATTGACGCAGCCCGCGCGTCCATGTGTTTTTAGGGGTTATTTCATATCTGCCTTGGAGGCAACATGTTTGCTTACAAGCTTTCGCGTCCATTTTCCGCGCGCTTGGCCACGTCCGATTCGATACCCCGGAACATTTGAAAACGTAATATCCGCCCGGCACAAAAATATACACGGTCGAACATTATTTCTAAGCGATAGTTTTCGCGACACAACGCAACGCTGTCGCATTTAAGCGAGACACCCTGTACAGAGCTCGCCAGTTCGAAGTTTCTTTTTTTAAAAATAAATCAGGTTACGAAGATGGCACACAGTGGTCTGGATGAAAAAATTTAGGGACATTTGACCAAAAAGTCGACTTTTCGAAATTGAAAACTAATGAATTCGTATTGCTTTGTAAGCGTCTATGGACCTCTAAAATGAAGAAATTAGTGATATTGTATAATTATTTTAGGTATTATGCTCATTTAAAGAGCGTATAGAAAGTAACATATTTCACCAGGCAAAATTGGTTAAGTTCTTTGCGATGTCATTGTGTCGTCCCATATTTTCCCTTAGTTAGTATTTTTTGTATGAAATAGAGCATCCCTTTCCAATCAGAAATCATATATATTTTCTAGTAATAACTAATAATAATATATTTAAAAAATAATGTTGAATGATACATAACAGATTAAAAAAATGTTGTATATTTGTCAAAGGATAGCTTTTTTTCTCGAAACTTCCTAGGCGCTAACAAAGAGGAATATTTTCGGCACAACTTCCCTTGAATAACCGTGCAAGAATCATTTTCTACTTCGTATCACTTTACAATTTATAGTTCTTTAAAGCCGACAATTATCTGAAGAGGCTCAAGACACAAGACATATATAATAATAATTCAAATAATTAATATACAAAGAAATTATAAAAACTTGTTTAAACTGAAAATATCAAAAAATAACTATTTATTTATAGTTATAGTTATAGAATCGAAATAAGCCAGAATCAATATTCTATTTAGTAACAGTTATAACATCATTTCGGTTCTTAATAACTGTTTCGAGAACCGGAACCGATCCATAACAGTTTTCATTTCCTTGAACCGAGTACTCGGGTAGCCGACTATCTCATGAGATACCCGGATATTTTTGCTCTACCCGGGTGTCTCGTGGGTACCCGAGTACCCGGGTATCTCATATACTCGGGTAAAGGTTCTAGCTCTAGTGGCAGTACGATAGGGAGAGTTATCGTAACGTAGCATTGAAGCATCCGCATGCCCAATTCCTGTGTTAAAACATCGTGAACGATTTGGTGATTCGAATTTAACGCGCTAACGATCATGCCGACTATCAAACGTCGATCATATTTCACGCGGGGCCCACTTTCGACGCGTTCACTGACGCGCACGTTAGAATGCCATTTATAAATTTATGCTCTCGATGAAATATTCTCCGCTATACGTGGGATCTTATCTTCATCAGATTTGCTCTTGTCGCAGGAACATTCGCTTGGAATAGCCGAAAAAGGCGAAGCGAAAGTTCGCTGAACACTTCGGCTCTCTCGTCACCGATATATGGGTGACACAATTCTTCGGCCAGACTGGAAAATCAATTTTTGTAGTGATATATCGAACGATATAAATTTCGCCGGCGACTATCGATGCAAGAAGGTGAAAGGAGCTACCGTTCTAATAAATTTGAACTTTTCAGTTTCTGTTCCATGTAATATACTGTTTCGATTTTGCTGGATCTTTACGAGGCCTGGTTCGCCTGTAAACGTATTAATCGAGAGTTCCTTTCGAGGAACTAATATTTCTGAAGTTCGTTCGTAGTTTGCGTAGACTGTCTGACCAACGCCTGTTCATTCTACTAGAACACGATATCTCGTAAAAATCTGGTAACAGAAGAATTCCGTTAGACCGTTCGGATCGGTACGATAGTAACGAAATAGATTGTTATTCACTTTTGTTAATTACTTTGGTCTCTGCGAAGTTACGCACTCTACAATATCACGAAGAACCCGCGGTCCCAGAGGAATTCGTATCACAAAGGTAGCGAATTTTATTCAGTTTCTCTGAACGTGGGCACTGTCCAATCAATATTAGTGTAGAGTCGATCACTTTGACACAGAAGAGGAAACTACTTTTTACGTTAACCGAGTGGACTATATTCCCAGTGAAATATGTAAAATGCACGGTTCAGGGTGACTCTAGTGTGTACAACTTATCTTTCGACGTATGTTACTTGCACTTCACCGGTACTGTTGCGTGTTGCATTAACGTAGAAAAATATTCTAACCTGGCGGTGACAAGGCTGACAAGGGGAAAATCGAGCTGACTATCGCGTGGCCAGTCCCTTTACAAATCACCCTTTACCGCTCGCTACAGATGTTTGCGGGAATTGAATGTTAGTTTAACAAAATATAGATGAGAAAAGAATTTCACGACCTTGAAATATATTGTCAAGGACCTCGCCTACACTGAGTGATACTGGAAGAGCTTAACGGTCGGCCGGGATTACGAACAACCGGACATTGACTGGTGCGCGACACGTTCAAATTTACGACATATCAATCAGCATTGAATTCGGGACGCGTTAATGAAAAATGCGTGGCGATAAATCAAAATCCGGTGGTCGAATTGCAATGATAATTCATCAACAGCCGGGAACACGCTCGCATTGTCTCGAAAACAAGCTGCAGTCGTCATTAACACGACTGCTCCGATCTCGACGTGTGCAGGGTGTGAAGAAATTAGTTTAATCCATGGTACGAGAGGTGCTGAAATGCGAACAGTTGGTCGCGTTCTCTCCGCTAGTCACGAACGATATTGAGGCGCGACGGGTCCACTCGGGCCTTAGGTGGTGGGGTTTTAGAGGGTATGGGTAGGGATACGTGAAATTAATCGTGTAGTCCCGTTTCCCCGACATAACATCTCAAGGAGAGCCGAGTCCAGTGCCGGATTAAGCCAGCGCAGGGCCTGTAGCAAATGTTACCAGGCGGCCCTAGGTTTTGCATGATAATATAATAAATACGATGAATGACCTTTTTTCGGAAAAATATCTGGGAACGGTATGGACCAAATTTTTGGTCAATTTTCTGCTGCAAGTCCTTCGCTACCCCCTACAGATGTCATTTGAGGAAGGGGTGTGCGTAAAGGACATTTCTCCACCGCCCTAAAACAAAAAGAAAAAGAAACGGGTTTGAAGAAATTATATGTCGCGCTGTCAAGATAGAACGGACAAACTTTTCTCGATTGCATCGTATTCTGCTCGTCGCGAGGATGAAGCCTCCGTCCAGGGATTCGTCTCGCCGCAATAATTTAGTAAATAAATTCCCACGATTTTGAGGAACTGGCTCCGAGAGTATCGGCGAGAAAGGGAAAAGCGGGAGAGAAAGTAGCAGCCAGTCGGTTGCAAAACGTTTCGCCGGCGTTTTCCCTCTTCTCCCTTTCTTTTCCATTCGCGTCGATCCTCCTCGCGTGTTCGTGCGGTCAGTCCGGGCTTGTTTACGACGGGGGCACCGAAGCGAAGTTCGCCACGCCGCTGCGCTGCGCCGACGATGGTGATAGTGATGCTGGGCGATGGCGATGGTGGTGCTGGCGGTGGTGGTGGTGGTAACCCGATATAACTCCCGACCCTAGCCACCCCTCTCGACACGTTTTCCCGAACAGGATGGCTCGCACCACCACCGGCGCACAAACTCGCACACCTATAAACCACTTGCTCACCACCGCGAGCACCACCCTCAAGCCTCTGCGGTTCATGAAAGCTAACTATCTTCTTGTTCTTCCACTTCTTCCGCCTCTTCCTTTTTCTCTCTGTCTTCGGCTTCCACTACCCCATCCCTCCATCTTTTTCACAGGGTTCCTGCTACTTTTTCTTGTTCCTGCTCGCCCTTTCTACCTCGGCGGGGGTGGATCGAACCTGTGAATTAGGTAAATGGAACAAATTGGTTTCGGTGCTTCGCGTTCGAGGTCGCGGCGAGTTTGTTTACTTGCGCGTCGGACACTCGCGAACTTCGGTTTCGTTTGCCAAGACATTATTCCTCGGTTACTGCGGATTTCATCTGAGATCCGTTCGATGCTCCCGATACTCACGGAATGCGTGCGATACTGTGCATTTTATTATTTTTCTATTCGAGCGTTATCAATCTCATTCCATGTTATTTTCCATTGAATTTATTACATTTCAAATACGACGATGTTCGAATTCAATATTTCTTGACTCGATTCCATTACTCCGAAAGAAGGTGTAGTACCAATATCACGGGGGAGGTTCGAGTGCATTTTGTATTCGACAATGCACGGAAGTTTGTATTCCCTTAAGGAATTCGATACAGTTTGCGCTAAGTTACAACTTTCCGAATAAACTATTTGCATACTTTCCCGGGGCGGCACACACCTACGAAAATATACTTTTTCTCTATATTTCCTGCGAAGTAAAACTTCCGGTAGGTACCGTTCAAGTTTCGCGCGTAACGCGGCATCGCGACTGCAGCATCTGTTGCGCCGAAGTTTTTAGTTAATATTTCTGTAAAAAACATCGTTGAATATATCCGGGACAAGCTTTCTTACTAGCTTCTCCCGTTTACCCGCGTTACCTTCCGTTGACATTTTGGTTTCCGCGACAATAAAACGAAGAACGCGCGGCACTGTAATGGAAAAACTTCCCGTTCGGAGATCCTAAAATTGCCAATTTTAAGGGAACGCGGAGTTAACTTCTATTTTTTTATTCGGCCATAAACGTGAAAGAGCCTTTATGTATCACGATTTAATAAAACTTAATCGTTTCCCTTGCGCTTGTTGTCGGCGACGGAAATACGACCGAGCTGGAAAAGATAACTGCCGGAGGAGGTTACCGCAACATTTTCCATTAAACGTTGCAAATGTAACCGCGACGGAGCTACAACTGAATCGAAGTAATATCTGCACACTCTTTAAAGGACCATTGTATAGGATTAGTAGATCGTGGAAGGAGTTAGTTTAAATAACGGCACCAGCACTTTAAATTAAATTTCAAACGGCAATAATCAAATGTCCACTTTATTAAAAAAAAAACCCAAATCACAGGAACCCGTCACCACTTATAATTAACTTAGAACTAGAAGAAAATACAGCGTAAAAGAAACTAGAGAAACTAGAGTCCAGTGTAGACTGGAAACTAGATGGCCTGAGAAGCGCAGAGACCTTTTTGGCGAGATTTCGCTCAAGCGAAGCTATAGTTCGTAGCGCACCGTTTAAAAGCTCAAGCAAAGCGGCAGTTTTAAGCAACTGTTTTGCAAAGAAAAGATAGTCGACCAGAGAAGCGCAATGGCCTATTTAACCGGCCAAGCGAAGCAGAAGTGACGTACAGATAGCAACTGACTTTTCGGCAATCACCTGTGTCCGAAGAGTCAGAATAGCAAGGGGAGAGGTGTTTTGGTTTTGGCAACCCCGACACACAGTGGTCCGGAACGAAAAATTTCGGGACATTTGTGTATAACTTTTGTACCGTTTCAGATATTGACATGAGGTTTGAACTAAAATATATTATAAAATAATCTCTTTCGAATAATACATGTTAGAACACATTTTTTGTTTAATTTGTTAGTCGTTTTTATAAATTTTTATGTAGTTGTTGAATCAGTTGCTTTCCTTATTAACACCATTGTATAATAATATTGTATGATAATATTCCAGGAGGGCATATGAAATCTTCTTTCTAACCACTCTTTATTACGATGAAGAAATTTTGATTCAATTGTAAAAAAGATATCCTTTGACAAATATGGAACATTTTTTTAATTGTCATGTATCATTCAGCATTATTTTTTAAATATATTATTATTAGTTATTACTAAAAACTATATATGATTTCTGATTGGGAAGGGATGCTCTATTTTATAAAAAGGATACTAACTAAGAGAAAATATGGGACGACACAATGAGGACATCGCAAAGAACTTAACCAATTTTGCTTATTGAAATATGCTACTTTCTATACGCTCTTTAAATGAGCATAATAACTAAAATAATTATTGAATTTCATTAATTTCTTCATTTTCGAGGTCCATAGACGCTTACAAAGCAATACAAATTCATTAGTTTTCAATTTCGAAAAGTCGACTTGTTAGTCGAATGTCCCTTTTTTCGATCCGGACCACTGTGCGGCACCTCTCTCTCTCTCTCTCTCCCTTAGCCTATAGTAATCGCGTGTCGCCGCAGATCTCGCGCGATCCGCAACAACCATACACGTGAAATAAAGAAATGTTCGCTTTCCGAGTAAATAAACTGGATCGTTTACAGCGAACTCTAGCCGGAATTTTGCTTTGTCTGAATGTTTTTGGACACGGTCGGAGCACGTACCAACCGGCTCACTAAAGCAAGTAAGTGTTCTACAGCTAACGAACGTGGATGCTGATAAGGGTTAATCAAGTCGGAAGACTTATACGACCATGATCGTAACGTTCCGAAGCAGTGACACGCTCTCGAGTTCCGGAGAGTCCATGGCTGCTGAACTTTCTGCACGGCGTCGCAGAATCTGCTTGTTATACTTCCGCGGCAGCCGGCTGGACGCAGTGGCAAATTTAGTTTAGGATTATAACTTTTCCGAATACAAACTGGTAATGTTTCGATAACACGTGCCCGGACATTCTGATTAATGAATGCTTCCGGGGTCATGGTGATAAAGTTACAACGCACGATTAGTGTTATCGTCATGTTCAATCGCCTGCGTCCGATGCAGCGCGTCGCAACTTTATTTTTGGAAATCGTCGGGCGTTTTCTCTGTTGTTCCAACCAATCGCAAACTTATTTTGAAAATCCTTTTCTCCCGTCATATGGTAAACAAATTGTTCTGACTTCTCGAAAAAACGGACCAATATTAAAAAAGTTATCGTCCATTGGAAACTGTACATTTACGGAGTCCGCGCTTCCATAATAAGTAGAAGTGGTAAGTAATAGACAGACAGGTTAAGTCTCAGTTCTCCACTGAAAATTTCATTTTCTCAGCGAGTAAAGCTGGCGGGAGAAAAATTTATTCTATAACTTCGATTTCAATAAAGTTGCTTAACTAGCCAACATTTTTTAATAAGCTCCGGTGCATTATACACCCGCGGTAGTTAGTTGAACGGGCACGGTATGCAGAGCAGGGTAAGCCCTAATTATATGAAACCAGCCTGGTAATCCCGAAATTCATTTCGATCGCCTGTTCTTCGTCACCTTTAACTTCACAGGAAAAGGCAAATTCTGGAAAATCCTAATTAAAGTTTGATCCTCCCAGGGCCGTGAACTAATAACACCTACCGGGCTTAGAACTCTCCAAAACAGTAACGTTTCTATATCGTGAACGAAACATCGTTTAATCCTTGTGCATCCAATGGATCAATCGCATTCGACCGGAAACTCTGCTCGGGATAAATTATTTAAAACGATTGGATCCGACGAGATTCTATTTCGAACTTACAAACTTCAAGCTTTGTTTTAGAAGTTTTCGTCTGGAGAGTCGACGGTGGTCGTGCCTGAAATAATTTTTGAAAAACGTGGCAATATCTCAGCGGTCGTAAACACAGGGTAGAGTACGAGGTCCATGAATTACGAGTAAATTTCGTAAAAAGCCGACCGGTAGCTACGTAGCTGTTTCGTGGCAGATAACGGGACCGGGGCGAAGATTAAACAGATTCAGGAGATCACGGGGCGAAAGTTAAATTCCTGGCTGCTCGGAACCTCGACGCTTTTCGTTCTTTCGGAAAGTTATCGGCGTTGGGCCGCGAAGTTGTTCGCGTTCGCTTACAAAAAAATTTGCTCGTTGACCCCCCACCCATTGCTTCTCTCGTACCCCAGGGCAGGACCTACCCCCTTGGGTCTGTAATTTATCGTGGCGCAATAACACAATTTAAACGACTTCTAGCGGCGCGGCGTGCACGGAAGACTCGTTCTCGGAACCCTGCGAGCGATTCACCGTCCCGCATCTACTTATGGTATCACGAACGCGATGCAGGCGCGGTACGTCACGCCGTCGGCGCACTTAGTTTTAATGTATGCAAAGCAATGCGTGTTTCCGGAATTTTCTGCGCGGCAGAACTAGACGTTGAATAGGTGGGAACTGAATTTTCTATATAGGAAGTCATTATAACCGACCGTTCACCCGAACTTGTCCCGAAACTTCGCGGCTCCGCGGAACGCCCCCCGCATTACCATATTCGCGCCGTTTATGCCAATTATTGCATGAAATTGAAATCGCACCTCGAGGAGAACTCTGCTCGGCCCGCAACAGTGCTGCGATATCGCGACCGCCGCTCGGTGGACGCAAATCGGCGTTTCGTGGCCAAAATATTGGTAATTATTTACATTAGGGGCTTCCTCATCGATTTTGATGACCTTAAAATATGTTGTCAAGGTCATCATTCTGAACAACTTTTTCCTATACATGTTCCGCCGCTCGATTTTAGTTTTCGAGATATTCGCAAAAAACTATTGCTAATACTGTATTGAATTTTATCGTATTCCTGCACGCTCCGTGGCAACGTAAGCCCGTTCTGGCGCGAAGTTTCTTTACATTTTGCCTGTAAACACGCTGTGGAGATGAGAGAGATAACATGGTCTCACTGTGGTCATACATACATTGGGTGAGCTTACAATTTTGAAAGACTACTTCTGGATTTTCGTATGCGTGGTCCATCCGCCCTCTCCACGACTTAACCACAACTCATTCTGATCGCATAATTTTTGCATTGCAGCTGTCACCCGGAATTTGAACTAGAATGGAAAAATCATACGAATAGAAGGAGGGAGTTGTGGTTATTTGATGGAGGGGGTGGAGCAACCACGCATACGAAAATCCTTTTATATATATGTTGTATATTGTATACCTGTGTTATTCATTTTGTGTTTGGTTAGAAACGCCATTAAGCAATCGCCTAGGCTGATATACGAAAATCCAAGAGAGAAAATTCAATATAGTATTAGCAATAGTTTTTTGCGAATATCTCGAAAACTAAAACCGAACGGCGATAACATGTATAGGGAAAAGTTATTCAGAATGAAGCCCCTAATGTAAATAATTACCAAAATATTATCCGTTGTCGAAGTAAATTAGTCGAAGAATCATCTACAACCAGAATTTCGATTTCGAAAGACAATTTGTGACTCAGACTGGCTTTTTACGATTTTGGCCCACTGTGCGCGATTTAGCTCTCGCGTTTTCTGATATTTAGCATGCGCGATACCGATTCCCACTCTCTGCGCGAGAGGCATCGCGGTTGTACCGATAAATCGTCTGTCTGCCGTGTGCCCAGCCGCGACAAAGACAGAGAGCGTGCCGTATCGCTGCTACATCGTCTGTTCCGATAATGGTACGATTGAAACGGAATTTATGTGACGCGAGACCTTGCGGAGCTTGATTTTAGGGCTACGCTTAAATTGCTTGTAAATGAAATTTCTATGGGACTGGACTGAAATTTACGTCGCACGAGGATTTCATATGGATCAGATGAATATTTCGTAATCGACAGAAATTATGATAAGTATTTCTGATTTTTCCTGTGACGGATTAGTCGAGTGATCCTATCAGTCAACTAGGTCTCTCACACCAATATGTTCTCGCGCAAAACTCCAAAAATAAATAACCAATGTGTGTTGGTATCAGCGCACAGGTTCGATCAAAACCAAAACACAAGCAATCTTGCAATTAACAAAATCCCAACGTTTCAATCCTGATGTGGATTATTTTCAAGAGAAGAATTTTTAATGCATCCGAAAATTACTAACACTGTAATATGTGTTAAACAAATTAAACAAAACAAAAGTAACAAAAGTAACACTTTGTCGTACTTGCTTTAACAGAAGGTTATACATGAAAAATTACAGAAAGAAACTGACACATTGCCGGTAGCAATTGTACTGCAACCATGTGAAGGTTAAGAAATGAAAACAGTAGATACATAAAATTATTTTTTTTTCTATATTCAGGAGTTACCAATAAAATTGCACTGTCAATTGAACCTTTGGTAAGACCCACTTTGTGTTGTAACGGATGGAAAGAGTAAAAATTTACATATCTACCAGACGACGTGGATTTGTGGTACCAATTCGTTCTCAATTCATTGCCTACCCGTATTATACTGAGATCAAGAATACTCCAAAAATAAACAAGTATGCTAAGTGGTTTATCAATTTGTCCGGGGCCGTATCATTCAAACCTTTGTCCGAAGTTTCGCGAAATGCGATTTTCCTTTTAGCTCGTTTTGGGACGAAAATAGAGTACCGCAGTAAGAGATTTCTGCAGGTCACGACCTGCGCCGTACTCGCAGAAATAGGAAATTCTTCGAGAGACCAAATGCATCCGCATCTAAGGCAATCTTCCTGGTAAGTCTTACTGATGAGTCCAACTAGCAGATCTCGGGAAAGCTTTGTCACGCGTTTTTATCTGCACCTTGACGTCTCCAACTCGTCACAGATCATATAAAATAAGCCTCGAGAATATTTCATTAGTTGAAGTTCTCGGCCATGCTGCGAATAAACTTTCGGACTTTACATTTCATTTAATTTTCACCCTTTGGATTCGAATCAATTTTAAGGCTGCTCAGTAAAATTATTTTGACTATTACGCGGTTTGGCACGTCCTCGCTTTACGGGAAGAAATTTCACAATTACTCGAATAATAAACGAATAATAAACAGCGATTCTATTAGTTATTCAGGAGCTTTTCTCCTCGCAGTAAACTCGCCCGTCAACATTCGCCGAGTTTTACGAAATCTGTCTGCAGTCGATTTTATGCTCATCGGATGGAATTTATAGCGGGCCGTTCTTAGGATTGATTTGCTCTTCGAATCTACCTTGGGAATCATTGTTTAAGTGATCCTGGTAATATTCAGAATCCGAGGCAGCTTCGGAGATGAGATTAAAAGGGATCGGCTGGATATACAGCTCTTATAAACTCGACGCTCCAGTCGTTGCATGTCGGTGTCCTATGATTTATAGATTCTCGAGCAAAATGGATTCAGGGGATGAAATCAGGGAGCAAATGAGGAAATCCGTCGAAGCAAGTACATTTTATCCTTTTGAATTTGTTATAACTACACTTCAATTAATCAATTACGACTTTTAATGCGCAGGATGGTAGATATTACAATCTGTTATATTACCTGTACATTCCCCACGATAATGTTTCGAATTATATCAGGTTTTGTTTATTCGGAACATCATGATGCAACGTTCCCAGGACTACATCAATTTCATACTGCACTGTAAATAGATATCATGCCATAGGATCAAATATGTAAACACTTAGAGTATTAACATGCAATATTATAGTAGGAAATGCATAGTTCACATAAAAGAACGTTCAAACAACAAATGCTGACATAATAGAACGAGCATCCGACAATCGTTCCAAGAGGTTTCGACTTGACTGCTTTAGTGAATATTTTGAATACGAAAACTCTCTGTAAAAAATATTGAAATGCACTCGAAGAAAGGAAGTTGGAGAATATTTCCGTGCACATGAATTTGTGATTACGTGACTTACGTTTGCCATGTAGAATCGTGCCCTTTTAGTAGTATTACAATTTTGGATAAACTTTATAGAAAAATGCAAAGGGCCAGCATACGAGAATATGGAAATTCGAGTTTCTCAATAACGGAGCTCCATCCGAAGAAATTTCTCCGCGAAAGTTTTACTTACATTTTCCCCGGGAAATCATCCGGGACACCGTGTATGTAGCTCAATAAGAAGTCTACTTCGAAGAACATATTTCAAATTGCTATTCTTTCGAGTAAATCAATATCCTTTTTATCTTGAGGTGACAGTACCGAAACGACGAATTTTCTGTTCGATGCAACAATCGAATAACTGGAAAAAAGGCATCGCACTTCCCTTTCAGTTGTCAGATTCTTGAAAATGGAGCGAAGGGAAGTCATATACAGATTTCTTGAGACCTTTGGTACTGTTGCCTTCTGCATTACCAAAGACCCTTGAAATACTGGTCTTTTTCGTTTCGTAAGAAGCTTGGTGCTGTGGTCCTTTGTATTCTTAACACCCTTAATACTTTTGCTCTCTACATTCCAAGAGATCCCTGAAATGTGTTTTCCCTCTGCAGGAAGTCGAGCCTAGAGATTCGAACGACGACGGTTGAACCACGTAAAAACACGTTTTTTCGATCTAACTGGTCAGCGATTGACCGCCGACAGTTAGAATTCGAAAAGGTAAATACGCGATGGGTCAACGATCGAGCAAGCGAGCGAGTACGAATAATAAATAAGAAAGAGAGCGCAATAGCTTGTATATTTTGCGAGGTAGGTCAGTCAGGGCAGTCTTCGAAGACATTGACGAGTAGAGACAGTTTTTAAAAAGAGAACATGAGACTTTTGATTAAAAGAGTTAAAGAGTTTTTATATTAAGAGAGCACGAGTACACGAGACGCGAAGTGAGACTGGACAGCGCAAGTTGCCGATTTAAATGTATTCCTTTAATATTTAATAAAGAATTCTCAATTAAGTCCACATTGAACCTTCCTGACTCTACACCTCTTTAGCTCTTTGTATTCGATGAAAATTAATCTGTTGCCAACAGTAGAGCTTTTTGCGTTCTATAAACATTTAGAATCCTGTTATCAGTGAAGCTTGAAGTTTAATCGCTACTCAACTCTCAACAGTCCACTAAAGATTAGCAATTACTTTACTACACGATGTGAAAAATATTAAAACTCGTATTTTACAACAATGTATTCAGAACAATCGTGCGTTGCGAATATTTATTGAAAATAAAGATTTCCCGAGAATAATGGACAAAAACAAATGAAGCGTTAAGACAGGCTTCGACCATAACTCCTATGTGGACAGCGTTATCGCAGAGTACACCTGTAATCCCAGGACAAAACGGTCCTGCGCTGTTCTCTCCCGTCTCTCCTCACCTCGTCAATTTTTCAGGCAACCACTCGAAAAAAAAATGGAAGCTATTTACAACTCCACCCAATAGATATCTCAAGCGACCGATATAGCCAGAAGAGAAATCGGGAAAATCCGAAACCTGAATGAAGCACGTTATCCTTCGGCGAAAAACATCTATACCATTCCACGGTACGTGATTCCGTATTATTATTAGTTCGTGACAAATATGACTGAACGACATACAAAACTGTAAAAACATTTAATTCGATTTCGTACCTATCAAGCTCAAAAAATCATAGAGAATGGCTCCGAAATAAGCTCCGAGTGCAAAGGGTTAAAACAATGTTGAGCTGTGGAATTGGCCGTTCTGTCAATTGCATGGACATCAACTTCGACGGGGGACGGTGAGCTATTGATCAAGCGAGCTGGACGTAAAACCGGTAATACCGAATTCCCGGGCAACGAAACGCGACCGAATATATTAGACAACCTAATGGCTAGGGGTAAGTAAGGAGAACACGTCCCGCGCAATCACAGAGACGCCGTGCTTCGAAGGAAATGAAATTCCCCCGGTGTGTTTATTATTTCCGTGATAGCTCTCCGCGACAATACAATATTTATAATTGTTTAATAAATTCCGGTGCGCGTGTGCCGTCGCCGCCTCGCGCGCGGTTTCCCTCCGAAACGAATAATCACTGTGCAAGGCGAGCGCGGAGAGTGGTTGTAAGTCACGCGCGTGCCCATTCTACTAATTCGCCAGCGGCTTGTAAATTCTAATTCGATTGCGCGGGCGCAGGTCGGCCGCGTCAACGAACAAGACTCAAATGAAAAGAAAGTAATTCCAACGGTGCAACGGCGCGGCGCTCCGCGTCATATCCAACGGTGTTAATTTGCATCGTTTGATGCATTGTTGCGCCGAGCCACCGTCGACAAGCTCAGGCCGGAACACTACGCCGGAACACTATGCCGGAACACTACGCCGGGAATAGACGAGCAGGCATCCGGTCCGCGCGAGATTCGAATGCGAAACGGGAACCCCGCGGCATTAGTTCATCCCTTTCTTTTCCGACGAACCAACTTAATAAGCGCGGCTCGGTATGCAACTCGCGCGCACGCGTTTCGTCCACGTTCCCCGTCGAACCGCACGCGATTTTGCATACAGTCTACTATACATATTTTTCAAACACAGGACTCGTACGGTAATACATATATTACTTTTCAACAAAATTGGACGAAATCTAGGTACATGGTAGTGCACCAGTCAAGTTCTTGCACTACCTCCTTTTACACGAAATAACTTAGCCGTTTTTTACAGGCTTGTAACTCGGAACTGGAGGCAGATGGAGAGATGTAATTTCGTACATTTATTAAATGCTATCATCTCTCAATATTGACAAAACATTAATCTTCCAACATTAGTAGGTTCCGAGATATAGGACCTCAAAAATCACTTTTCTCACTGACTGACTGACTGACTGACTGACAGATCATCAAAACCTTTTGGGTACTTCCCATTGACCTACAAGTTTGAAATTTGGTACATAGGTCCTCCATAACAAACACTCAAAGGAATAATTATCAAAGTTTGAAATTTTACACTTTGAAGGGGTTGTATTGAAAAAAATATATTACGGAATAGGTATGTAGGATCAAACATAGCAGCATAACATACATAAGTATACGTTTTATTATAATAATTAATATAAAGATTAGTTTAAAAGAACGCTATTTAAGTTTTAAAGAGTTACATGGAGGCCTAAATTATTCAAACTTGCACGCTACCTAACGCCTTTTATGGCCATTGGTTTAAAAAGTAACGGCCAAGTTTGAATAATTTAGTTTAAAAATTAAATATCGTTCTTTTAAACTAATTTTTACAAACGCGTTTTGTCAGTATTACAAGAGGTATTTCTAAGCTAACGAACTTGGCCGTATTTTCTTTGATCTCACAACGTTTTACGAATATAGAAAACTCGGCTCGTGTTTACAGGACGTTTTTGTTGGTATATTTATCATAAACTAAACAGCGGAATAGCTTGAAACGAGAAAAAAAATATCGATGACAGTATGCGTTTCAGAAAAGTTGCCCGCGGAAACGAGGCTGTTGTAGAGAAATCTGGAAGTACAAGAAAAGTTGAAATTCGCTGGCCAGTGCAATCAACGACTATGCGGCAGATTCAATGCAATTTGACGTAGAATGACTCGCTCGTGGCCGGGCGCCCAGCGGAATCCGCGGGGAGAAGGTAAACTAGGTTAAAAGTGAGTCGTGACACAATGCGTCGGACTGCACGTGTGCATTCAGAGCCTCGGCTCGGAACTTCTTGCGGGCTGAAGTACTGGGCCGGATACAAGCCCGAGAGCGTTGTCTACCGTCCCCGGCGCGGCGCAGTTCCGTCGAATATTCGTGCATCGGGCTATCGATCGATTTAATGCGGCACACTTGATATCCGGCTCCATGAATCGTGTACGAAGGTATCAGGGAACGATTTCGAGAATTCGTATGAATTCGTATCGCGGCAAATTTCGAGTGAGGCACGCCCCTACCCTCTCCCTCGCCTCCCCGAGCCTCTACGTTACCCTTCTGTACACGCGATTGTGTGTTGCGGACCATGCCTCATTTTACAGAAGAAAGTTCACGATTCATCGCCGTGCCTCGATATTCCTCGTTCGACATTTTTGAAGTGAAACTTCTTTTGGCAGAGTGTGAGGGTGCGATTATAGTGGAGCGGCGAGCATCGATGATAGCGGCGCGGAAGCGGCGAAAACAAACGAATGCAATGAAATGCAACTGTATATATGTGAATAGTGGAGAAGTTCATTACATTGGTCTTTTTCCGCCCTGTTGGTCGCTAAGCCTAATTTGCGTCATGGAATATGCGACACGAAAAAGCATAACGGTCAAAAGTAGGGGTTGCGTTCTATACACCCTCTTCTCTCCATTGAGAGCAGTGGGTAAGGCCAGCGTGTTAGGCATTTTCGTATCGTAGGCAGCTGTCCTATACAGAGTGCGTACAGCCACCTACAATAACTCCGAAAGTATGATAGCGGCAGAAAAATTTTCCAAACAAAAGATGCATGAGAAAACAGGGGCTGTAATATGGCGATAATAGTTTTTTTTGCAGGTGAAGGTACACTTGAAGGTCACCTCCACTTTTTTAAATGGAATGTCCTGTTTTTTATACCATAGACAGATAGAGTATCAAATTTAGAGTATAAAAGTGTTGACCTTGGTATGTCCTAAACTTAATACTTAACGAGATATTATCCAAAGATAAAAAATTGTTTTTTGCATTGTTACAAACAACGGAGATATTCACAGTGGATATAGTTGTTGCCCTACCCTGTACGCTTACTATGAAGTTCACTTTTAATATGCTAAAGTTCTATAATTGAAAATGGTAAAATTGTAAATTCGGAAATATGCACAACTGGGAAATGCTGAAATTGAAAAATTGACAAATTTTAAAGTTGAAAAGTAGAAAATTGTGAGTCTGTGTAATTTAGGGAAATTTCAAGTTTAAAATTAGGAGAACTGGAGTTTTGAATTGTGAGGAATGTGGGAAATGCTAGAATTGTCAATTTTAATGTTGGAGAGTTTAGAGTAGAGAATTGCGAAACGACGAAATTGTAAAATTCAAAAACAGCAAATCGTAAAACTATAAAATTCTAAAGTTGCAAAGTTGCAAACTGTAAAATTGAAAAAATAGTAAAA
Source organism: Lasioglossum zephyrum (assembly GCA_028455615.1). Taxonomy (NCBI): domain Eukaryota; kingdom Metazoa; phylum Arthropoda; class Insecta; order Hymenoptera; family Halictidae; genus Lasioglossum; species Lasioglossum zephyrum. The sequence goes on from CM052332.1 coordinate 10,289,138, forward strand.
TTGTACAATTTTAAAGTTGCAGAGTAGACAATTATGTAACGGTGAAATTGTAGAATTCCAAAGCAGCAAATCTTAAACGGTAAAATTCTAAAGTTGCAAAGTTGAAAGTAGAAAATTGTGAAACTCTGAAATTGTAAAGAAAGAGACATAGTTCATAGCATGTCCAATACGCTTTCCTTTTTTGTATCGCAAATTTTGATCACTCCTTACTAGATTACAAGACATTTCACTTCTGCCACGCGTGGATTTCTACGCGGTGATTCTTTTTGTAAATGTAATGATCTTTAGATTCGTGTCAAGAAAGTTCGGCCATCGGCGAAACGAATAAACTAAATAACCATAAATACCGTCGCAGATGCAGGAAACATTCGGATAGCGTCGTTCAGTCGAGACGCCCTGTACATAAAGTTTTTACAACGCGGCCAGGCAAGAGAAGTTCTTCTCTCCTGCCTCTCTCCTAAATCGAAACAGCTCGTAAAACATTGACCGCACCGGTTTGTCCCGGCGCGAGTCGCTGCCCGGCGCTTATTTCGTTTCCTCGGGAAAAGAGCGCGAGAGGCGTAACAAATTCCCTTGCAATTGTAGCGCGCGGAACTTTCCGGAGAGTTACTCGCAGGTATCAAAGTTCAGGAAGTGTCGACCGTGAAGTCCTTCCGCGTAATTCGTTTGTCTAACAGTGTAGCAAATAAGCGCGGGGGAGAAACACGAGAAATCAAGCGAGCCAACCGGCGCGGCGCGACGATAGAAAATTCGTGACGACCCTCGTTCTCTATAAGTGTATCGATAAGTCCGACCGATAATGCCGCCACATTTGCGACGAGACTCGACGGCGATCAAAAATTTTCATAATGTTGTGAATTAGGAAGAAAATGTATGCTAGATGATTAATTGAATTAGAACACGACGATGTCTCAAAGCCAAATAACAATTCCAGTTCACCTGGAAACTTTCATTGTATTTTCTAGAAAATAAAATTGTTTACACGCAAACGTACGGAATGAAAGTTTTAATTAAAGCGCAGTACTTTACAACAGTTTTTCCGGAGCAGAAAGGATCACAGTAATAAAATTCCACTTGTTTTGTAACTAATTGAAAATTTGTTTTCGAAGAACTTCCGGAGTGCAGTCGTACCTAAATTCGAAATGAGACGGCTTCCAAATTCAGCCAAACCCTGCGGAAGTTCTTCAGGCAGTCAGGGCTTGACTACGGAATGAGATTTTTATTATTCATTTGTTGGAATATACTACTTTCCAAATTGGACGAATATAACTTTTTATTTAACGCGTCGTTCATGTTTTATATGCGGATTCGTTGATTTCATTAAGGAGCTGAAATCGATGGAGGGTGACCCGGATTAGGTTCCATTAATTTCCGTTCCCACTTAAGAATTCATGATCTTAGAATAAGACACTGCATTATTGCTGATGCGAGTCCCCGGACTGTTAAATATATGAACTCGCTGTTTTCGGATCGCTTGAATTTTAGTACTAACCTGACTGTCAAATTACTGCACTAAATTATGCGATGCCTCGAATTTTTCTACATGCTGTGCGCGAAATACATTTCACCGACACACACACACAAACACACACACAAACACACACACATACACACGCACGCATGCACAGACAGACAGACAGAGAAAGAGAGTTTACACGGGGCTCGAAAATGGTTTCGCCGATCGTTCTGGGAATTAGAAAGAACGGCATTCTTTTTTTCCGGATCCTATGCAACGGTAGGCGTCGCGAAAAATCGAGCACTGCAAACCGCCGACCGTCTGGTCGTTCGAATAAAACAACACATGAATACGGGCAAACACGCGCGCGCACACGTGGCGAGCCGACGCGTCGGCCAATAAAAGAAAAGGGAAGTAGGGGAGCACAATTCGCGATAACACCCACGGCAACAATAAATGTGCAATCCAATAGATTCGATTGCATAACGGCGGCGGGACCGTTCATAGAATTATTATTGCGTTCTCGGCAATTCCTATCCCCCCTGATGGAACCGGTCTGAAAACGAGATTGAATCTACCGGTTGAAATAAATCTGCGACCGAATAATGCCGATCGAGCATCCCAGGTCAATTACATTCACCCACGATTTATAAGACGAACGATCATACAGACAATACGGGCGCTGTATCCTCGCGAGGAATACTGATGCGGGCGAACGTGGAACCTGCGATTAATAGATGCAAATGGTATTTCGAGTAAAATCATTTTTTTCGTTTCATGTCAGAAGAGAAATGCATCTATAAATGCATACAATCACGGACACTTTTTAGTTGTATCTCGTGTCTTGGTTTAGCTGAATGTCGTTCATCGTTGAAGCAATGGTGGGGATAATAATTAACCCTTTGACTGCGAAAGACGTGTATACGCGTCCTTACAGAGCCATTACTATGCGCGGAAGACGTACCTATACGCTCTTACAAGTCCATTAACACTTCCAGTACAGCACAATGTAGTGGCCTGCCTCGTAATATTACGGGTGAATAAATAAGTTCATTGAATATTTCCCCACGGAAAGCGTCTTCGTAATTTTAGTAATTGCAAATGACATATAACCTTATTCAAATGCGAATATTTTCACTGTTTTCATTTAAAAAACAAAGAAAACAACATTTTCTTCGTCGATTCAGTTGCTACGACGATCGGTGGCAAAGTGTTCCAAAACGAGTGTCGACTTCGAACATTTGAGCTCTCGGGAGGTTCCGGTATTAAAACTCGGTCTTAAGCATACCGTCGTAGCGAGCGCACCGTTAAAACAAAGCTGCGCTGCGTTCCGGAACAGTCAGGTATCTTTCCTACGATTTTAGCAGATTTACGATGCCCGCTTCTTGACAATTGTTACCTAGCTGTCTTACGCCGGATCCGCTGGGAGAACGGCGCACTACCTGAATACAGAGTATCTCTTGAACGATACTGTTCCACGGAACAAACTGATGCGAGATTTAGAAGTCACGGAGGAATAGCAACGCCGTTCACTGTTAGAACCATCTAACAAACGTACACCTTTAACGGAGGTGTACAGACCGTTCCGCCTGAAATAAATACGTGCTTTACTCATTCTTAGATAAGTGAAATCTATAGTTCCATTTATAAACAAAAACCTCTAATGACATTCGGATCATAACCGAGACATTCGAGATGCTGTGGTCTAATAATATATATTACTATAATAAATAAATATATACAGGGTGTCTAAAAATTCCTTCAACATCCGGATACGGGAGGTTCCTGAGATCATTTGAATCAACATTTTCTTTTACAAAAATGGTGTCCGCGGCTTTGATTAGGAGTTATTAACGAAAAATACGGACCAATCAGAGCGGGATCTAGACGCGTGTTGGCACAGTCAGCCCGGTAACAGTAACCTTGAACGACCTTGGAATAATTACAGTCGTCGAATTCTTAATGAAAGGGACTATCATTGTGGGTGTTTAAAAATGGGTGGTTCCATTTGAAAAAAGTCAAGGTGACCTTGACATCTGAAAAAATGACATAAAAACTTTGTGTCAGCCTCATTGTATCATTCAACTTTCTTCTTACCATATTTTACGTATCTTTTATTATTATCTTCTATCCATTTTTTATGGATATAGTAAAAATTATGTAATCAATTATCAATTATGTTCAAAATTTATTATGATTATAGCAATATAGTATATTGCTTTCTGAGGTATTTTTAATTTATTTAAATATTTATTTTTAACTTTTTATCGCGTAATTATATATATATTGTGAATATCACAAATTTATTATCTTGAAGTTCAAGTCAGGGGGTACAATCATTCGTAAAAGTCACTTACAATTTTTTATAATATGAAGACAATTCGATTAAAAAATAAATATAACATGAAATTCACTAATTAAACGAAAGCTCTTTAAATTAATCTATTTTTTTAATGCAAAATATACTCATGAATGGCTTTCATTGCCAATATATTGATGGATTTCGAATTTCTCGTACTTTTGTCGCCCATTGTACCTCCAGAACATCCTTGAGGTGCAAGCGTTAGGTGACTCAGCCTTTATATACATCTGTTTTCGTAATGTTGCGAAATTTGCTGTACGTTTCGTGAATAAAAGATGTACGTGTGTCTGACGCGACGCATCGTGGATAGAGTGCCTTAATTGACACAAGAGTTTCAGTGGAAAAGCCGTTAATCGGTTGATCAGTGAGCGGATCGGATCAGGCTAGTTTGGTGTGGTCGGCGGTTCGGGCAAAGCGTCGATCGGCATCGGTCAGTCAACTTGCCCGTGAAATCCGTGCAAAAAGGTTGGAGAGCGGACATCGAAGAATTCGGGCGGTGCTCGAGCGACGTCGGGCGGGTACGTGCCAGCACGTACGTTCGGCAAGGAGCGAGTAACATGTCCGAGGCACAATAAATATCCTCCTGGAAGCAGCGGGACGTTCAGCGTCCAGGCGCCGTTACTGCACATCTGGCGCTGTCGCCATGAATATAGCCCCATACCAACCGACCCGGGGCTCTGCTTCTGCCACCTACTAAACTCCCTTCCGCTCGTTTCCCCGATCCCTTCGCCCGGGAACCCAGCGCGCCATACCCTTGTCTCGGTGTTCCCTGTGTCGCGAGAAAGTTTCATCCTGTTTTGCACGGCGAACGACCCGGGTACTTCGTTGACGGTGTCGTGTGGGTCTCACGATCTCTATCCACCTCCGACGTCTCCGTCGGCTGTGTCAAGGCTGTTTCCCCGGGGTTCCGTGCAAGGGGAAAGGTGGGGGCAATGGTAGAAGGGGCAGAGAAGCGGGAAGGTAATCGTTAGACCTGCATAGAATCGCCGAGCAACGATCTACGGGAAACCCTGCCAACTCGCGTCTCCTTCTCTCACGAGGACCGCGCGAAAGGTCGGCCTGGGTGAGGAAAGAAAAGGGGATAAAGTGGTCGGGTAACAGACGCTGCATTTCGGGAACAATTTACTCGGGCCCACCCCTGGGGAGGTATTGCTAGCCGTCGATACTTTTGTTCGATCTTACGCTTCTCTAGCCATTCTCCCCGGGGCTGAACGTATATTTTTCCTTCCTCCTTGATTACGGGAAACCCGGACCCGAGGTTATTGTTATGTCCTCGGTTTATGGAGACGCGCCGTTGCATTGATTGGGGATGATACCCTCCTGCGACCGTGTACCGGCTGATTGGACGCGAATTACACCGGACGACATTTCTCTAAGACCGATACGATTTACGACGTGACATTTATGTATTTTAGGGGAATGCTGAACGTCTCTGTTTCCATATTATAAGCGGAACTATTATAATTGTACAGGGTGTCACGAAATTATATGTCACATTTTTAAGAACGTGTTCGAAGTCAAACGTTTCACCCTGCAGAAGATTTGCATCGAGACTGTCGCGACGCGATGGAAATTACGCGACACATGTTCGTGTATATGTGCGAGCTCACCGGAAACCATTGCACTCGCAATCGCGAGATAGCCGATGCATAAGTGGTCATAATATTTCATTAGAGAAGTTATAGGAAATTGATGTTCCTTTAATTTCGCTACTCCACGTTTGATGTCATTCGCGATAGTTCCTTTGACCATGAAAAAGTTGTTACAGGGTAAATTTGTTACGAGAATCGCAGACGATTCTGCCATTAACATGATTTATTCCGAGTGGCATAGTTGATAGTTACAGTCAGATTCTATGTGCGAGAACAGTTCGGAAAAGTTTCCTTGACACGATCATTTTGAGAATCATTCAAATTGATTGACGCGCGATCTTGTCGGCTGATTTATCGTTTATCATTTCTACTTGTACTACACATAGTTTGGATTTTATTCGTTTATGACATAAATGAACACTGTGAAGATATTATTACAAAATTTTTAAATGTCGTTACGCTATTTTGAACTACTTAAAATTATGAAAAAAGAAATAATTATTCTTTATAAAATTTCTACTTCTTAGAAATTCACTTGGATAAGGTTTGTTTCCTAGAAGAAGGTGTTCGAACTAAAACATTAAAATATTATCATCGAATGCAATCGCTAATATGGTTTGGTAGATTAATGGAAGTGGAACTAGATAGTAATGGCCAGACACGCAAGATAGGAACTCCTCAAGTTTACGCATACTAAATGAATCTTTAAACTTGATCTTCCCTGGAACGAAGTTTTCTCCGAGCAGACTTCGTTCTATCTTTCGCGCATAAAATTACTTTCTTCTCGAGCGTATTACTAATTATGGAACACATTGCATATTAAATCAAAGAGAGCCAGCAATCATTTCTGTGCCCATTGTATGGTTTCCATTGAAAATAATAATTGCAATTACAAAGTCAATTTGTATCGTACCCAACAGAGGAGAAGTGTCAGAAAAAAATATGAAACGAATGAAACTTCACTTCGACCATTATTGAATGTATGCTAATTATGTTTTCGTGAAATGTTTTTATGAAAAACGGCAGGTAAATCTATTGTTTGATATGACGTTTCTTCCACCCAGATTGAGGATTCGGCCTACTGTGGTGGTCCGACGTTCCCTAGGCCTATTGTTGAACCCGTCGAGTCTGATATTTACGAGACCCCGTGTCTCTTCGCAAGAGAGTCCTCCGGAGCAGGCCTCTTCATTTATTAATTTCCAGAGACAGCTCCCTTACGCGGCGGTCTCGAGCCTCTTCTCGTAGCTCTCGCAGCATCTTCGCGACGTCGAACGTACACCGCGGGGTCGTGGTCGTTCCGGTCGCCCATTTCTTTCCTAGGCGGCACGCCACGCCAGCAGCAATGTAGATTGGTCGGGCAGGCAACCAGCCAGCCATCCATCCAGCCATCCAACCAGCCAGCTATCCAGCCAACAAGAGATCAAGAGAGAGAGAGAGGGAGGCAGCACGCGCGAGCGAACCAGACCAGCGTCGTTCCTCTTTCACCAGGGGCTAAAGTAGGGGATGACGGACTCCGGTGAAGCCACAAACTAATTACGACCCGGGGCGCCGTCGAGAGTAGAGGCGCCGGTGGCTCACTAGGGATTGTCCGGGTCGTGTAGAAGAGAAAGCAGAGGCAGCCCACGCCGCGCCGCGCCGACGAAAGAGAGGGGTGGCGGCAGGGCAGACAGACGAGGGTGTAAGCGCCGGAGCGGTGGAAACTGAAGGAGGATGCTGAACCGAGAAGGATAAGGATTCCCCGGGTATCGTCTGGGGCTGTTCCCCGCAGCAGGTCTACCTAACTGTATCTACCGAGCCGTATGTACCTCGTCTACTTGCGTTAACTATACTTAAGTGGCTGAGTTCCGACGCCTTACGCGCACGCGAGGCTTCTTCGCGAAACGGAGACACTCCGGGCGGACCGACGCGGCACGGATAAGCTGCAAGCTCCCGCGCCTGTGCAAAGAAAGTTCAACTGGCAGATATTTATTGCGGATTTGGATGCGAACAACGCCGCCATACCGGGTCTACCGTACCCCATGCGCCATGGTTATTCCACGGAGATATGCTTGTAACGTATCTGGTCCCCTTTGTTCTCGGACACCGAGGAAAATTCAAGCGAAAACACGACGGAACCTCGGACCTTGCTTCACACCGGGACTATCAGGTCTGAGAGATGTGTCTCGGGATTCTTGTTCGGCAAGTTTTCACTCCTCTTTTGCGTATCTACAGGCGGTAGACGATTCGTATACAGGGTGTCCCAAAAGGGCATAACTCAGAGACCTAGATAATAGGAGGGTCAGTTAAATATTCATTGGACTTTGTATTGTACCGCGCCGTAGTCGTTCTTGTCGACACGAGACCGAGCGGGAGTTCAGGTAGGCATGTCTTACACATGATCTACACCGGGTAATATTCTGCTTAAACGTTTCCCCGATAACTGCAGCGACGAGTGAGCAAACAGTACCTCGCTGAAATCTTGCAGTGACGAATTGGTGGGACTATTACTATTTAACGTGTTATTGTTTCTGAAAGAACATTTCAAGAGTACTAGAGAAAATAGACTGAGAAAAGTATTGAAATGTTATATAAATCTTCACTCGAAAAAACAATTGCTGATTTTCATCATCTTCAACCGTATACAGCTCTACATACCGCTGAACACCGTGCGAAGCGAAATAACTGTTTCGCGGGGGTGAGGACGTTCTACCTGCCGAACACGATCGTTCCTCGGTTTCTGTATTAATTAAACCGGCCGGATGCCGAACGAGGGTAACTCGTACCGTTACTGGCTTATTAGTTTATTTTGGTGTGGCCGGTGTTTAGCAACATTGCGTAACCGGAGAATGATAGCCGCCGCAGTAGACCGTCGGGGTGTAGCAGGTCGGAAATCGTGCTGCGCTAATTATATTTTAATCGGCTCCGTGGCGAACGTCTTTCCGCTTCGTTCAGCTTTCGTTTTCCTGGCAATGTATCTCCGGAGGGGCCTGGGACCGTCGTTTTAACGAACACAGGGACACGGTGCGTTCGCAACAAAAACATTAGCGTCAGCCTCTCGTTTTATTCTCGGCAGCGTGCGCTAGCTCGCGCACGCTGCGCTTTGTGTACACGGCCGTTTTTAATTGAAACGGAATATTTATACGCAAGCACATTTGGGGCGGCCGGGATACGCGGGAAAAAGGAATGAAAGGAACGCGGAGCAAACGGCGTGGCAGTGTGCACGGGGAGAAAAAGAAATGGAGGATACGCGAGAAGCCTGGCGTGTGCACGCGCGAACGCGAACACGCGAGAGAGCTTCCCATGGTAACGAAATGAAAGAAAGCGGACACGAAATGGAACGCCCAGTGAAATTCTACGATACAACGTGTTTGCCTTAAATCATCGTTATTAACGATTCGGGGAAGGAGCAGCCGAAACACGGTCGCGATCGCTGTTTACCGAGAACAAATTCTTGCTTATCTCTGCGGCGCGCACGGCGCCCCCCGGCAAGAGAAAAAAATTTAAAGGCGGAGATTCCGTGGAGACGTGGAGGGGACCGAAAGTCGGCAAAACGCGTTAAGTCGCCGTTTTTATAAAAACCTACCCTCAACAGCCTGGAATTTAATTACCCACTTCTGGTGAATAAAAAGATCGATGTCTCTACAAGAAGTGCCTTGAAGATTGTGTTTGGTAATTATTTACATTAGAGGCTTCCTCGCCGATTTTGATGACCTTGAAATGTGTTCAGCAAAAAACTATTGCTGATACTGTATTGAATTTTCTCTCATGGATTTTCGTATATGAGCATAGATGATTGTTTAACGGCGTTTCTAACTGAACACGAAATGAATAACACAGGTATACCATATATGGAACATATATATAAAAGGATTTTCGTATGCCTCTTCACCCCCTCCACGACCTAACCACAACTCATTCTATTCGTATGATTTTTCCATTACTATGTTACGAGCCAAGGTTTTGGCAGTAGGCGGAAACCGAGGGGAGTTTAGGTTTTTAAGAGAATTCGGGTTAAGGTAGGAAAGTACACGTAGGACTAGCCGCTGAGCTCAGCCAACGGGGCGCCTTGTGTGGAACAAGGGAAAGGACTAGCCGGTGTATCTTTTACCACCGTGGCGCCTTGTGTGTGGGACTTGGTAAAATGTGGACTTGCCGCTGTTCCTTTCGCCAACGGGTCGCCACTGCTGGAGTGGATAAGAGTGTGTTTCCGCTGACTCGTAACTTGTTTAAATGAATCTGATACACCTCTAGCGGCAAAGGTGTATAGTCACGAAATACTAACGACTGGAAATCGAATAAGGAACAGCGTGGTTGAAATGAACTCCAAATTAGAGTAACACACGATGATATAATCTTAATCAAGTATAGGAATTACATGTGTATAGTGTAACTTGTCGCGAACTGAATCTCTCTGTGTTGACGCACCGAGGAATGCAGAGGCTATCTACTACAGAATCCATTAATGGGATTGGTACCGAAGGGAATACTTGATGGGAAACTTATACCCGATTTTGTTTAAATGAGATCACGACGTGGACCGACGCGCACAACGTGAAACTCTTCAAATGAAATCCAGAATCAGACTAGGCAAGTTTGTGGGGACCACAAAAAAACCGAATTCCTGGGAAAAGAGATTACAGCAGCTGCAGTACTTCAAGCCCTTATCTCCACTGATTCCCGGAGAATCCTTAGTTTTTCTGAAGGGGCCATCTATTAAGGTTACCAACGCTCGTAACAACTAGTTCAAATTCCGGATGACAGCTGCAATGCAATAATTATGCGATCAGAATGAGTTGTGGTTAGGTCGTGGAGGGGCCATACGAAAATCTAGAAGTAGTCTTTCATGTATGACCAGAGTGAGACCCTGTTATCTTTCTCATCCCCACAGCGTGTTTAGAAGCAAAATGTAAAGAAACGCTGCGCCGGAACGGGCTTACGTTGCCACGAAGCGTGAATGAATACGAAAAATTCAATGGAGTATTAGCAATAGTTTTTTGCGAATATCTGGAAAACTAAAATCCAGCGGCGGTAACATGTATAGGAAAAAGTTGTTCAGAATGACAACCTTCACAACATATTTCAAGGTCATCAAAATCGGTGAGGTAGCTCTTAATGTATATAATTACCCTGTGTTTTAAAGAATTGATAAATAAAATAAAGCAGCCAGTGGACTTAAACATCATCCACTGTACAAGGGTTGATAGTGTCCACGGTGACGGCATTAATTCCGTGTTTCCTCGTAATTTGTATCAGCGACGACGCCTATGGTCCGGCAGCGTCGTCGTACACGCACCGCGCACGTCAATTGAACGTGATGGTGAGTTCTGTTCGCGGGGAAACGCGGACGTTGCCGGTGACCGGCGCTGTGACGGCGTTCGATGATAACTTCCGGTGAAAGCCGCGTCCCGGCGATACGCGCAGGAAAATGCATCCTCCTCCATCGTGGTGTCTGGCCGCTGGAATGATGCGGCGTGGCGTGGTGCGGTGTGGTCCGCGCCGACGCAATTAAATCCTCGAGCCATCTAATTGGCCGCTTCTTCTGGCCTAAGCTTAATTGAACATTATGGACGTAACGATGTAATTGCAGCGGCGATTTAGAAATACGCATACCTGAACATGCGAGCTACACGGGGGACGTCCGCTGCCACCGGAATGAGCGAAGACGTCACAGGAGGACGAGTCCTCCTTTTTCGAGACGCTAATTTCGGTTGGAAATCAGTCCATTTCGCACGAACCGTGGACCAATGGTGCATTAAGACCGGATGAGGCAAAAACAGAAACTGTGGGAAGGCGAACAACATTTTTTTTTGTTTGACGCTCCGTTTTCAAGGATACAGTTGAAAATACTCGGAGTCCATTTAGTTGACTGGCTGGACAGATCGGTAACAGTTCGACGTATCTTATTGAATGCTTCCAAACACACGAGTTCCGTGTCAGCAACAAGTTACAAGTGCGCGGAGTATCGGAATTCGAACCAGCCGGCCAATACATCACTTAAAAGGACTGATTGCAACCAATTCGTCTTGGGTTTATAGTATATAAGTTGGTATCGTATAGTTTCGAGCCTGGGAGCGTGGTGCACCTGCGCGAGAAGTCAACGTAATAAACTAAGAAGGTTTACTAGCCTCCTCTATATTATGTCACGTTATATTATTACACTAGAGCAGCTCGCGTGTTTTGTCTCGTCACGGTGCTCACTGTAACGGGGGCTAAAGCGAAATCGACTCTCGTTTATCCATCTGACGCGAGGGGTGATTCCCGACGCCAAAAAATAAGTCTCGGGGAAAATCTAAAGGGGACGCTTCTCGACTGTGAAGAATAATAACGCCAGAGAAACCATTCTTTTAACCTTTTAACTGGGGAGTTAGCTGCCAGCCTCCAGAAACTTTTAATATAGTTTTGTTCCGATATAAAACGATGGCTCGGGACCGTCTTTCGCCGTGTTTCGGAATAGGGTACGAACGTAGCGGAAAAACTCTAAAGTAAATGTTTTTTTCAGGCGCAGCTTGTTCGACTTTTCTTCCGAAAATGCAGCAACTATTTTGCACAACAAAGGACACACGGGGTCTATCGGTTTAACTTCTGATCAAATAACTTCGACTGAAAGCTGGCTATGCTAGCGCGTGACCGGGCGAGCTCTCGAAGTCTGAGAAGCTCCTCCTTAACCCGAAATTTCCATAATCGATCAAGTACGTTTCACCGGAGCAACGTTAGTCGGTGCGCTATGGTTACGAGTATCTAACCGCTTTGCATGATCACGGAAAAAACAGGGCTGCCTTTGTATGCGATTCGCAGCGTATCCCCACATCCTTCACCAGCTTTCTTTCCTCCCATACGCATCCTTCCTATTCGCCGCGCCTCTACCCCGACCCATCCCCCTCCCTCTCTACCCTTCCCCAGCGAGTTTCTCATTCAATCTTCCCTATATCTGTCTCTCATTCAGCTTGCTCCAACCCATACCGTCTCGCCCGACACCCTCCACCACCGCTCTCTTATTACTCTCTTTTCGCAATCTTTTAAAATTCCATTCCTCCCTCATTTTTCTGTCACTTCTCACCCGCGCCACCGCTCGCAATTTTTCTTTCGCACTTTGTTACAACCCCGCGGTTGATCCACCGATTGTTCCGGCTCCATAAAATTCGCAGCTTATGCGCCAGCTACCTTGCAGTCATAGGATCAGCACGGTCCAACGAATTAACTTTTATTTCTCCTGTTCTGCTTAACAAAAAATTATGAGAAAATGAATGCACGTTCTACCCGATCGCACACACGACTATGATTTTTTTTCGGAATTTCTCAAAAATTCCGCAAGCTCAAATTTGCTGATTTTATCAGATTACCGCTGTACGAGGAGTACAGAGACAAGATTAGAAATTTTGTTCCGAGGGCTTTACACAGGCTTCAGCAATCTTGCAAGACTACGAAACCTAGGTGACTATACAATAATGAGGTTTCGAGGGATTTGGAAACTCGAACTTGAAGATCCCGAGGGATTAGAAGGTCTTTGACTTCGTGCTAATTTCGGAAAGTTTTGAGGAGCCTCAAAACTAGGTCTGGAGGATCCAAGGGATCGTGGGAATCTTCGATTTTAGGTCTGTTGAGAACTTGAGTGTTCTCGAGAGCTTTGAGGTGACTGGATGTGCCAAACTGTTTAGTTGTCGTAAACATCTCGAATAGTTTCAGAGTACTGTAGAATTCGAAAATTATTTTAACCATTTTACTGTTTTAAACACCGCAGTTTATTTATTGTATACAGAAGAGATTTGCTCCAAGAGGCTGATCAGTTACATTTGCCTAAGGAGGCACGAGAAAAGAAGGCTTTTTAAACTGTCTGGGGAGTCCCGGAACTTTCCAGAAGTTGTGAAGAGTTTGGGTTATTCCCAAGACACTCTGAACCCTCGAGACCGGCCAGACTAGCCAAGATTCCCTTCAAAATCCTCGAATGGGCCTGGTAAACTCGAGGATCAGAGTCCTCGAGACGTCTTAAATCTGTAACGGTGGGTCACTGTTTGTGCTCGAGATCTCGTCTGTAAAATCTCGACCATACGCGACACAGATTATAGATCACTCATCTTCTACCGAAATGGCGTCGATTGGCTGACCTACCCTCGTCGTATCCGGCGAGTTCTGCGCGAGGGATCAAGATGACTGACTTCAAGGTTGTCGATATCGTGTCTGCTAAGTCCTAAGTGAATACGATCGGCTTGTATCACTTCTATTTTGCCAATCTGTGGCACGCTGAGCCCTGGATCTGCAAGATTGTATCCGATGGCTCTCCGAACATTGTCTTGTCCAATGAATCGAGACCATCTACCCTCCTTCGGTTATCCGAACCGAAGCATGACTGTTCGAACGAAGCTCCTCACAGAGTTGCGCAGAATTACTTCATCAATTATAATTATCCAGTAATTCGATTACAGTGTATTAAATTATTTAGTAATCCCAGGTGGTTCATTCAATTAAATTTCAATGTAATTCATAATTCATGACACCCATTCCAATTAATTAAAACAGAATTCATAATTCAAAATACGATTACGAGGTGCGTTGGTAATTTCGAATTAAAGCGGCTGTGTGCGTATTATGTGCGTGTTACAAAAATGTTTGACACTATTCCACCTATTTCGTAGAAACTGTCTGGCATTGGTATCGATCCTTTCTTTATGTAAAATATGAAGCATTCCGTCGCTCGCGCCAGTCCAAATTGACCGGCGCTAATTGGTACGCGATGGGCCTGATAATACGAAATTTAATTGCAAACAACGCCGTCCGCGGTTGCTATTAATTTTGTAAAAGCAACGGCGATGGCTCGGCTAAAATTATACAAATATTAATTGCCTGACGTCCCGGCCCGTAAAGCGAACGAAGAGCCGAGTACAGGCGAGAGAGTGAGAGAGAGAGAGAGGGAGAGGGAGACAGTGAGGCGTTGTGGCTGGAGGGAGGAACGCTTCCGGTGGTTTTCGCCGGAAATTCGTCGAAGGATTGACTAGCGTAACTAACGGGGAACGTAGTGACACAGACGACGACAGAGAACAGCCGGTTTGGGTAGAAAAAGATGAGAGAGAGAGAGCGGCCGGGATAGTGGGTGGACGCGCAACGCCGGAAGAAAAATGGGTTTCGGGGGATCAAAAGGTCACGTGCTGCGCTGTCGAGGGTAAATGCAGCCCCGGTCGAACCTTGTCAAGGGATTATCGATACACCTTTGCAATAAGTGTGTTAGCCGTTCGTTGCGATGGATGGGTCTCTCGTAATCGCTCGACGATGAACTCTTCGAAACCTGTTATCTCTGTCCCACCCAATGTCGCCAGATCAGGGAAATTGACTCGAACTGTGGGGAATACAGTTGCCTTCTCTCTATCTCTGTCTGTCTCTGTCAGTACCGGATTAGTCACGTGACTAGTACAGTAATCCCTTGATTCTTGTCTAGAAGGCTGTTCACTGAGCAGACAAGAATCGCAACCTGACTTGCTCTTCTGATTTATGGCTGCGTCTACCGCTCCGACCACGCCGAGGGAGACTACAATAGAGAGGTGAACATAGAGGAGAGCAGTGGAGACAGGGAGTAGGCCTAGACAAGAATCAGGACCTCGAACCCCGGAAAGTATTCGGAACTTTACTGTAGTAGAGTTTGGAGGAACATTTTGACTCCTGTTGTTCCAGGATCCCTAACTGACGATACAGCAGCGCGTCCGACGACGCAATTCGCATCGCTGCGGACGCGTGTTTGTCGTGTAACTAGATGCGTCGAGCTATGAATATTTATCCGAGGGGCCAGACTGTAAACAAATGTGACGCTCGCCGAACACGCCAGCGATGACGACAGTGTTAATAATAACAATAGATTCCAGAATTGAACAGCAATTATGTGCCGCAACAGGACCCGCTCGTTCTAATAACAACGGCGGCAGCCATTATGGCCGTGGGCGAACGAGAATAAATTCGACGAACCCGTAACGCCTGTTGTGACGCGGTGTTCGAGAACTCCGACGGTAATCTGGAAAAATGCTGGCCGCGCTGTCACGGGAACGGATTTCGCCGGATATCGCGGATTGAAATTTCTGTCGAGTGTTCGCCCGGGATTTAATGGGCGAGTTTCAACTGTGTGGGTACATTGATTGAAATTATTCGTACACGACCGGCCGAGAGCGGTGATTATAATATACAAGCGGAGGATATGTAGCTATTTTATTTTCGACCTAGATATTAAACGGTCCGAACGTCGTTTTTGTCGGCCGACGCAATGATTTCTGTTGTTTCTCGACCCAAGAATATTTACACCATGTGGCAACTTATAGTTATTTAGCACTGGTACTAAGTTGTCACTATAAATAGTTATTCAATTTTAAAGGGTCTCCGAGTATTACAGTATTTTATCCATAAATGTCCGAAAAGTTTGACCTGTAAATGTCCCAGATCTATCCCCACTACTGCGGGTGTACCCCCTTGAGAGGCCGTGAAGCTCGAGAGGCCTAGGTCGCCGAGAAATATGACACCATGCGGCTCAGATATATCGGTGAGCCCGCCTAATCAGAATTTCCAACTTCTCTATTTTTCATTATTTTATTGTGGAACTTCGATGACCATATTTATGGCATTTTTCTAATAAAAATCATACCGAATATGATAAAATTCCGATGATATTCCCTTGCGTAATAGACAATTAAAGTTTCGAGCGCAATGAAGGACGAGTCTTTGAAATGTGCCGGCGACTTTAATTGTCTATTACACAAGTAAATATCATCGGAATTATTTGGAAATATTTGGGATTATTTTCATTAGAAAAATGTCAGAAATATGGTCATCGAAGTCACATCAAGAAATAATGAAAAATAAGGAAGTTGGATATCTGGATTAGCTATGTTTACATTTCTCGGCGACCGAGGCCTCTCGAGCTCGTCTATCCTTTTCTACGTTCGGCAAAAGTCAAAGAATACTGTCCCTGGAACATAAATGTCCCTCGGCAGACCCGTGCTGGGGACTTATATGGATAAAATACTGTAATTGGGGCCACTGTGTTGACTGGCAGTCAACAGGTACGGCTGAAGAAATTCTAGGTCTGTGTGCCTTGAGAAACAGATAAACAGAAATGCAGACGCATTGTGCTGCAGGTGTTGATGCGAGAGTTCGTATGAGTTACCCGCGGGATTAGATATCCGCAATGAATTCCATAGAGAACATAGATGTTCCCGAACTAGTCCTGCCGAAACGTTAGGGCGAGAGTTAACTCCGTAGCTGTTGGCTGGGTGGCTACATTCATCGCTTGCCCGTAGACTTGCCGAGGTCATTACTCGGACAAAGATCGCTGCCCAAACAGACTTAAACGTTTAAAATTCGTGAAAATGCATTCCAATTAACATTTGCTTGCTTCTATTTCCCTCACGAAAATGCTCTTGTATGCTGAAAATTAATTAAATATAGAATAAACGTTTAACTGAATGAACATAATTAACTACTGTAAATACAATTAATTTGCGAGTTTTGCAGATGTGCCGATACTACGATTTAATTAATGTCGTGTTTGGCAAATGTAATTAACTTTTCCATTTCTGTTGATTTTATTGCGCGTATAGATCTGGTTTAACAGAGCGAGCAGCGAAAGAAATTTGGGAAAGTGATTTTACAGAAATACATTATTTAAAAGCGATCACCAAAATATGATCACTATGTAAATCAGCAGTTTATAAACTTTTACAAAGCTAGCTCGATTATTGCGTAAAACGATCCGCAAATTTTCTGAATTCCCTCGAACACACATATTACACGTCCACGTTGATAATTACACGTGATTGCTGGTAATTTTCATAATTTCTAATTAATTACATTACCAGCTACGCGTGCACGGTCGACGTGAAGTTTAGAGTGGTTTTCATTAAACAATTTTCATTAAAATCACATCGCTTGATAAATGTCCTCTTCATCTGAAGCTTATACGTATAATAACAATGATCAGCATAATCCGTACCGCACAGTTATACTTTCTCGTCGTTGCAATCGTTTCATTGCGAACATGATTATCTGAAATTTCTACCGTTATGAAAACATTACTGTATTTATCGCATAATGCTTATAGAGCAGTATGTTATAGTAACTACGACACCGAACGAGAGATACTAATGCTATATGTCCACGCGAGAGTGACTCTCCAGATCTGTAGTAGTTTTCACAAACGTGTCCACTCGAAAGTGGATCCTTGTAATTTATATTCTCGAGCGTAAGGCCGACATTTATTTAAGAATAATAGCTATCGGAGAGTTCCACTCGACTGTGCGGCCGCTAATAAGTTCTACTCTCAAGAGTAATACTCTCAGTACGACATGTCGCACAAACTTTCCGAGCACGCTGTCCACGTAACTCCTTACACCGCGATGTCCAGTTAATGTTGTAAATCCTGAACCCGATAAGGGCAGTGTCTCACGTATTTAGAATAAATGTTAGTGAACTTGGTGATTTTTTTATTAGTGTAGGTTATAACAGTTTTATTTGATCGATTCGTGTTCGTCGCCCAAGAACAACTGCCTGAAAAGACGCCGCTGTACAGTGGTCCAGGAACTCGATTTTACTGGCCAAAAGTCAAATTGTCATTGGATCTATCTAAAAGTCAAAAGATCAGATGTTTTTCAGGTCACTGATAATGCATCTGACATCCAAAATGAAAAATTCAAAACGGTGGATTCAACACCATGCACAGGTCCGCAAACTCGTTTTTCGTAGTCAAAATTAAAGAGACGCACATGTATCGACATTTTACAAAGTAATGAATTTGTATATAATTATTTCATCATTTTCATCATCAATTTATTCCGTATCACGCCAAAATATCGTGGGCTTTTATTTCTTAATTATCGTATAAACTACAGGGCAGTAACTGGCTGCACCTAATATTTATATGTTCTTATTCGAAATTGTTTACACTATCATGTAAAACAAGTATGATGCTTGACACTCTTAGAAATGTTTTTTAAAGTCTTGCCAAAGTTTAAATTGTTAATAATATTGCAGCATTCTACATGGATTAAATAATGCTGGGAAACTAATTAAATAATGAAAACACGCCTGTTGATATATATAAAACATTTATTCAAACCTGTTATATAATGCTCTATAATGAGTTCGTAGAATAATTAATTCCACTTTGAATTTCAGAATTTTCCCTTCAGAACGTTAGCCTCGGTTACACAATTATCTTATATGCATAATATTTTGGATTTTGATGGTTTGCAGTTACTTTATAGACAACAGAAGTTTTGCAAAATGTTCAACTTCTAAAATTGACTTCTGACCAGTAAAATCGCGTTTCTGGACGACTGTGAGCTGCTCCGAAAAATAGTTGATATTCGGTCCTCACCTTAGACCATATATACTTATAGACACGGCGCAAATAATTTTTGCCTGTGGCAAATGTCATTCGAAAGATGTACAAGCTATGCTCATCGACAGCGCTTACGCTTGGCTTATGAGGGTCAGCGGAGTATACCCGGAAAGAATGGAGAGGATAATTTCACAGAATTTGTCATTTTATCATGAAATAATCATTATATAAAGTATATTTGAGATACAAATGTTTATTCTACATGTTTTATTAAGGCATTACAATGAAGTATGAATTAATAATAGTATTACATATTAACTATTTTTTGAGGAATCGATATTTGATTCTGAAACTAACAAATTTCGCATATTATGCAGGTTACATATAAATCGATCACATTTACATTTTATTTGTATTTTACACGTTACATAAATGTTACACACACCTATTGATTACAAAATAATATTGTTTTAGTTAATCCACTGCGTATTTTTGTTCTATTTGCTACTATACATTTTCCAATAAGATGCAATCTTAAATTGCAGTATTTAAACGCTATCATTTTAATTAATAATACAATGTGATTAGTTTGTATGCTTGTGTCAAACATGTGTTCCGTATAATTATTGCATCTCGAAATCATTTGAAGCAACATTTTTCGCCGGGGACGCTATTTTTGAAAAGAAAAATGCTGCTTCAAATGATCTCGAAAACCTTCGATTTCCGGATGTTGAAGGAATTTTGAGACACCCTGTATATGGTCTAAGGTCCTCACGCGTTCACACGCAGGGTATCGCCCTAACAAACAACAATCGTGACATCCCTGTGTGTATAATCCATATACCACATTAGATACCGGAGAATACTCGATATTAAAAATAACAAAACGAAATTATTTATACGAGATCCGTGGTTATCGGTGCACGGTTTCGTTCGTCGCTGAATAATAATGAGAAGCTAACCGTTGAAATTGGTAATCGCTGCAGGGAGATGGTGAACCCGTTCGGGTTTGTAAGTGGTGGGTCCGCGGACTTCGTTACCCCTATCTCGATTTGACTTTCCAGTCGCTTTGCTTGCTTGCTTGAGGTAGTGGAAAAGGATCAGTCCTAGCCCGTTGCTGAACTGTAGACTGGCAATGCCCAGAGGCACTTCTGTTTGGCATCCTACGGCGTTTTCCGAAGTCAGTGCACTTGTTCCTGCAACGGTGTACGTGAACGCAACGATACAGCTAGGCGGTAAGCCCAGTGGAACGGTAAACGGAAACGTCTTTTGTGGATCCGGATTGAGGTTCCTCGAGCGCAACGTACTATGCGTGAAACATTTCTCTGCGTTGTATCTCTTCGTAGCTGTCGCGAGGCTCACCGCCGTAACGGCACCGAATTATATCGTGGAAACGATTACATAGCGTCGGTGTAAACATTGTCAAGGGAGTCGCTGTCGGTCAAGTAGAAAGGGCCCCGCAAACTAAGTGAAGTGTCATTTTCCTGAAGTCGCGATTGCCTTTAGCGGACGCAAATCTCTTTGATGGCTCCGGCGGGAGTACTGTCTATTACATCGTTACCAAGAGAACAGAATGGTACTGGTGTGTTCGCGAGTTCGGAAAGCAAGAGAATCACGAACCACCAGCGATACAGTTGGCGAAGGTACCTCCCCAGGTTCGAAGTTTCTCTTGCAGCTGACCTAGACTGCAGCGCACCGACAGTTCCGCCGACTATCTTAACCGGTATCTGGTACAGGGATCGCTCGACTGATTCTTGGCTTGTATCTCGTGCGGCTAGACTCGGCCGCGAGATATTCCCAGAAAGAGATTCTCCACGGTGTATATTAATATGTTGATTAAGCAGCAGGCTGGAAACGGGTGCAGAGGGTCGGGACGCGACGACGCGACGCTGCGCGGCGCCGCGCTGTCGGAATACAAGCGAGGTGGCAAAAGGAAGTGCAGCGCGTAGCGTGTGCCGCATGTAGCTACACGGAATCACGTGTGATATCACGTCGATGTCGTTTTCCGCAAAGACATCGTTACCTTTCGCTTCCGTGTCGGGAATACCTCGCGACCTCGCTTCCGTGACAGGAATACAAGCCTTGCCGATGTGGGAGTAGGGTAGTAGGGGTTCGGTATTAGGACTAGCGTGGCAGCTTCGATTCCTTCTTTGCCGCAACGAGGACGTCGACAAATAGCTAAGCTGCGGATCGTCCGCGACCCCCCCAGCGCCCATCCCCTAATCCCTGCCATTGGTCCCGTTGTTCCGAGCACGGTTCGCCGTGTAACGATTTACGCACGTGTGTCGGCGAGCGAGAGAATAACGAGCACGCGTCACGTTTTCGTCGCACAGATTTCCAGCGATAAATTTCCGCTTGTACGTACACACCCCGGGTCAGCGCAGGCTATCGAGCAAGCGAGCGAGCGAGCGAGCGCCATCGAGCCTGTTCCGCGTAACGAGCAACGACATTATAAGAGTCACCGTCGAAAGGAGAGAGGGAGAGAGAGAGGGAGAAAAATCGCGTCGAGAACCGACGCGTAGGGGTGAAAAGGGAGACGGAGGAGTCGATGTACGAATAATTGCCGGAGG
This sequence comes from Lasioglossum zephyrum, assembly GCA_028455615.1. Taxonomy (NCBI): domain Eukaryota; kingdom Metazoa; phylum Arthropoda; class Insecta; order Hymenoptera; family Halictidae; genus Lasioglossum; species Lasioglossum zephyrum. The sequence continues at coordinate 10,310,406 of CM052332.1, forward strand.
ACGAGGAATAATCGTGAGGGGTGCGAGCATACGTCAGCGCGCCGCGCTGGTTGGCCCAATTCCTTTCTGCAGGATCGATGGCCAGCCAGCCGTACGAAAAGGACGATTTTAGAACGTGACTGCTTACATACCGGTCAGTCACGTCCCACGGAATCAACGACTTCTTCTGTTTCCTTTTCCCTCCGTTCCGCCAGAAAGGAAAACGGTAAACACCGGCTGCCGGACCGACCTCTCTCTATCCGTTCGAATCAGAGGGTTTGGGACGACGGCGCGACGCGACGCGACGCGAAGAGAGCTCGATACACAAAGAGACCCGACGGGGGTCTCCCCGGTCGAATCGATTGATATTTTCATCGACGAGCCCCGGTGTGTATCGATAGTCGAAGCATCGGGTCCGCTTCGACGCTCGAGTTATTTTATCTGCTATTTCTGCGACAGGAGGCACGGAGGGAGGTGATCGGCGGCCATGCTCTCGCGTTAACCCAGTGTTGTTTCAACGGAGCCGCGGCTCGTCCGTATTTTATTGGTAATTCAGCCGAGTGACGTTGACAGGTAGCCCGGTCGCATGCTCGACTCGATTTTTCGAAGAGATTGTTAGGGGAAAGCAATCTGACGTCCGTCGATAATTAATGGACCGCTTCGCCGGCGCGAGAGGAGAGGTAACGCTCGAAGCCACGGGGGAATTGTTACGCGTCCCGGAAGCACGCGGAGGACCACTTTGGCGGGACATTAACGGAAACCGGGGGCGGGGGAAGGCTTCTCTCTTTTTTTTCCTTTTTAGTTTCACCCTCCTGAACATTAGCACAATCCCTCATTTCCTCTTATCGGGGGCTTCGTCGGGCACATTTTACCCGGCGTAATCGCGCTCTTGCCTCGGGAACCTTCAGCAAAATCCATTTCTAATTTCTTTTCTCTTTTAATAAACAGCTTCGATCGGTTTGCATTTCGTGGGGTAAGGAAGACAGGGATGGGTGACTAATCCTTTTCAATTCTTTTTTTATTTATAAGCATTTGAAACCCTTCTGGATTTATTTTGCTTTACTTTGTGAAATACAGGAATAATACAATAAGACCTTCTATAATAACACAAGTGGATATAACAGAGCAGTGTCCGCTAACGCTAAATATGTCGGTTACAGTTTCGGAAAAAGGAGTGGATGCTAATACAAGCTTTGATATTTGGCTTTGCTATAATTGTGTCTATGTTAAGGGACATTTGGAGGCCCGTACTAAGTAGGGAATTTATTAGTTTCCGCCTTTGTGAATTGTACAATTCCCATTGCCATATTGTGTGATCCAGGGTTTCACAACACTGATTGCATTTACATTGGTTATCACTGATAATACCTACCCTCTCTAGTAAAGCAACTAGATTATAATGATCAGACGCATTCTGTTAACTGTGACAACTAAACTTCTCTCGAGTTTTAAGTGGATGTACCATGGTGTAGAAGCTTTCATTAAAGAAGTTTCAAAAGTATGTTTTCCCCTTAAAGATACCTCGATTTTTTACGACTCCAAAACTATGATCTTTAGATTGTTCTTTATAACTCTCGAACAAATCAGTGTAGGGGATTGCAGAAATATGTACAGTATTCATTGACGTCGCCGATTTGGCTGCCCTGTGAGCATTTTCATTGCCTTGGATTCCACGATGTAATGAGATCCAAAACAGTTTAATGAAGCTGGTATGATCATTATTGATTAGCAAATCGAATTTTCTTTTAATTTCAAGAATGTATGGGTTAGTTTTAATGCCTCCTTTGGGGCTTTCCAAAGCTAGGAGCGCGCTGAGAGAGTCAGAGAATATAAGAAAACTGAGATGTTGATGCTCCAGAGCAATATCGAAGGCATCATTTAGAGCAGGGCTCGGAAATTTTTACTCGCAGCGGCCGACAATCGAAGGTTACGCCTCCTCGACCCGGCCGCGCGTCTCGCTCCCCCGTAGCGATCC
>CM052332.1:10312459-10329174 GCA_028455615.1 Lasioglossum zephyrum
TTTAGAGCAATACATTCTACAGTGTACACAGATGCAGATGGGATCCTTTTCAATTACCGGCTTTCCACTAGAAATTCGGTTGGGTCTTGACTCGTCTATGTAAACCATGTGTTTTTATATTTTTTCGAATTTTTATTTGTTTGCTTTTACGACTAGAAATTCACGCGTGTTTCACGCGCGTGTAATTATCGTCGTCACTCGTTACACATTTACCAGCCGTGAGGTTTTAATGCTTCATAAAGTATTCAAAAGCGGGCGCGAATCTCTCGTACGCACATGTTCACATGTAGAAAAAAAACACACACACAGAGAGATTCAGGCGCATGGTCGTACCGACGGGAAATTAAACGAACGATAAATCAAGTTACCGATAAAACGTTGAAAAAACCCACTAAATAGACGCGCGCGGGCGTTCAAGGGTGAGAGAGTGAGATGGAGAGAGGAAAGGGTAGGGATGGATAAGGATTATTTATGCAAACGTACATACAATTGCGACATTCCGCATTCACCGACCCGCGCCGCATTGTTTCCGATCTCAATGTGCTCTTGTTCCACTTTACTTTCACCTGATATTACTCACCAATTCGTTTCGCGACGCATTGGTTTTTTCTTGTCGTCGATTTCCACGACGGAACGCGCGCGCCACGTCGAGAAATAAATACCGGAATAGCGGAAAACGGGGAAAACGAGAAAAAGAAGGAAGAAGAGGGTCACGAATCGCGAATTTTTAAGAATTTCCTTTCAACAAATCTGTCGGATCAAGTCTCGAGAGTTGCTCTCGCGTGAAGATACAGCATAACTTCTGGCTGAGCTATACCTCGGGCTAATAATAAATCAGCATATAAATGGCACATAAAAATTCGTTTCGTTTACATACGTGTGTTTAGTCGGTTCGATAAAAATTTTCATGATAACCTACTAGTTCCTTTCGAGAAGGCTGTACTTTCGCCTCAATAATTCTTCGTTGGTAATTCCGCGCAACTCGTACGTGAGAACCGTGAATTTCGCGCCAGTTCACATGTTACGGCGCACATACGCTTTCTTTAAGAATTTTACAAGTGTTAGGTTTATGGTTGGAAACCGGTATTTTCGAGGTAGAACGCGTGAACAGTAATTTCGGCTTTAAATTAATATCGAAACAAGAACGTGTTGATTTATTATCCATTTCTGGAGAGATTCTAATTTATTTTTTACTCTTATTTAAATAAAATTGCATTTAAAACAATGCTCGGCATCGATGTGAATTTTGTCTAGAGAGCCGGGTCAAACTTCGTCTTGGTAGATAACCGACGATCCTTATCCACATCGGAGTGGATTATTGCCACCGTTACATTTTGCACGGCCCGTAATGTTCTGCCGCTATCACGTGACGTTTATTCAAGCATTATGACATGTTTTATGTCATCTCCACGGTCAACCGTGATTTTTATCGGTCCCCTCCATTTCCCATGTTCACGGTATGCAAATGAAGCTGAACCGTTAATATCGTACCGATGAAATTACCGGATAACGTCGCATTGGGATTTACTTCTTCGGGAAAAATGAAAAACGGAAGGCCGGCAGAAAAAAAAATGCGCCGCGGAGAGCTCGTGCTTTGTCGCTGTTCGCGGTTGCTGATTATAGTTCTAAAAAAAATTCGCGCCACAGTGTATCAGGTATGATGCATCATTACGCGGTACGTATTTTACGGGGAAAATCGTGGTCGATGACAGATAATTATTCTCGAGCTACAGATATATGCGCGTTCACATGTATCAGACGAGCTTTCAGGAAAAACACATTGAATAAATAATCTTGGGATAAATAATTCGTCCTGTGTAGAGGACACGTTCCGTTCTTTCCTCTCCCTCCGTCAGCATTCCCATCGATTTAACTTGGAGGGTACTTAACCGACAACATTAAAACGAGCACTTCCGACATTATCTCGGCATCGGCTTCTCTTTTCCACGGGATTCCTCCGGAACGATTCCTTTGCCCGGGGTTTTCTCATCGAAACTTCCGTGTCCATTTGCTCGTTTCCAGCGCTCGTCTCCCGTGAATGTCGAGTGGATATCGAAAGGAAGTTCCGCGGCGCGTCATGAATAACTGAAAATGATATCGACGTCACGCCCGGCCTGCCATCACAAAAAGTGGCACAAGTGAGACGCACTGGAAACGATCGACGTTGTCGTTGCGCTAGCCCAAACTCATTATCCGACAGTTTTGGCAGATGTGGGTCAAACGACGCTCTTCCACATCGTTCCTGTCCCGTTTGCCACGAGTCGATGCGAACGGATCAAAAATTAACCGATTCGCCAAGGAGAAAGGGAAACTGTGACAACGTTCCCCTTGTTTTTAAGGACTGGCGAACTCTTGGACAGGGCTGCTATTGCGCCTAACTTTGTAAATATCTCAACTAACTCGAAAGAATATGTAACTATGTTAAGGGATGTGATTTTCAGTGGAATAAACCAGTTTCGTGAAACAGGCAACTTTTAAAAATAATTTTATTAGAAAACAGCTAATAGATCAAGTATATCCTGCATAAACCGACTCTAGCGACTAGTGTTCCGATTGTGCCAACAATTTTTCGCGCTTGAGCGGCAATTTCAGCCCCAGTAACGTACCTTTTCGATGAAATTGGGTAGCTTAAACACCCCGCAGATTTTTGAAAAATTATTAGTACATATACATATGAAAAGGCAAGGGGTTAAGCTACCCTTCAAAAATTTAGCAATTAAGTTTCAGGACGTCCCGCCAATAATACCGGTACACTCCTGCTAATGTAACTGCCTCAAGGCGTCAGGGCCCTGGTCGCTCTGCTGCGTCATTGTAGATACGCTACTGTTTTTACACAATCGGAACACTGCTCGCGGCCAGTGATGCCAGAATCGAGAAACCGAGAAACTTGCCCCTCTGACGGCTCGGCCGATTGGCCCCTCACTCTTACTTCTACTGCACACGCGTTACACACGAACGTACCTCTACCACTGATATATACATATATCTACTGCGTACCTTTGCTACGTAGTAGAGGTACGCTGGGGTGTACGCGAGCGCGTTGGAGAAGGACAGTAGGGGAGACGGTAGGTCATAATGGGGGAGGGGGGTTGGTTCCACTGCTTAGTACCACAGTACCATGATTTCTGCATCACTGGCCGGAGGGGTAAGTTTCTCGATTCCTCCGATTCAGGCATCACACCACCCGTTACATTGTAACAATATTCTTGAGTTTTCGTTAGAAAACAGTTTTACGTCAACAAATTAATAAAAGGTGAGCGTAGATCATTTGCAGCTTAATGGCTGCGCGGCGCGTCACAAGGGTGTGCGGATTTTCTTGACGTGGCTTGGCGAAGTAACTTCCATCGGGATTGAATTCATTACACCCGGCCCGAATTGTTACATTGATAAACTCGAGATAAGTTGCCGGCAACAAAGTTTAGGTACGCGGACATCAAGGCTGGGAGTTACGCTATCTCCGCGAACAATTTGAAGGAAAGGAACTTTCTGAATAGTCTGAGCCAGCAAAGAGTTGCGGGCCTGAAAGTTACTTTATTGTCCCAGAACTTCCACGTTGCTTTCGGCCACGTGTGATTCTTTCGAGCTGCTTTGTCCCCGATAACGACGGCATGACGGGGCCATGAAACTGATGCACGACAATGGTAGTTTGCTCCGATGTCCTTGCAACATGTGAGATCTGTTCCTCTGTCGCCTATGGAATCCCCAACGCAAATTCAGATACTCGGTGGAAAACATTATTCTGCACGTTTGACCTGCTTCTGATAATGCAAACATGCTATCGAACATGATTAATCACTCTGTCAGTATGCCAAACATTGTCTCAAAGTCACGATAACGTTCAATCAAGCCAGTGCTAGTATCATACTCAACTTAGCAGGTTCAGATAATGGCAATTTATCAAGAAAGATGTCCCTGTTGTCACTGAAAATGACCTAGTGAGAAAGAGACGATACGCAGTATGTGTACCAACAAAAGTAACAAAGGTATTAAGGAGTGCTGGATAAAGGAAACCCAAGAAAAATATCCTGTAAACAGGAGCCAAGTTCTCTACGGCCGTAAAAAGTTGTGAGATCAAAGAAAATACGGCCAAGTTCGTTAGCTTAGAAATACCTTTTGCAATACTGAAAAAAGCGTTTGTAAAAATTAGTTTAAAAGAGCGCAATTTAATTTTTAAAGAGTTGCATGAAGGGTTAAATTATTCAAACTTGGCCGTTACTTTTTGCACCAATGGCCATGAAAGGTGTTAGGTAGCGGCCAAGTTTGAATAATTTAGTCCTCCATGAAACTCTTTAAAAATAAAATAGCGTTCCTTTAAACTAATTTTTACAAACGCTTTTTTTCAGTATTTGCAAGAGGTTTCTAAGCTAACGAACTTGGCTCCTGTTTACAGGATGTTTTTCTTGGAATTTCATCGATTTTTGTTGATTGTTTTTTTTTCATCAGTATTTGTTGCGACTTGGAAGCTAATAAAACATATATTATGTCGATCATAATAAATCGAACATAATAAAACGTATACTTATGTATGTTATGCTGCTATGTTCTATCCTACGTACCTATTTCGTAATGTTTTTTTTTTCAATACGACCCCTTTAAGGTGTAAAATATCAAACTTTGATAATTATTCCTTCGAGTGTTTGTTATGGTTGACCTATGTAACAAATTTCAAGCTTGTAGGTCAAGTACCCAAAAGGTTTTGATGATCTGTCAGTCAGTCAGTTAGTGAGAAATTTAGCGATTTTTTTGAGGTGCTATATCTCGGAACCTACTAATGTTGGAAGATTAATGTTTTGTGAATATTGAGATATGATACCATTTAACAAGTGTACGAAATTGTATCTCTCTATCTTCCTCCAGTTTCCAGTTGCAAGCCTCAAAAAAGCAGCTAAGTTGTTTCGTGTAAAAGGAGGTAGTGCGAGAACTTGGCTGGTGCAAGGTAGTGCACCTAGACACCGTGCACGTATCGTCGAAATGTTTCACGTGCAACATTCCTTCGTATTTTGCTTACGCGAATACTTATTCATGGCGGGATGAAGATTTAAGGTCAGATGAAACATCACGCATCGAGACAACGAAATTGTAGAAACGAAAATCTGTTTTGTCAGGCTCAACAACTCCTAAATCGTTGCTAGCACGCTCGCACGCTCGTTTCAGCGTCGATTCTTCTTTCGTGCGGAACGCTTATCGATCAAATTGTTATTCGTTCGGGAGAGCCCGTGCTCTCCGCGTTCCTCGATCTGCTTTCGTGCACCGCGTCTATCAGACGTAATATTTTCGATTGCTCTCTTCGTCCCCTGAATTGCGTAATTTACATCCTCTCGGTGAAACCGTTTCTAACAGTTTCTTCAGTTATCGATTATTCGACCGCTCAAAGGTGTCGTACGTTATCCAACCACCTTCACCGATTGTTGAATCGCGTGTTATGGTGTCGAGCGACGAGCGCGTATCTTGTGTTTTTATATTGGTTCCCCGAAGTCGGAAGACTGGGCGAGAGCGCGTTTGTTTACGTTTTTCGGCTGCCGGTGGCTCCGAGGAAGCGTGTGTGTGTGGCGCTGTGTTATGAGCGCGTAGCGGTCGAGGCGTCCGAAGACGCAGTCTTTAGCCGATTGTTAGCCGTGGGGTCATTAGCACGTCATTGTATTGTGAAAATCCTCTTTCTTTAATAGATATTAATAATCCCATTATTTTTTGTGGTTCTACTTGAACACCGATTTTATCCTCTTTGGAGACATTGAGGAGACAGTCTGATGTAGATGGATATTTCCGAAGAGGGTTAAGAAACGATTCGAAATTCAACAATGCACTTGTTAAAATATACATTCCAAATATAGATCTTGAAATGTCAAGTATAGTAATTCGAGTGTAATGCATAGTCTGTACTGCATGCAGGCGATACGACACCGATGCACGCTAAGCAGGAACGCTATGTAATATCCTAGTTCTTACAAGCGATATCATGAAATCTTGAAAACACTAAAATTTAAGTACATCGTTGAATTCGGACTTAAATATACGTAATTTCCACTTACTGTGGTCGGAGGGTTAGAATTTAAAAGTAACTCTTTTTAAAAGCAACTCTTGCGCGAACAAATATATAATTTCTGTTACATTCAACATTTTTTACCAGGGAAAACGAATTTAAAACAATCCGGTGTGCCTATTATAACGAGATTAGAGCGTGTTCGTTTGAAATCGATTCCCAAAGGTATTTTCAATTTCCGTGTTCCACCGGCGAAGCATTCGTGTTTGAATTACCTGTTCCAATTAATGTTAAACATTTTAATGGGTTGTATTGCCAAAACAAAGGAGTGGCTAGTAATCAGTAAGTTGCCCGGTTTAATTCAATGGAAAGCTTTGATGAAAGTTTTCGCATTCGAAACAGGCAGCAGCACCAGTGTTCCGAAACGCGTCCAGCGAATTCTCTCGGCTAGGCGCGGAAATCATTAAAATTCTGCCGAATTATTTCATCGGGCGCGTTATCGCTCGAATATATTTTAACCAGTCTAAAGGTGGATGTAACTTCCGTCTTAAATTGCCGCGAAATCCTCCGCACGTTGCATAAGGCTGCTCTTAACGCGTTCAGCGGCTGGAGAAGTTCGGTGTTCCCAGCTAAGCTTTAATAACTGGTCGAAACTTTAGATTGAATCATTCAATTATAGGGAGGTACTAATCGTGCAAGTCTCGTACGGTTCTTTCGTTTCCGAGAACCAGTCCGCAACCAGAAAGACACCGGAAGTTCACCGAGATGATCTATGCTTTCTCTTTTATTATTATTATTATTATTTATTATAGACGGAGTGAAGCCCCCTTTTACATAATTCTTTACAACAAAGAAAGAGAAAGATACAAGACTACTTGTCTAATAAGAAAGAAGGGACATGCACAAAAAGGCAAAGAAAAAAAATAGACAATAATACTGGTACAATAGATAGGTATTATCATATATAATCCTGCGTAGTTGCATTCTAAAATTTTGCAAAGATTCAATGAAAAAATCAATACGATTATAAACAGTGCATGATTTTGCAATAATGCGATTTATTGGATTAATTAATCCATAAGTAGATTTCGCTTTAAATGTTTGAAAGCCCGCTCTTGTTCTCAGTTCACGTTCCGGTATATTGATTTGCGCAAGTAGAGGACAATGAATACGATTATTAATTAAATGAAAAATAAAATTCTGGTCGCGTATACTATTCTTCGAGCAGATAAATGGTTCTAGGCTCATTGTTGTTATTATTGCGGAGTAATCATGATCAAAGATTGACATTGGATTATTTAGCTTGTACGAACAAAACCTGAGAAATTTATGCTGCACTCTCGAGCAGCGTGATTTCGTACTTAGAGCTTTTCGGAGACCATATAATTGATGCATATTCTAATAGCGGACTGACGAGGGCAACATAGAATTAAATTGTTAATCGTTCGTCTTCCGTTATGTTTTTAAATATCGAACAGAGCCGGAGATATTAGATTGTCTGTTCCAGTGAACCATGCTGCATAGCAATGACTTCGGTTACAGCGAGCGCGATAGGAACCATTATTTAATACCACCGACAGGGAATCCGCACTTGATACCGGCCGATTTCCATCATCATCGGGGAATCTATTTCCCGACGGTTCCGCACCTAACCATCGAGATCTATTCAAATAGATCGCGTTCTCCAATGCCGAACGTTTCCGCGTCTAAGACATACGCGTCCGCTAGGCACCCTTATTGATGAATCTATCCCGCTGATGCTTTCCTTTCATACTATCTTACGCCTCCGTTCTTTGCCCTTTCATCCAGCTTCCGTGAAAGATACCTCGCCACATTCTTGCATCGAACGCCATTCAATAACCTCGCCTTTCGACGCGCGAACTACTCTCTGAATGGCCCGATCGGCCCTAATTAAACCAGCTGTGGTATTATTGCTAACTACGAGAATTTTCTTTGCGAATCTCTGAACTTCGCTCACGGAAAAGAAGAACGTGAAATCAAAATGAAAACAACCGGGTATACAAAACTTCTCAATTGTTAACAAACAGGAATCCAATTAGCGTGGGAGATTCAACCCTTTCATTCTGTATTATCTTCCGAAACGAAATTGTTAATCGTACTTGCTAATTTTCCTGGTCATATTTCCAGTAGAATCACTGTCCAGCGCGTCTGTTACATACAATTAAACATTCGCATATTTGAATAACGAATACGCGGTTCCCTTATTAAAATATCACCGTCGATTAAATTTAATTCGGAATTTATTAATGTAGCGATAACCATGAACGTTATCAAGATTATACTGTCCAACAACAAATATGTTTCCATATAACTGTTGGGTGCATCTTATAGAGTTTTTCGCGCTGATTCCGAATCTGGCCTTAATTTTTCTCCTATACGCACAGTTTTTGAGAAATTTTAGTTAAAAAAAACATATTTTTTGACTTTGAACAAATATTGTGATGTTGTTATATAAGATATTGTAATGGTCTTTACGGCAAAAGATTCTCTAGACTTTTCCGAATCTAGTGATGTGCAATAGTAATGCATTATGATTGTTCAAACATGAAACATGAAAAAAAGTTGAAATTTGTTGGACAGTGTTATTGTCGTTCATGTTCTAACAGTCTAATAGAATTTCAGGATTATATTTCGCGAGTAATGCGATCTTTAAATAAAGATAATAATTGTTACTACCGTTTGAAAATTTCGTACCAATTTCCTGAATTGCTTGCTCGCCTGTGCACAGTCTCGAACACGATAGTTTCGTTTACAATACAACCATCCCATAGTCATGGCATTCAGGACCGGCAACGCGATTATAGAGAGCAGTGGTCACTATTACGTGATCGTTTTATTGGCTGATGGCTTCCGTCTTGCTCTCGCCCGTAATGGACAGCGCCCCGGAGCAAGCCCTACTATCAGCTAATCCTATGATAAGATGGGAATGGTGATCCGATTATGAGAAGGTCGACAAAACGACATTACAGAAAGCGGATACTGTATCTGGTAACCGGAATTTCATTTCCACCATCCCGTCGCGTGCATATTAAGATTCATAGAATTCCTTCCGACCATTTTAACCCGCCGTTGAAATAAACAAATAAAAGTCTCGCTTTCCGGTTTCGGTACCTAATGAATACAGTTCGCAACGAAAGTATATTATAATTCGACTGTCGAGAAAGGAAAAGACGAATTTATTTTAAATATGATTCTGCATAAAATTTGAATTGTGAATTAATTTTAAATAGAAATTAAATTTTTTTAATAGGATTACGAATAAAATTAATTTTAAACAAAAATACAATTATTAATAAAATTCAGAATGGAATTAATTTTAAGTCGCTTTGAACTCACTTTCTAACACTTTCGTTATTGTTGGCATCCAAATGCGCTTTAAAAAATTAATATGCATGCGTTTATGGCTCTTGATTTAGTTCGTTCCGCTGCTACTAGACCGGCTAAGCTTATTCGCAATGATTGCTGGAAATTTTACTGTGCGATGACTACCACGTTGATTGTCCTAAACATCGTTCGGTAAGTAACAAATCTTCCGATTCTGTAATATCTTTAATAGCGAAAGGGTTAAACTATCCTCCGCATAAATTGAATGAAAATCGGCTTGCGCAAGTTGAACGTGCCCCCTTGTTAGTTACACGAGCCACACAAATATGTAAAACGTCGTATCACCTTGTCCCTCGCTGTAGCTGCAGCGGCGCGGCAACATTTATCTTTCTTCTCCGGCGAAAGTTATTAGAACGACGCTATTCTTCGTAAGTACTCCGAAAGATAAGAGGATTTCGCCGATATTCCTGTTACGTCGGTCCTGAGGCGTGGCACGGCAGCGGGCTCCTGGACACCGGTTATTACCGCAATAAATAGCACTATTAAGAGTGACACGCGGAAACTTTGTCTCTTCAGGGCGTTGGCCAATCGCGTAGGGGCTGGAGTTAGACGAGAACTTCAAAAAGCTCCAAAATTTGAATTCGAGAAGTTTCTCGAAAACGACAAATTTTTGTACGCCGAGATAGTTAACTACTTGAAAAATCGTGTCGGGAAAAACGGATCAGTAACAAGTCGTACTGTTTCTTGAGTGTATTCAAAAATCTGTAACGAACATTTCATAGATTCTAGAAGAAGTTGAAAGCTTGAATTTGATCCAGATTCTTACGACTCCAACCCACTATGCGATGTCGCAAAGTCAAGGAGATGCCACGGTTGGAGTGGCAACAATTTCCTTAGGAAAATTTGAATTCATGAAGTTTCTCGAAAACGACAAATTTTTGTACGCCGAGATAGTTAACTACCTGAAAAATCGTGTTGGGAAAAATGGATCAGTAACTGTTTACTGACGTACTGTTTCTTGCGCGTATTAAAAAAATCTGTAACGAACATTTCATAGATTCTAGAAGAAACTGAAAGCTTGAATTTGATCCAGATTCATACGACTCCAACCCACTATGCGATGTCGCAAAGTCAAGGAGATGCCACGGTTGGAGCGGCAACGATTTCCTTAGGAAATATCGTGGTAACCTGGATGATGTACCACGTGGCCGCTGCCAGATTGTCCGATTTATCGCGCGGCCACGGTCCCGAGGCCGCCGGGCAGGGCCGTGCCGTGCCGTGGCTTCTCCTCGATATCAACGGCCATCGCCATTGACCGTGGCAAATCGTATTTCACGAGTTTTTGAACGGCCCGGCCGTGGCCGGCTCGCCGCCGATGGAAGAGCATTCGTTATCGCGTCTCGATCCACGTCTCTTTATTTAATTTGATTCATACGCGGCTACCTTCGGGCGGAATAACCGTAAAATCGTCGAGGAAATTCCACGGATATCGGAAACGGATCCGCGCGAACACCTCCGCTGGATACATGCGGTGTGTTTAATTGGAACGTTTGTACAACTTCCATTCAGGAAGCGTGGCACCGGAGAAATGATTGACGGCTCGCGCAATCTCGGGTTTTTCTGCCGCGAGCTCCGTTGGTACAAACTTGATACTGTTGCGTGTCGCACAGTGGTTCGAAACAACGGACAGACGTCCATTTTATTACCACATTTTTATTAGCTCGCTTTCTTGTTTGTCTGTTTGTTTGGTACAAATCTTGCAATTGATTTTATACTAACTTCCCGAGATCAGCTAGAGACTTGAAACTTTCCACGTAGCTCAGAACTGGATGACAATGCAATATCACAAAAAAAAATTTTTAAAGACCGCGCGTTTAGGATTTTTACAATATTTTTAAAGATTTCTCCGTCCCTCGCCGCGGTAAGCAATAGTCAATCCGCGCGGCAGAGCGTTCCCTGCTCCACTATGCGCCCCCACTCTGATTCAGACCCACTCCACGGACCCACTTCGGGCCGCAGGAGCTCACTGTATTTTCGTACGTGGAGGTAAATCATAATAAATAATTACAACCATCCGCTGTTCGTTCACGCAACCGCTCGCGTTTGTCTTCGATACTCACGCGTGTGAATTATATTGACTTTATTGGTTCTTTGAAACCGGTAATTTACAGTAAGCTTAGTGAGTATACAAAGTATTAACAAAGAGTGATACAAGTATTAACGCACGACTAAAAAGCAGAAAATAATTATTTAATAAAAATAAATTTTTAAAAATACGACGTTTTTAATAACGGACTAAAAAGTATAAAATAATTTTTCCTAGTCCCATACAGATTCCTAACCTCGTACAGATAGTTCTGAAAATTTGTGATTGTGAATTTTAATACGTATGAATATACTTGTAAAATGCATCAATTATCTATTGCATGCATTCCGTTTTTCGATTGAAATTTTTACAAGTATTTTCATAGCTATTAAAAATTGAAAATCATAAATTTTCAAGACTATCTGTACGGGGTTAGGAATCTGTATGGGACAAGGAAAAATTGTTTTATACTTCTTAGTCCGTTTTTAAAAACGTGGTATTTTTAAAAATTTATGTTTGTTTAAATAATTTTCAATTAAAAATTCAAGTCTATTCGCGTGAAGGTCATTCAAGGTTACTCAAGTGGTTGACTCGGTTGACAGGCGAAAAATGTAGTCACCCCTTAATCGAGTTGCTTACTGAACGTTATTATCAACGGGACGGGATGACGGTTTTTCTTTTGTGGCACAAAAAAAAAAAGAAAAATGAGCCAAACGATGTTATCATTATTTTACACAAAAACAGTTCGAGGACTGAATATATGCCCCATGAATAAAGAAAACCGATCGATATCGAAGTTTCTCAGCTCCGCAGTAAAATACCGTACTGCTCCGAGTGCTCTAGGACCACTGTCTGCGACACTATTTTATGTTTGTCAGTGCCGAAATAAAGCAAAGAGGGGATGAAAATATGAGCGCCGTTCCTCCGTTGAATATTTTCCGATTCGACGACAAATGTCGACAAATTGTCACGATTTAAAGCGAAACATTTTATACAGTTCTCGGAGGGCAACGTCAGCTCCTGTTTTTTTCGAGAAACCGGAGAAACGTAAATACGTGTGAAAAGTTTATTCTTATTGTTAAATTGGCGACAATTTGTTCAATAAGGTTCCAAACGCCGTAAGTTCGAAATATTATAGTAAACCGTTGTTTATAATCGATCGACTTTCTAGAGATACGGGTGTTCCAAAAATGTTACTGCTAGTGATATAAATGACTTTAAGTCGCTCTATTCCATTTATCTAATAATATCATTCCAATCTATTTACCCGAGTAAATCTTCCTGCCTGGTCTCGGCTCAACCCCACTCTAGTAGAATAACCGGAGATTGTTGTTATTCCACTTGTCTGATCGCGGATTCATCTACCTTATCACGATTTGGATATAATACAGAATAATACAGAATATAATGTTATAATAATTAAAAAATAAAATAAAATTGACAGATTAAAAAAATTTTAGCTCGTACAACAGCGGAACATGTGCTAAAAATTCTCTGGATATTTGAAATCAATTGTCTACCCGAGGCATTGTGGCAACCGTGTCGAAAAAAACGCTTTTAAAAATTCAACTCTCAACAGTCGATGTTCCGAAAATGGAAAGCCAGAATCACCCCTTGAGAACAGAAATATTAGGTCGATGCAAAGGATCGTGCCCACACTGATACATTATATTATTCTTTTGCATACAGATCCACGATCTAATTGTAAACCATTTTAAAATAAACAAATAAATAATTGATTAATGGAAATGGTTATTGATAATTTGACAATGCAAGTATATCCATACACGATTTCTTTATTTAAAAACGAGAATAGATGAAACACACGGAAGACGTTTGCACGGTTCGTAAGCCGGAAGTGAAGTGGAGTACAAATTGTAATGGGAGAAAAATCTTGGACCTCCTCCATTGGGTCAGTTCGAGGAAAGACTAAAAATAGAATTTCCCAAATTTTGATTACTCAGGTCTTTTTAGGAATGATAAACTACACCTTATCGGTTTCTAACCTGCGGGTCGATAAAACAAAGAAACAAAGAACCCTTTCATTATCTTTATCAACTGAACTTACTTCTGAAGCCACATATTTCAACATTACATTATTCTTTTGAATACAGATCGACGATCTAATGGCAAACAATTTTAAAATAATCAAATAAATAATTGAGAAGTCAGCACATCCGGATACCTTTAAATTTGTAGGAGTAGAGGTCCGAGAGAGAACTCGCGAACCGTCGATTGCATTCATCGATGGGTTAGCTATAGCGTTAATGTGTGGGTGATTGATTCTTCAAATATTACAGCGCCGCGAGGCTAATAATAAAAGAAATCAAAGGGCGGCGAAAACTAGGCAAGTGGGCGGCTGATGTTTCTCACTCGGGCCACTCCGAATAACTCTTCCATCGGATGGATCAATGAAATCCAAATAAGAGGCGGTATCCCGGAACAGCCTCATCCGGCCTCTTTTCTTCGACAGTGTCAGGCAAGGGATCGCGGAGTCTCTTTTCCCACACCGGGGTTCGAAAGCACGAATGTAGGCCAGCCGGTCGACCAGATGGAATCTATCAACTATATAAAACACAATGTACTGATGCACGCGTCCCGCTTTCAACACGAACGCCTCGTTACATATGAATGCGACCGGGCAAACACCTACTCGTGTAACCGCACATGCGACACACAAGGCGGCACGTATGCTGGAAAAAATAAGCACGTGCTAGAGGCGTCAGAGAAATTTTCTCAATTTTACATTTCTCACACAGAGCGCCTATGGTGCCTAAGAAATCGTGCTGGTCCACCCTACATTCACAAATTCTTTTCTCTTCTTTTACCAACTCTTTTTTTTGCATTCTCGAAGCGAGACAAACAAACCATACGAACGCACAACTCTAAATGCACTTCATTCTAATAAAACTAGAAAAGGACTAACGGAAATTGATGACGTAGCATCCCTCGACCATCGTTAACGTGATATATTTATTAATTCCGGTTACCGTAAAGAACAATTTCAAATAACGTTTTTCAAAATACATGCGTGCCATTGTCGACGCGAAAGAATTTATCGCACAGCCGGGTGCTTGATTAAAAAATGTTCAGAGAACTGTTTCTGCGGTTTCCACTCTTTAATTTTTTGAAAGATTAATATATCTCTGTGCTTATTAATATAACAGTGCTTGAAATAATGTTACAAATAATGTTATTTGATAAGCGCTCAGATTTTCGGCACACCGTGTGTATTCTTTCGTCCGTGAGATTCGAATCCGCGCCCTAAAATATTTGGAATCATCGTTGTTCTGACACGGCGTCGCCCTCGAAAACGCGACACAAATTTCAGGCAGCTACAACCGCGTTATTCTCCGGTTGGAGCTCGTAAAGTACGCAATCTCGTAAATGCACTTTTTCCAGGCACATGTTTTTTGTTCTGTCGCTGCTGGTAAACTAATTACTGGATTTTTAAAACTATCACGCACACGGAGTGTTAGGCGAAAAGAGCGGTTTAATAGCCGTTCGCTAGCTGTGCTTTTACAGTGAATCAAAATAATGTTGGCACACTTTTTAAAGGACAACAGCATTTTAATTATTATTTTTCTTTTTTTTTTTTTGAGAAATTAGAATAATTAGTTCACTGTGAAAATTTTTTAAAGAATGTTTCCAGATCTGAACGACTTTAGTATTTTCTGTGTAATCGAAAATGAATGTTTGTTGAACATTTACGAATATATACAGAGAAATAGATTGACGCTTCGCGAGAAAAATGAACGAACAGGTGTGCTATTTTTCAATGTATTATTTCAAACAAATGGTGCTTCCCGATATGCGTACACACAGTGTCATTATTTATTAAAACAATAGAACGTTTTCGGTATTTACAATGTTCTTCTACTTTCTTTAGATTTCCAGTTTTTCCGATGCAGTATTTCCCGTTCTCAATTTTCTGCTTTTCACTTTTTTTTCACTTGAGTATCGATACTAAAAAATACACATATCGAACATAAAATTTTTAGCAGCGATGCTGTCTATCAGAGTTTCCCCAAAATTTCTAAATTGCCAAATATTTTGACCCGGCATTCTGACCAGAACACTGAATGGTACTATTTGTCTGGAATCTGTATGCGCAGTTTAATTTTTTACTAAAACAAAAAAGAAGTTATTGCTGTTTCCCATGCTCTCGTAGTTTTTTATAACTTCGCAGTTATTCGATCAAATTTATTAAAACCGTAGGAAGAATTGTTGAAAGAATTATAGTGGAAATGTCACAAACAGACAGACAGACTCGATTTTATTATATAAAGATTAAACAGAGTTTTGTTGTTATTTCATTAATATTGGTTTCTTATGTTTAATTTAGCAGAGAGCTTAAAGGATTAAATGGATATCCGTTGTGTTTCTGAAACCCCGTGATTAATGTATGAAAATTAATATTTCCGCAGACATTCGCAGCGCACTTATTATCGTTCTCATTTTATTACGCGCTGGTCGGTTGCGTGTTCTATGAATACACGAAGACCTCTGTTTATTCATTATTATTCCCCTGTCTCATTATCGCCGTCCGGGAGATAGGATCAAGCCGTGGAGCGATGAAACGATCGCGGAATTGTGACTGTTACTTTCTACGGTCACGCTACCGGTCCGGAGTTGCACGACTACAGAGAGAAAAAAAATACACTATTTTATCTATAAATGTCCCAAAAATCTGACCTGTAAATGTCTCAGATCTATCCCCACTACTGTGGGGTATACCGCCTTGAGGGACCGAGAACCTCGAAAGGCCTCGGTCGCCGTATATCGGTGAGAATCACCTAATCCGAATTTCTAACTTCTGTATTTTTCATTATTTTTTTATGGAACTTCGATGACCACATTTGTGACATTTTTATAATAAAAATCATACCAAATATGATATAATTCCGATGATATTTACTGGTGTAATGGACAATTAAAGTTTCGGGCAGGAGGAAGGATAGCGTATGGGAAAGAAAGAGACGCAGAGAGTCGCGGTCGCCGGCACATTTCAAAGGCTCGCTAGGCGGCTCTCCTTCCTTGCGCCCAAAACTTTAATTGTCTACCACACAAGTGAATATCATCGGAATTACATCATATTTGGTATGATTTTTATCAGAAAAATGCCAGAAATATGGTCATCGAAGTCCCATAAAAAAAATAATGAAAAATAAGGAAGTTGGAAATTTGGATTAGCTATGTTTACATTTCTCGGCGACCGAGGCCTCTCGAGCTCGGCTGTCCTTCTCTACGTTCGGCAACACTCAAAGAATACTGTCCCTGGCGCATAAATGTCCCTCCGCAGAC
>CM052332.1:10329274-10354327 GCA_028455615.1 Lasioglossum zephyrum
CGGTTCGGCGCGCTGTTTAGGTCTGTACGAAGCCTAATGTATAAAGATGGAGGTTGAATTCTGCATGGAACTACTGCGGATCAATGAAACTGACCTTCGTATTATGTTGCACGTTATCGGCATGCGATGGAGCAGGGCCTCTGGTAACACGAGCTTACTTTCCTCGGCGAAAATGCTCGTGGAAAACCGTAAACTATTGATGGAAGTCGATTGAAAGGGCGAGGGTTAAAACGACCGGCCCTTGGGTGGCAGCGTGGAGAACAGAGGCGGAGATCACGTTCCGCGCGGCAGCGGCGGTCTCGTTAGAAACCCATCGCCGTCGAAAAGGGTAGTTTTTGCGTACAGTAGGAGGTTTTAAAATCGTTGAGTTAAACGTTCGAGTGCTCATCGATTTCCGGCTGAATGACGATCGGCAGCCGGGCCGCATTCAGAGCTAATTCCGACGGAAGAATAATGCCGCGACGGGCACGACACACGGGGTAATTGCCTCGGGGGCTCGCTGATCAATGTTTTAAACAATAAACCAACGGAGATGTGTGTATGCACGCAGCGGACAATTGCGCCCGGGCTCCACGGTGAATCCGTTCGCGGAAATTTCGCCGGCGATTATGCTTCATGAATTTCAATCGCGGCTCCAGATTAAGATCGTTCAAAATTGACCGGGCAGTGCAATTGGCCGAATCGCCGAACTTCGCTCGATTTGCGTATTTATGATGCGCATATCCAACAATCGCCGATGGTAATCGCGCCTGCTGATGGCCGAAAGACTGACCAAGCGGTCGAGTGAATTAAAGGGGAGAGCGCATTAAACACGACCCTGCTCGGCGAATCTGAATTCGCGAGGTTCCCGCGATCTTTCTTATGCAATAACATACGCCGCGTTGGCAGACAAAGATTAGCTTCACGGAGAAGCGCATGTTCGACTGACTAAGATTCCCCGTAATCGATGCCGCATATATTTCGATCCCACATAAAGATCTAGAGTCTGGTAATAACTTTCGAATAGGACAGACAGCTATCACGGCCATAAGTGTCCACGGTGCCGTTCCTCCGGTGAAAGCAGGCTATAACGAATTTCCATCTTCGTGACTATTAAACCGGCACTAAAACTCGGTCTGCGATCGGGTGACCGGGAACAGCAACACGATAAGCCGACCGTAAAGTTCGAGCATGTATCCCAGACTCGGTCGTGGAAGTGGACGGCCTCCGCGCGACCTGGAAAAATGAATCCGGCGGATCCGCCGTAGGGAAACGAAGGGAATCGCGGTCGTAATTATCCTGGTGGGTGATCGCGGCGAAATTTACGTTGATCGTCCGTTCGGAGAACTGCCGATATCACGGGGGATGAGGGGGTGGTTGGTCGGGGTAACTACGATTAGAAATAACCAGCTGTGACCGTTATATCACGATCGTTCCCCGGGATAGTCTTCGTTCCAGTCAGCCGGAATATTTACGAACACCGTCTTCCCCCGCTCTATGGGACAGGAATCCCTTGTTATAATGAGTTTTCAAAGTGGCCGGTTCTACGTTATGAAGGAAGAGGGCGCCGGAGAAAGGCTATTCGGGAGAAAAGTTTTCCGCGAAAGGCTTTCACGTGCATGCGGTGCTCCTGTCGGCGACGTTAGAGTCCCTGCTCCGGATATATCGCTCCGCACCATTCCTTCCTCCCGCCCTCCTCTCTTCACTTTTGCTCTCTGACATTTTTCTTCTTTTTCGTTTTTTTTTCATCGGACTCCCCCATCCTTCGCGCCTCTTTCACGAAGTCACTCGCGACGAAACTAACTGGAAGATGGCCCCGTCAAAGGGAATAAACGTTGATTTTACGCGCGGTCGCATCGTGACGGTGTCCTCTCGGTCGTCGCCGCGGCGCACCGTCGAATACGGAGGCCAGTCGCCACGTGCCGAATAATTTCAAATATTTACCGTGAATTCCGCCGCCGCCGCCGTATCTCGGCATCGATACGTTACCGAGCGACGTGCTTTTCGATGAACCGACGGTCACAGCAATCGTGCTAATGGACGCGGTGCAGTTGCACGCCACTTTATAATGGCGGGTCGTACGGTGCGTCGGAAGGACTGGTTTCTAGACGAAATTCCTTGTCTTAAACGATATACAGGCTGTCCCACCCAATCGTATTTTTTTATTATACGGAAAAATGGAAATAGGCGAAGCTGCGATATCGAGCTGCGACGAATAAAAAAATTTCGGATACACCCGAATCTATACTCGGGATTTCGAGCAAGTCCTTCTGCCACGCTATCCATTTTTGCTATCGACTGACTCCTCCCTCTGCTCCCTCCTCGGCAAACCCGCGGAAGAAACCTCGCCCCTGCGAAGAGACCGCGCGGGGGTGGAATTTCACCAAGAGGAAAGAGTTTCTACTTTTTCTCCCCTCTGAAGGATACTTCACCTTGATCCCGGCAGTTCCAGCGAAAAGTGCCTGATCGATGAATTCGAGTTCTCGGATACCGCCGCGCTCGCCTGGGCGAGGGACGCGCACCGTCGTCGTCGTCTTCCTTAGCTCTGGGGAAAACTTAAGGCGAGACGACATCGCCGGAAATTTAGGACCCTGCGAATCGCGCAACCGAGAAGACTTATCCGGGTCTCTCGTCCATGCCAGCCCCGCCGAATGGCTGGCTCAACGTCGAACGAAACTTTTATGATTTTCTATGGATTCTGATTAAATTTCGCCGGAGACTCTGGGCTTAATTTTATGTACCACCGATACGAACGGTGCCAAACCTCTTCTCTGATTACGACGTGGACGGCCACCGACGATGGCTAATCTTCGGACAAGAATAACTATATACGAAATATAAATTACGTTTTAGCGATCGTAAATGTTAAATAAACAATGTGTGTTAGTATCAGCTTAAATAAAATGGTTTTCCTGTCAGTTTGGTTTCTAATATCATCAAAGAACGGATTTCTTAAATCTACCATCCTCTCTTAGTCACACAACGAAAAGGTACTTAGCAACAGGTCCGTTCAATCATAAGAACACTGTTGTCATTCCGCGTATTAATAACATTTCTATTGACATTCAATGAATTTTCAGGAAAGTTGGAATTCATACCATCTTTAAAGTACCTTTATATTTAAAGAAGTGGTTCCCGCCTATAAAAGATAGATTACCACTGTTAAAAAATTGTATATGAAATACCCCATGCAAAGGATGTAGACACTTATACACGACAGACGTCTAGACATTTAGACACACGTATTTCTGAACATAAACGAAATATTTTTCTATCTCCTTCAAACTCTAAAGTTTGACCACGCATTTGATTTTGAAAACGTTAAGTTTATTGACAAAGAATACAATTTACACCAAAGATTATTACTGGAAACTATTCACATGATTAAACAACAAAGCATCAACCTTACGTACGAAACACCCAATATTCATGACTACTACGTTGCATTACTGAACCAGTAATGTTACTTATCATAAAGTTTCCTATATACATTATTTAATCTAGATTCAGCTTTCGTTTCTTTGCATACATCTTTTTACGGTATGCATATTGTTGGTACAAAAATTATGAATGTCAATTCTTTGTACTTGATTCATTAATAGTACTTGCTAGTGGTTCGTTGTGAAAACAGTCTTCAGTGAAATTTCAAATTTACCGCCAGGTATCAACTTGTGCAAGCATTGATAATTATGTTCTGATTGGTTCAGTTTTAAATGTGTCGGTCCTATGTATCTACTGTTTTTATTTCTTAACCTTCACATGGTTGCAGTACAATTGCTACCGGCAATGTGTCAGTTTCTTTCTGTAATTTTTAATGTATAACCTTTTGTTAAAGCAAGTACGACAAAGCGTTACTTTTGTTACTTTCATATTGTTTTATTTGTTTAACACATATTACAGTGATATTAATTTTTCAGACGCATTAAAAATTCTTCTCTTGAAAATGATCCACATCAGGATCGAAACGTTGGGATTTTGTTAATTGCAAGATTGTTTGTTTTTTTTTTATTTTGATCGAACCTGCGCGAGAGAAGTAGGAAGGGTATTAACAACTAAAATGTTTGCAGTTGCATCAAAAAATGTGTAGTCACCCTGTATGCTGCGTTTCCAGATTACTTTTCGATTAGATTTTGACAGTTTGAATATAGCCTAGCATGTCTACGGACACGGTTGATCTATTATTTCTTTCCCACTGTACGACATCTGTCACTGTATTATTCTTATTGGAAATCCAATTTACGTATTCTCCGAGCAGAATGAAACTGACGCTGCATATTGCATGTTTGCAGACATATGCTCCCGGACAGAGAAAAACTCTTTGGTTATAAGTTTACGAGCGAATATTATTATTGGTAACAACATAATTTTTCTGACAGGTCATCAATTAACTTTACTTTCTATTTCCGTTTTTCCTTCTATTTGCCATCGCGTTTGGCATACTCCAAATATTATTAACATGTGTCAGTTCCACTCGCTGCACGAAACATAATTCATCCGTAAATTTCTATGGACATAGGCGTACACATATCTCGACACGTTTAATTGCCGTTGACAGTTGCTATTATAAGCTGATAATACCATTTATACACCCGATTCTCGTACATTCGTTGGAACCAGTTTTCCACGATGGCACAGTCATCCCGAAACCATTTTTCTCTGGGCGAAAGGCAATTTTTTCAAGCTCGATATTTTGAAAAAATTCATTCCTGTTATTTTCACTACGAAAAGCGGTCCTTTAAAATATTCGCCAAACGATTCGTCATAATTTCGCGTGACTTATTGGCTGAAAAGTTTCGAGACCACTCGATCGTAGTCCGTTCTTCCCCCTCCCTTTCCTTTTGGTCTTCTTTCTTCTTCTTTCATTTTTATTCCGCGATCCATATGACTTCGTCGGAATTTATTATCCGGCAGGTTACACGGGGAAGAAGTTCAGTCAGTTTTTCATTTATGCAAATGCGTAGCAGGTGTTCGAAGACTCTTTTATTTTCCGCATACTGGGGGATTTCCCGCGTTTCATGAATTTTCGTGTAAATTTGTTTTGTCCGCCGTTCCGGCCGGCTTTTTTTACAAGTCCCGCTAAACTAACCTCGGGAGAAACTCCGCGATTTTTGTTTCGCACGGTTACGCTCCCCCTTTCGAGACGTCGCGCGTTCTCCTTTCTTTTTAGCCGTCGCGCAACTAGTATTACCCGGTCGCGATAAACGTCGTTCGCGAGCATTCGACTCTTTCTGCTCTGCGAAAACGCGTCCGGTCCGGTTTATTCCCTGCTATTTTTATGGTTCCTACTTTTCCCCTCCTTTTTTTATTCCTCCTTATATTGCGGCAAAGTGGTCGCCGCGAATAACGTCTGGTTAGCATTCCTACCGGAGGGGACGATTCGGGCTCACCTAACTCGCAATATAAACCTGACCTAAATTGGTCCGCACCGGTGACGAGACATCAATTTCACGAATTTTTCGGAATTTTCATTTCTCTCGAGACGAACCGTGAACTTCAGTTTTCATGAACAAAATTTCTCACTAAACTTGGAACATCCGGTAGATGTTGATTCGAAGGAAACGAACTTGTCCGTCGATCAGCCAGCTATCGAACGGTGAATTTTCGTTTCGAGTTGATCCAACTGGGACGGGGGTTTAAGTTTTCGACAAGGGCGGAGGGGAAAGCGGTGAACACGCGAAATCCATAGTTTTACCGGGCAAAGAGCGAACACGTATAATCTTTGGCCGAACGACGAAACCGATTCCCCGGAACTCAATATTTCACTTTTCACCGTGGGCGGTGGTTTTCCCGTTATTTTTCCGAGCGGAGTCGATGGTTTAATACCGGTCGGTCGTGCGCGACCCTCGGCAAAGTGGATTTAAAGGTTCTGAAACGGAGTAGCGGCCGTAACAAACTTACACCGGACGTGCGGATGAAATAGAGAAAGTCTCAGGCGAACGACGACGAAGGAAAACAAAAGGAAACACACCCGACGAAGTCGACGAGTCGTTATCGTCGCGCACGACGCCGAGCTGTTTTTCGGTCGCGAGTGTTCGGCAACGATTCCACCACCGGATCGATGACACCCCACCCCCGTGCTTTATCGCAGCCGACCCTGTCAGCCAACGATACTGTCGGTCGTTCCTAACGACATTCAGCTAAGATTCAGTAACATCTTCGTCTGCGATGCAAATGCGATGGAAGTGCCCGGTAAAAAGCTTCGTTCTCCGTGGCCTCTTTTCGCTCAGGAACAATTACTGTTTAGTCCGAGTCGAATCTATGACGCTCTCAACCCTCCGCCATCACCCTGTATCTGACAACATTGCGAAACAAACATTGAGATGACCATCTGATTATTTCTCAATTTTTGTTCGAACAACACGCGAAATACTGGCAAACAGATTCGCAACGTTCGTTAGAACCAGTAAGGAATTTCCGTTCGTCCATTTTCGCTCATACGGGCAAAGTACTGCATAACCTGCTTTCAATAATCTCTGATAAACTGGCAAATGATTGCCGTTAAGCTGTTAAGCTTCTCACGAAACGATAACACGAGTTCCGATGAATTTGTCTGGTTCTCTATTTACACCGCAAAATTTCATCGTTTATTAGATTGTTGCGCAGCGGTATTCCTTTTATTGTTGATGTTGCACGGGTAGGAAACGTGACCGTTTCGGATTACGTTGCTGTTAGTATTATTTCCAAACGAAAAATATTTCGTTTCAGGCGTGTAGATTTTGTGTACCTTCCGATCGACGTAAAAGTTTATAAATGTGACTGTTTTTTTTTATTTAGAGCCGTGGTCGATCATCTTGCAAATTATTTTTCCCATTGGTTCCAAGTTGCTCTAAAATATGATATAGATAAAATACTTCGACCTATTTATATTTCAAATAAAAAATATATGAAAAACCTTTTTAAAAACCACGCTTATATTAGAATGCACTATAAATAAAATATTTTTAATATATTATATCAATAAATAATATTTTTAGATATTAGTGACTATACAGAAAAGCGTGGAGCGCTAAACTATATTAACGTAATCTTTGTGCGCGCTCCACATTTTTATTTATAGTGACTAATACCTAAAAATATCATTTTCTCCTTTTTAGTGTATTCTAATTTAAGTGTAGTTTTTGAAAAGATTTTTATACATTTTTATTTTCTGTTTTTTTAGTTTTTACCTCCGAGCGTATTTAGTAAGGCCCGCTTACCGAACAGAACCGCCGCACTATGGTCTGGAAACCCACTTTTCCTGGCCAAAAGTATTTTAGCGTTATTTTAAAGTTAAAGGTTTATAGTATGCTAGGGCGTTGAATTCGTTTCGACACCAGCAATAATATTATAAAGTCAGAAATATATAGTAACATTTAAAAAATTGATGTGATTCCCATTTTTAAAACTAAAATTTTTTTTTAATTTTTGTATATTGAAATTTATAGATATGTAAATACTGATCAACTTTTGTTGAAAACATTTTTTTTGGCAGATCGTAGGAAATGTCTTACAAATCGTGTTAACAGTACTATTCTGCCGCAGGAATAATACAAGTACGAAGGAGGGAAGAATGTGTTCGGAACGCCTGAAACTCCCAGTGACTATTTATTAAAATCATTGTACAACTAAAACGGGCAGACGAGGACAGTTGAAACTTTATACACTATATTCACAAATGTTTACAGCTGCATATGCAAAATGTTCCACATATGCCGATTTGTGCCGTTTTTGTAAAACCTTCCTCAAAGTTTGCATTGTTTTAACTTGTCACTATTTGTGTATGGATAAAAAGATGCTAACAACAGCATTACACACCTAAAATATACCTGCGGACACGTACGAAATTATCATTTAAACTTGTCTTTTGATAGTGTATGATGACTATTTTAAACGTTTTATTTAATCTGAATTTTACGAAGTTTATTTTCAAAACGTTATATCTCAGCAATGAATAATAATTTGGATTTGGAAGCTTTGAAGGGTTCTTACTCTGTTCTAGAAAAACTTTTTTGAAAATCTGAATCTTGAAAAATTGACTTTTGGCCACGAAAAGCGGGTTTCCAGACTATAGTGCGCCGGTCCTTGTTGCCCCGTGCGACCTAATCCAAACCAATCCAGTAAGTAAACTGAGCTCCTTCAGTGCGAAGTGGGCTAGTAGAGCGGAGTCGGAGTGGGAACGCGTACTGGAGTAGGGAGCGCGCAGAGTGGGGATCGCTGCACGCGATGACGTACTACCGAACATCGCGCGACGAGGAGCGAAGGGTAATATTTAAAAATATTGTTTAAATCCTAAACACACAGTGTTTTAAAAAAACTGTTGAATATTGCATTGTCATCCAGTTCTGAGCTATGTGAAAAGTTTCAAGTCTCTAGCTCATCGGGAAATTAATTTAAAATCAATTGCAAGATTTCTACCGAACAAACGGACAAACAAGAAAGCGAGCTAATAAAAACGTGGTAAAATACTGGTGTATATTAAATGTGAACAAATTGCAAGGAAGGGTGTGACAAAATTTTCCCTGAGCCATTCTATGGACGTACGGTCATTCTAAATGTTAAGAGCTTCTCCGGGACAATAAGAAGCTCGATGGCTTGTGAACGAGAGTACACGTACGCGACTATTCCTGCCGAATTAATACTAGGTTAAAAGTAGCGTTTCCATTTTAATGTAATGGTTTCCACGTTATGCAATTTCATTCTGAGGCCGTGCACCGTTAGCTCCGCGCGCGTCGCTTCGGGTCGCGTCGGGTCGCGTCGTCGCGAATTCAATTTGTTTCGCTATCTCTGGATTCTTGAAACAATCGAACTCGTCCTGGAATCTTCATCCATTTAACACGATCGCCCTCCCGTGAAAGTACAGGAACGTAAACTAGATGGACAATGGAAACGTCTGTGACCTATATACCCTTTGCTTGAGTAATGAGAAAGATACAGTCGAGCACTTTCATCGAACTGCAACGTTCATCGTAAATAGTACGCTCGGAAACGAATCAATAGGGATTGTTCGTTTTTAATTTCAGCGTAATTGGCGAGTCGGCTACTCGTCAGATTCCTGTTTCATCACGCCCGGACTCCCTCTGCGAACGACCAGTTCCTAAATTCAAGACGGCTTTCTCTCAAAGTCGATCTAATTGACCTCCGTTTCCGATTCAATTCCGAAGAAATTCGACGAAGATGCTTTCGAATTAAATGCCAATTGAAACGCAGGATAAGAAATATACCAACTGTAATCACTATTCTATCCCGGTCTAGACTTCCCCTTCTACGACGTTATTCCCACACTTTTCCGCCACGGCCCAAATACGTAAAGCGTTTTAAAACTCGTCTGCATCTACCTTATTCATTTTAGTTCAACAGTTTAGTGTCGACGACCTAGAATTAACCTGTGCACCTAATATTTCCATCAATTTTCGAACAACACGGTATGTACTGATTTGAAACTTTGAGACCGCAAAGATTATAACATATTACGCAAGATTACAATATTATGTCTTTATATTTATAAACATTTAGAGGTATAATGGTGAGAGAGAGATTTGTAGTAGTTATGTACAAGATTATAAAGTATGGTAAACTTTTGTGGTTTTTAGAATTTTTAAAACTTGGACTATATTCTTACTAATGTTGAAACATTCACTTAAATTGTTAGGAATAGCCAAGCGTCTTCTTTGGAAGAAGAATAGGGGGCATCGCAAGATGAAGCGTTCAACTGAAAGCTGTGTCTTGCATCGTGTACATACAGGGAGCGAATCTTTCAATATTTTGTATAAGTGGGTCAAGTTAGTGTGGCCAATGCGAAGTCGGGTGATAACTACCTGGTCTCTTTTGTTATCAATCGGAGGACAGTCGTTATTACTAATGTCTCGTCTAACCAAGGATAGCTTAGAAGGAGGGGAACTAATCCATTTTTCGTTCCATCTAGTTCTAATTTTACTTTTAATTTGTTTGATCAAATCTCTGTGAGAAGAGGAGCAGTCAGAAGGTATTTCTCTGGATGCCTCCTTAGCCGCAGCGTCTTCTGTTTCATTACCCGATATCCCTATATGAGAAGGAATCCAAGAAAAGATGATTTCTTTTCTGTTATTTACAGCTTTGACCAAGGCGTTGAAGATATGTACAATAATGGGTTCTTGGTTTTCCGGGTTAGATAAACTCTCTAGGACACTGGCGTAATCGGTGAACATTAAACAGTTTGTCTCTCGAGCATATAATAATAGATTGAACAGCCTGTAATATGGCATAGGCTTCAGAGAAAAAAACTGAGCAGAAGTCATGAAGTTTAAAAAGTTTCCGACAATTAGGGAATACAACAAAATATCCACATCCATCATTAGATTTGGATTCATCAGTGAAAACATGAGTATGATCAGGGTACTTTTGGGTGACCTCTTGGAAGACATTTTTAAAGATAATGGGGTTAGTGAGATCTTTCTGAAATTCACATAAGGATGGATCAATTTTTGGAGGAGGGAGAGACCAGGGAAATGTAATGATTTAAAACTGCTAAGTCCTGTTTTGGGGTCAGCGTGCCTCGATGCCGAGGTAGCGTGGGATCATTTTGTTTTCGCATCATTGACCGGAGCAGCGCGGAACAGAGAGTATTTTGGAATATTGGCACAACTCGAGTTCGCGTTCGAGTGCGAGGAAGGAACGTTGATGAATTTGTTTTGGCCGGGCGCGCTATGCGAGCCCCGCTTTTATTTCGAGCGGTGCTCATACAAAATTCAAACGTTCCGCAATTATCTTTTCGAAACCTTTCATTCGTTCGTCAATTATAAACCTTTACGTGGGGAATTACTATTTTTTCAATCCTTTACCGCGATGGAGCGTGCCCCTCTCCCCCATCCGGGTATTTTTGAATATTTGCGAAGCGCGTTGATGCGTCGCGGGTGAAAAGTTAAAAGCTCTTCGCCTAGAAATGTAATCCACCGTGCACCGGGCGCACAAACGATTATAATTCATATCATTCTTGAATCGTTATGCTCTGAAACGTACGCTCCCCGATAAAAAAGGTTTCCGTGATGAAGAGCCGTCTGGAATCGTATCAATTTCCTCGTCTGTTAATTAAGCATACCTCCGATCGGAGAGATGGAAATATCTGCGTTTTCATAGATCCAACTTGCGTGCATACGAGGTGTATCTGAAACATTTGTATTAAACATGTCTACACTATCGTGCAAAATAGTATCTGTCACGTGAACATGCTCTTTCTACTTTCAACATTTTTTAAATACGAATCAAGATCAATTTATTTTTCTGTTTCGGGAGAATTCTGGTGCAAAAGCATTACCGGGAACGATAAATTAAATTCTTTCTGTTTAGGACACCAGATTGTTATAGATGATTTACTTACAATTACGAATGCTCCAAGAATTTTCGCGCGTTTGTCGATCCATGAGATGATACTGTGAGGTTTGAATTGATCTCCAGCAAGCTACTTGACACATTTTCTTTTATGTACAGGGTGGTCAGGAATTCGTGGCGCAAGCCGTGTAGAAGTACTTCATCCCTCGCTAATTGTAATTATAAAAAATGTGCGACCACTTTCAGACATAGAATTCAAAAGAAATGGTTCGACGCAATTAATCTTTCATTTTAGCTTTACCACGTCAATTTTGATCAGACGAGTTCGTTAACTATATTACGCTTTCAAGAACTATTCTTTCGTAATTAATCTACCCTACAAAATAGCGAACGTGTCTCGTGAAAATCTCGGAATTTATGAAATGTTTCGTTGCAGGAAATGTTTCGAAAACGCTGCTGCAGTCAATGTGTAAATAAACATTTTGGTATATCGGTTTAGAGAAAACTAAATTACACGCTAACTTTTTTGATTAAATGTTTCAGTGGAACGAAACCGAATTAGTATTGAATTTTATTTTATCGTAACTTTTAGCCTTTTACGCACAAAAGAAAACAGAATATCTAGTCAATTTTTTCACGAAAAAGATAAAAAGTAAAATTAAATAAAATGCTTCAGTTTGTCCACTGCAAGCGATCGAACTTTTATATTTTCTTTTTCTGCACACACACACAGTTTTGACATTTTAGAAATGTTTTCCTAACAAATGTGACAAAAACTCGAAGTTTTTAATCCTCTAAACGTTGAGGGATGCGTGTGCATATGTATACAGTGATAGTGCATTGACTGACTAGACAGACACCAATGCTTTCATTCTTTGTAATTGAACAACAGAACGGTACTGCTCTTTTCGCTTTTCAATGGCCGGAGCACTTGCAATTTTTTGAGCTTTTTTCAAACTGGCTCCAGAGAATAGCTACGTTTTTCTAGAATAAAAAAATGCTTTTAGTGTATATTTTGGATTTTCGTGAACGTCCAATACCACCTTTATCGCTAATACGTTTTTCTCCTATGTTTGTTCACTGTAACACCCTCCTGTCAAAAAATCAACAAATACAATTTTACGCAACATCAATCAAAAATATTCACTGTAAATATTCAATCGGAAGAAAATCAATAATTATCACTGTATTATCTGAATTCGGTAATCAATTCGATTGATATTTTTTGTTTATCAGCCGAACCAAATATCTCCCCCTCAATCGACGAGAGTAGTTAAGCACGCTAAGCTACTTAAATATCATCAATTACGTCAATCGACTACCGGCGTGGAACCCCGGGGACTTTCCTAAGCTAATGGTAATTTGGTTATATTTATTACAAACAAAATTCTAACGATCCATTTGTACGTCCAAGCTAAATTAATTAT
The DNA here is from genome assembly GCA_028455615.1 of Lasioglossum zephyrum. NCBI lineage: Eukaryota > Metazoa > Arthropoda > Insecta > Hymenoptera > Halictidae > Lasioglossum > Lasioglossum zephyrum. Next base: position 10,341,964 of record CM052332.1, read on the forward strand.
GTCCAATGAAAACTAGGAGGTTCACGAGGATAGCGAAATTGAAAATCTTGTCGTGTGAAAGTGACAATTGGGTTTCTTCTTAAAATCTGAAAAATCACTTATTACCACGCTTATATTAACTAGCCGAGTTGTTGTAGTTGTATGCGTCAAATCTTGAAATCGAATTTTAAACCACTTCCCGGTCCAACTAGAAATTTTCAACATAGCTCGGAACTGGATGACGATGCAATATTCAAAACTTTTTTTTAAAAAAACATTGTGCGTTTAGAATTTAAACAATATTTTTAAATATTCCTCTTCGCTCCTCGCCGCGCAACGTTCGGTAGTATGTCATCGCGTGCAGCGATCCCCACTCCGCGTGCTCCCTACTCCACTACACGTTCCCACTCCGACTTCGACCCCGCTCCACTGGCCCACTTCGCGGCGAAGGAGCTCAACTTACTTATTAGGTTGGTTTGGACTAGGTCGGGCGGGGCGATAAGGACCGGCGGTTCTGCTCTGTAAACGGCTCATGGTCGTCACTACAAACCAATATGGCGGCGCCCTTACCTGTCAAAAACACTGCAGATTATTCTACACTACTGTAATCGAATTTTAAACCACTTCTCGATGAGCTAGAGACTTGAAATTGTAAACATAGCTCAGAACTGGAACACAATGGAATATTTAACACTAGATTTATCAGTTATTTAAATATACCTATTTCTACCAAAACCAGTCAGAATGACTGGTGTATAAGAAAAAATGCTTATGGAGGCTTCCAGTCGTTGTTCACTCTTAAAAAATGACAAAAAAAGTTGAACAATATTAATTGTAATAGATAAATGGATTTATAGACATTGTCAAATAACAAAACGCTTAATTGTTTACAGTTTGTCGGTCACAATTTCTACATATGTTGATTTTGCTGTGTGTACACTTTCCGCATACACTTTTTTTGCATGTATTGCAAATATTTGTAGTCTTATTATTATTCCAATATCCTATTTGACACCATTTGCGTACAGGAACCGTGCCACTTGTAGTTGGTATATCAGCTTCGTGTGGTTTTTGCCTTGAAGTCTGATATTCTGAAGCAAGTTCTTCTGCTGGTACTGGTGTAAGTGTCAATAACAACAAATATATTTGTTGCGAATATATATAAAGAGTAAAATTAAGTTCATAAAATGTATTCTCTACTTATAGCTACAAAAGTCATAACATCATTTCGAAAAACACATTGTTACATGCAGTAGGAATTTTGAATTGAAATTGCACGACCAGTCAAAACGACTAGTCTGGTAAATCTTCTGTTAAAAAAATATATTTTTAAATACCTGTGCGTTTAGGAGATTAAAAAATGTCAGCAGTGTGTCTCAGCGGGAATCAAACCCGGACCTTACTAAATACGCTCGGTAGTAAAGACTAAAAAGTAGACAATAAAAAAATATATAAAAAAAAGTTTTTAGAAACCGCGCTTATAGTAGAATGCACTGAAAAGGAGAAAATAATATTTTTAGATATTAGTCACTATAAATAAAAGCGTGGAGCGCCCACGAAGATTACGTTAACATAGTTTAACGCTCCACGCTTTTATTTATAGTCACTAATATCTAAAAAAATATTATTTTCTCCTTTTTACCGCATCCTAATATAAGCGTGCTTTTTAAATACTTTCTTTATATACTTGTTACAGGAGAAGCGTAATGCTTCACAGCAAAATCTAAACTTGTTGATTACACAATCCCGCAATTTGGGAAACTGATTTAGAATAATGCTAGAAATTAATATTGTAATCGTGATTCTCGACGAATTACCATATTGCTCACGGTTGGTAGACACAGCGCCGACACCGGGGACGACTGATTAGTTGATTCCGATTTTTAGGGCGCTGACCCGTTGGATCATTAGGGCAATTGCGTGCAAGTGTACAAGAAAGTATAGAGTGTAAATACTTACGCGGTGCATACATTTCACGAGCCGTTGCTCCGGATCCGTGCCCACTTCTCCTCGCGTTGCGTTGCTCCTCCATGGAGCACAGGTTTCTTCAATTCACGCCACTCGGTTCGTTGTCGATGAAAGCGTTGCTAAGTGAACGCAGCTTTCATAGCCGGTGAGTCGAGAGCACGTGGGGCCCGACCCAAGCCCGCGCGACGCGGCGTGAACTTCGCGTGATTGCGGCCAATAACAAATTCTCTCGTCGGAAGGGGTTCTGTCCCCATATTTTCCCTCCGCCCATTTCTTTTATTCGCGAATGCAGTGATACAGATTAGACGATTACTTCCGAATAATAATGAGCCAACGCGATGACTCGGGCAAATACGCCTGTACAATTATCTCAAACAGTATTATGTGTTAGTCGTGACACATAATTTCCCTCCACGCGTACAATCGCCGAGGATAGTAGAGCTGTGACTTATGAGATACCCGGGTACCCGGGTACTCGGGTAAACAACATTACCCGGATACCCGGGTATTCGTTTAAACAAAAATTACCCGGTTATCTCATGAATACACTGCGGATCTTTATGCAAAATAAAAATCGTTTGCATCTATAGGAAAAAGCAGACGATATATTACAATTACTTATTCTTTTGAACGATTTTAATAAATTTAGATTAATATATCAACGTTCTTTTAATTTCATTGTTTTAAATTGCACAAAATCATTTATGACTTATGGCCAACGACCGTGGTCCCGTTGAAAGCACCGGTTCTCATTCATTGCATTTCCTATATATAGTTTATACCAAAGACTTAAAGTACATAGCGAATAGTGTGCAATATACAAATACCACACCTGTAGACGATTTTATACGCAATAGAAAGTAAGGAGCAGGTAAACCGTATTAGGTAGGAACTGCGCAATAAAAAACACAATAAATAATAAGCATGTTTATATATATAGTCTGTTACTACATGTATAAGGATGTACAAATTAAGTATAATAAATTATAAAAAAAAGGTTCTCATTCGATTACCGAAGTTAAACAATGTGGAGCGCGGAACGGACTTGGATGGGTGACCGCCTGGTAAAAACCCGTGAAGTGACTCCCAGGTACTTTTCACGTGTTGTTGGCAAAGGTGGTTCGGAACCCGCCTTAAAAACAGTAGGTCCTGCTTGAATTGGTTGCAATTAGGCGATAGGTGAAATTGGAAAGAGAAGGAGAGTGGTGTATGGACTTGAAACCCTGAGGGGACCAATTATCTATTTCCTAATCATTTATGACTTATGTCTTATGAGATACCCGGGTACCTGGATACTCGGCTATCTCATGAGATACCCGGGTAGTTTTGCTCTACCCGGGTATCTCATGGGTACTCGGGTACTCGGGTATCTCATATACCCGGGTAAAAGTCCGAGCTCTAGAGGATAGTCGGTATTGACCCAGTGCCGGATTAAGCCAGCGCGGGGCCCGTAGCAAATGTTACCAGGGGCCCTAGGTTTTGTACGATAATATTATTAAACACGATGATTGACCTTTTTTTAGCAAAAATATCTGGGAACGGTATCGACCAAATTTTAAGTCAATTTTCTGCTGCAAGCGCGGGGTCCGTAGCATTTGCTACTCCTGCTACGGGGCTTAATCCGGCACTGTATTGACCCACTCACTTCGGAGAAGACTGTGGTCACGTGTTACGGGAGTTGAAGTTGTTACGATCGCTTTTCACAAGTCCCCCGGATTGTTCGCTATGTACTCCAGAATTTCGAGTTGAACCGCACGTGTTCTCACAAGCCCAGACAGGGTTATTCACTTTAGAAGTCACATGAATAATTCTTTCTACTTCGGTGAGGTCCAATTTAATAAAACATCATGGGCCTCTCGCGCGTGTGTCTCTGTTTACGTGTGTGTGTGCGCGCGAAGGCTTGTATTTGTACCTCCGCACTCGTTATATAACGCGATCTTACAGGCAATTGAGAGCAAATGTACCGTTTTTGATTTAACGGATCGTAAATCGTGTTTACCTGCACGTTCAATGGATTCACGGCGGCGGGGAGAGGGGATTAGGAGGATGGCATTTCGAAAGTACATCGAAAGTTTTTGTTCGATCGTCTCGAGAACCATTTCTTTTAAGAAATTAAACACCTGTTATCAAAAGTTCGAAGCCCGGCCACGCAGAAAACTAGCGGGACGGTGAACTCCGTTATTTGTTACTCCCTTCCGTTTACAGGATCAAAAGGACTTAACACTTTTCACCGATAATTTCAAATTTTATCTCGCGTATCGCTTAAGCGATTAACCAATCAACCTGGACAATTACTTTTTCCATCTATCTCTTTGACTTTCGCGTTGAATATTTACCTGTAACTTGCATCCAACATTCGCTTTATGCACCCGCTGGGAAATCGTTTGTACTGCCACTCTTTAGATAATTTTGTGATTTATAAAAATATCCGTTCAGCACGAAGATTTTAATGTATACATTACAATTAATAAACATACAAAAATATCAAGCTTTAGAAATTCGATAAACTGGCATTACTTTATTGTACACGACATTGGCATCAACAACTTCTGGACAAAAACAGCGAAACTGTCGATGAAATTTATTTAACAGCAACATTGCCGAGTGATTTTTTAAATGATCAAATAAACGTTTTGTTTCGCGTTCGTATTTTTGTTTCCTGGGATTGGCGAGGGTATTCGTGGAAATTGGGGCATCGTGCGACAGTTTGTGATATACGAACAGCTTTCGGTAACGCCGCATCGAAAGATAGAACGGCGCTGGAACGATTTTGAAAGTTCAAGTCCTGAGACGTTAACCTCGAAGATACTCCGCGTACCGAGCAACCCTGACGTCTTATAGACGATCACTTAAACGGAATGGTGGAGGTTAATCCCTCGGGAATCTGCGCAGATTTGGTTGAGGAACCTTGCAGCTCCCCACAATAGCGCACAGTGTCGTTTGCAAAAACATAGTACAGTATTTTATCCATGAATGTCCCAAAAGCCTGACCTGTAAATGTCCCATATCTATCCCCACTACTGCAGTGTGTACCCCCTTGAAGGGCCGTGAAGCTCGAGAAGCCTCGGTCGCCGGAAAATATGACACCATGCGGCTCGGATATATCGGTGTGCCCGCCTAATTATTAATATTTCTAACTTCTTTATTTTTTATTATTTTTTGACGGGACTTCGATGACCATATTTGTGGCATTTTTTCTAATTAAATTCATACGAAATTGATATAATTCCGATGATATTTACCTGTGTAATAGACAATTAAAGTTTCGGGCGCGAGGGAGGACTATTTACGACTCTCTGCGTCTCTTTCTTTCCCATACGCTATCCTTCCTCGAGCCCGAAACTTTAATTGCCTATTACACAAGTAAATATCGTCGGAATTATATCATATTTGTAATGATTTTAATTAGAAAAATGCCAGAAGTATGGTCATCGAAACCCCATCAAAAAATAATGAAAAATAAAGAAGTTAGAAATTTGGATTAGCTATGTTTACAATTCACGGTGACCGAGATCTCTCGAATTCAACTGTCCTTCTCTACGTTCAGCAAAAGTCAAAGAATTGTGTCCCTGGCGCATAAATGTTCCTTGGCAGACCCGTGCTGGGGACTTATATGGATAAAATACTGTAATAAGAAAACCTGTGCAAACACGGAATTAGACATTAGATAAAAATTGGAATTTCTCTATACGAGTGCTACAATTTTCTTTTGATATAAGGCGAATCACTTTGGAAACAATGTTTTAATGTGTTTTGCAACGTCTACGCTAGACTGTTTCTATTAAATCGAATCGAATATTCCTTAATCACCATACGCAGAGGAGACTCGTGTTTCTAATCAGTAATGTCCACCAGTACAGCGCGAACATATACTCTCACAAAAGCAGCATCAGTTTCAGGTCGTGTTCTACTTCATTTCCTATATTCCCCTGATCTATCCTCAATTCACTTCCAGTTTCGCCGTTCACTGCACAATTTCGTGCCGGAGAAACGGTTTCGAAAATAACAAGCCATCGAGGACATTCTCTGGAAGTTTCCTAAGTCTTTCTGCGAGTTTCTAGTCTGAGATACAGATCTTTATTTTCTATTTCGTCTAACCTCGTTTATTTGAACGCCGTTACGAAATAACAGTCAATTGAAACGATTTAACTGCGATACCTGAGCAATAGTGCAGATATTTCGTTCATCTGCTCATATCTTAAATAATCGTTAAGACAAAATATATTAAATATAGTATATTTGAACAGGCGATTCATTTCTAAAAACGGTTTTATTATTTGCAATTTAAATGAAATAAATAAAAAATTGTTTGGATTTCATTTTGCACTTGATCAAATAATTCGTACTCTCCAAAATTTTATTTATTTCGTGTCGACACCGTCAACTGCGTCGGATTTTAATAACAATTTTAAAAACAAACGCAGGCAAACTTTAATCATTAAACCACAGAAATTAACGTATCGAGATACAGCGATTGATTTAGTGTCGTCGATAATCTCTTCTTGCGGTGAAATTATTGATTATAACTTTTCTTTTTGTCGATCGTATGTTTAAACAAAGTTGATGTTCTTGGCGCACTGGTTCGATCGATTTAATTGAAAGCAATTTTGCAATATATTAATTTCGACTTTTCGGTCTTGGTTTACACCCTTCTCAAGAAAATAGTGATTGCGTCTGTGAATTATTAAAAAACACAAGGTGATATTTTGTTGAGAATTTGAAAAAAGAAAAGAGGGGAAAGATTTATGAAAAGGGACCAATTAATTGGAAAAACACCGTAGCTCTTCCTTATATTGAAAACATCTCAGTTGATATTAAAGGGATCTTTAGAAAAGCAGGCATGCACACGTTCTTTAAAATACCACACTACTTAAATTTTTTTTCCATCAATTAAAGACAAAGTACCACTTTCAAAAAGTTCGAATATAGTATATTCTATTCCCTGTAAAGGTTGCAACCAAGTATTGGTGAAACGTCGAGACACTTTGAAGCACGCATCAGAGAACACAAACGCAACATCTTTCTACATCCAATACAGCACACTACCTTGACAAAACATTCGATAGAGTTCGATCATGCGTTTGATTTTTTTAATGCAAAGATAATTGACAAAAAGATAAATTTAAGTCAAAGGATAGTGTTAGAAACAATTCATATGATTAAACATCCTAGCGTAAATCTTAGATATGAAACACCTAAGATTCAGTAATGGTTTCTATGATGAAAATTTCCAAATAATTACATTAATCTTAATTCCACCACATCAAAATCCAGTTCTCTTGCAAACGTGAAATGTTTGCTACCTTTTGTGAAGCGAATTTCGAATGTTTCTCTAAAATAACCGTGATAACGTGGTTTACAGACAGTTAAATGTGTTTGGGATTTGACCTTTCAAGGTTCGAAATAACCGGCGAATATCGATTGGCCTACGCATCGATCGATTATCTGATTCGTTACTTCGGAGAGTTTCACAGTTTGTCTCAGTAGCTTACGAGTAAGACATAAGCACAGTACGTGGTATTGTTTTTCTATAATTCTTAAAGTTATTTCATTAAGCAAGTAAGTTGACATATTTCAAAAATTGTTTTAAATGTGTTCTCATCAACAGAAAATCACCTTGTGTTTTTTAATCATTCACAGACGCAATCACTATTTTCTTGAAAAGGGTCTAAACCAATACCGAAAAGGCGAAATTAACATATTACAAAATTGCTTTCAATAAAATTGATCGAACCAGTGCGCCAAGAACATCAACTTTGTTGAAATTATGGATTGTTTTATTTGAATAATGTAATTCAAATAAATAATTATGTAAGATTAAAGACGTTTAAACTATTAGTATTCATTGAAGAAAGCACACAACCGTGAGTAACGATATATATAAGTACTCCGGACACTGAATAAACGTAAAACTCTTTAGCCGTAATGCGTTCGTATTCCGTATTTAATACACTTCGACGTGAATTCGTTTTCGAGAGAATCCCGTCTCCGCGTGAACGCGTCCTTTTACATATTTCTTGCTCTAATGTTTTACATGCATTTCGCTTGTCTCTTTTCACGTCAGCTGTTTGTTTATGCCGTTGATTGCGTTTTTAATCGATAGCATCGTATCGATTGACTCACGCATACGCATATGATACACACATACAAATAAAATCAAACATACACATATACAAAAATAATTGAACACATACAAAAGATTTACAGAATCTCGCTCCTACAATTATTTCATTTAGCCCCTCTCTGTCGGTACCAGACGAAATGTGAATCGGGAGCGCGCATTGTGGAGGGGATACGGTAGATTGGGAGACAAGCCTTGATCTTTGATTGCCGCGCGCAGGTACCCGTTCTTGGGAATATTTTCCACGGTTTTCGGCAAGACGCAGACGAGACCAGACGGGAAAAATGTTAAACGACCTCAAACAGAGGCGGAACGAATAGGAGAGAGGGAGGTAGCCGAATTTCGCGAGCCGTGGAGTCGGCTGAAAGCGGGCACGGCCGCGATGCAAATATTTCTAAGTGTTTGAACGGCGCGATAAGTAAAAGTAAATCGGATTATACGGAAGCATTCGCAAACGTTAGCCGGCCGGCGACGACGACCTGAATTCCGTAACTAACATCGCATGTAACACGACGTCATTTATACCCTCCGATCCGGAGCGAGATAAATATCGTTGTAAACGTCGGATCTGCCCTACGATACGGTGATTTAATTACAATCTTTATTAATTACACGCTTCACGAAACCTGGTCCTGGTCAGGTATTATTTTCATATCGCGTGATCTCCCAACTATCCGCGTATTATTCGTTTCGACTTTCTCTTATCCCGGGCTGTGAATAAAAATCGTCTTACGGTTCGCGGCGCAGACGGTACAAGTTTTACGACTCCTGCGAACGAAGGGCGATTGTGTACAGGCCGGTTCGAATAAAATGATTAAGAACGTATTAGGCATATTTACGGACGTGACTTTATAGTATTTACAGTGGACGAAATAATGATAGGTTCATACCATTTTTATGATCTAATGTTTTTCATGCAACATTTCTATCTTTTATTATTAGTATGTGACTCGTTGCAATGTAATTAGTATAATACATAATGTATTTGAATAATATCATTTTTATTAATGTGTTTATTAATCAATATTACAAAAATTTGGAATTTTTTTTTCTACGAAATAAATATAAGTTAATTTAATCATTTTCTAGTTGGGCTTAACAAAATGTTACAAATATAAGTACAAATTAATTACTGTTAGAATATGCGTTAGACGAATATGGTGACAGACTTGGTGGTCCAAATTTTATTTTCCAACACGATAATGCACCAATTTATCGTACAAAAGCAATTAAAGCATATTTTCAGATGGTAAAAGTTGAGGTTTTACCTTGGCCAACAAGAAATCCAGACCTTAAACCCATTGAAAATCTATGGGATATTTTATCAAGAAAAGTTTACAGTAATGGCAAACAATACGTTAATGAACTAAAAAATGGCATGAAAGAGGCGTGGTCTCAGATCGGATCAGAGACTTTATAAAAATTAAGAGCTCAATGTCGCAAAGGATATTTTTTTGAGGTCATAAAAAACAACGGAGAATCAACTAAATACTGAGTTTTCAGGTCAAATAATTAATTTGTACTTACATTTGTAACATCTTGTTAAGTCCAACTAGAAAATGATTCTAGAACCTATATTTATTTCGTAGAATATATATATATATATATAATTCCAAAGTTTTGTAATATTGATTAATAAACACATTAATAGAAATGATATTCTTCGAATAAATTATCTGTTATACTAATTACATTGCAACGAATCACATACTAATAATAAAAGATAGAAATGTTGCATGAAAAACACTGTTATATCATAAAAATGATATGAACCTATCATTATTTCGACCACTGTATGATGATTTCCAGGGTGGAAAATATTTTTACCAGTATTGACAACGAAACTTTTCGAAATGCAAGACGTGTTATCGTTTTGTCATGCACAGTACAAGGTCCACCGTAACGGGGACACACGGGTAGAGTAAGACGCGGAAGACGGAGACGAAGAAGCGTAATTGTGTTTAAAAGCAGCCGGATACGAGAGCGTGCCGGAAGGGTTGTAAAGCCATATGACAGACTATAATAGCATTCAATGGAGAAGTATCGTTCGTTGCACAAAAGGCTTTTGTTATGAAGCTGCATACTCCAGTTTTTCCAGATTTTTCCTCGAGATTTATTCGGTTCGATTGTGTAGCGTACCAGAAAGTCGTACGCAACGATTCTTCGCCGCGATATTCATGCATCCCCCTTCGCTGTAATTTTCTTTCTGCGTCATCTTTCTCCCCTATTGAGCCGCGTTCAGACATTCGCCACAAAGAAATCGTATTCCCGTAAAATACCGAATCATTGGTACACGATTACACAAACAACTGGGTTCCCGGTTATGAGCAGGAAATATTTATAATTAATTTCCTGTGGCGGACGGTATCGTACCGATGGAATCGAGGCTGCTGGTAACGCTCCGACCAATTTTTATTACGCCGCTGTTTTTTCCGTTTTTATCCCCTCCGAAAATACCGAACTCGGCCGCAACCGATATATAGGTGTATTTTATTCGATCCGATCGAATAATTAAATACGCGAACGCGATCGCGTATTTTTTTTGCACGTCCGCTAAACAAAACTTCAGATTTAAATCACCGCCGATCTCATTTTTTAGCATGCTGTTTTTTCCACCTAGCTACCCCTTCCCCTCCTCTAGAATTTCGCGTAGTTTTTTTTAGGAAAAACTGAATAACAATTTTACCAAATCTGATTAACACGTTGACTGGCGTGCCAGTGGCCGTGATTGCCTCCACGCCCGTGACAACGCTCCGAAATCCAATCTACCGTGAATTGCATATCAAATTTGGTGTATACTTTTTCCTCTGGTCGCAGAAACGGCAGTCTTCCGTACTTGAAACGCGCAAACCGAGTGAAAACGTCATTTTTGGTCGCGGAGACTGAGCGTGGTAACCTTTGTATTGAAATTTATTCTCCTGCGACTTTCAGATTCAATGGAGTGACCCTAGTGAACTTTACCTGAAATGTTTACGGCATGTTTAAAATAAATTCTTCGAAGAACGAAACTTTAATTCAAGTCCCCAGAAATTCTCAATTTCCAGAAGAAAAGCATAATAGCTTATTTCCCTCGCAGTTTTCGTCCGAGAAGATCGTGTAAAACTAGATTTTTCTTGTCCCCATTTGAATAACTTCGTTCAACTCCAATGCACTTTAAGAAAATCTCGATTTTTCACGTGTCTCCCTTTTCATTTTTCTGCAGAAGAAAACAATCTTCCGTAAAAACAACTCGGCTGCAAACTCGGACGAAATGTCGCCGTTCGAACTCTACACTCTGGTTGCTGGAAGTCGGTCAATTTCACTTCTATCAGGAAGTTATACTACGAGATTCAGTATAGTCAATCAACGGACACCGGTTATCTTAGCAACCGGAAATTAATCCAAGTAGACCGCGAGGACTAATTACGCGACAAATACGAAATAAACCATACCGCGCGAAGTTCGGATATTGTTGGTAGGACTCCGTGATACATCGCCGGCAATAATTTAACCCGAGTGGAAGTTACGCTGCGTATAAAATTATTGTAATTGTATTACGTCGGGTGGAGACCGGTCGGGTCGGATACGAGTGCGCACGTTCCAGCGCCACGGTAAACAGTTTAGCGATATAATGACTTTCGCATCCAAGTAGCAGTGTAACGGCAATAATTTCCTTGTTCAAACTTCTCCGCGCGTCACGGCAACCAGCGCACAGTGGTCTCAAAGCCGGAAACGTGGACAAAACCTAAAAAAATATATAAAAACACTTTTTAAAAATCACGCTTATATTAGAATGCACTAAACGGGAGAAAATAATATTTTTAGATATTAGTGACTATAAATAAAAGTGTGGAGCGCCGAACTGCAGGGTGTATCAAAATTCCTTCAACATCCGGAAATGGGAGGTTCTTGACATTATTTGAAGCAACATTTTCCTTTGCAAAAATGAAGTCCGCGGCTTTGTTAAAGAGTTTTTAACGAAAAACACGGACCAATCAGAGCGCGACCTAGACGCTTCTTGGCGCAGTTGGCCCGCCGCGCAAATTGTCATTTGGCGTACTGTGCTAACACGCGTCTAGGTTGCGCTCCGATTGGACCGTGTTTTTCTTTAATAACTTCTTAAAAAAGTTAGGGACGCCATTTTTGCAAAGAAAAATTTTGCTTCAAATGAACTCAAGAACCTACAATTTCCGGATTTTGAAGGAATTTTGAGGCACCCTGTATATTAACGTAATCTTTGTGTGCGCTCCACGCTTTTATTTATAGTGTTTAATATCTAAAAATATTATTTTCTCCTTTTTAGTGTATTCTAATATA
>CM052332.1:10354427-10369321 GCA_028455615.1 Lasioglossum zephyrum
CCTTGTCGCCCTCCCCCCCCCCCTTTGAGGAGAACGAATGATTTTTTGCTACCTTACTAGATCCGCCATTTTGTTTTTAAAATTTTCAGGTTGAGATTCGTGATTAGCGACCCCCGAAACGCCTTAATACCAATTTTTAAGCAGATCCAATAATTTTTTAATATGTTTTGAGTTTTTGTCCGCGTTTCCGGGCTTGGGGCCACAGTGAATTGTGCACAGACCTCGGCTGCGGCCGTCGAGATAAATCCGGAATTTTTCGGACGCTCCATAAACGATGTAAGACAAATTTAAACAAAGCAATTTTTGGTAAGGTAACTGTATAATATAGTTTACGGATTCATCGCGACGAGCCTGGACGTGGTTGCGCGCGCGGGGGCATTGTGAAACGAAAGGTATTCGATTTGAGCGTGGATCGGCGCGTCACGGTGCGTCGCGTCGCGTCGCAGCGCTGAACGTCACGGCGCTGCACGTCGCACTCGCCGGAGCGGAGCGGAGCGTAATGACAGATCGATATGCGTCTCAACTAAATCCAATCTGTTTCAGCATCAGTATCCTCCGGCACTTCAATTTCGATTCCGTCTAAACGTTGCCCGGTTTGTACTGGCACGTGTAAATCGGCCCGGTACATGGTGGAAACGCGAAACTTCTGCACACACCGTTCCGTGTACCGACTTGTTTGCGTCCGTGCATAAACAGCCGAGACACGCTATGTATTTGTGTTACATCGATGTCGAACAGGGGGATGAACGCCGCGCCGCGCCAGGGAAGAGGTTTCCTCAGTCGTAATATTGAATGTCATCGTGATCTTCTTGCGCCACGCGCTGACTCTCGCCAAAGGCCAATCGTCACGTTTTGATTAGGGTAGGGTAGTAAGACGCCACGCTTATTCACAGAATTCGCATATTTTTCAGAAACAAATACGAGTTAACATTTCCTCAATTCCTGAAAATTCAAAAAAAATGATAATGTGCACTCTTCGAGGAATTTTCCTCGCGTCGGAAAAAGGAAAAAACCGAGAATTAAGAAGGTCGTTATTTCAAATATATCGACCACTATTTCCTGATAGACCATGAACCAATGTATCTTGCTATGAAAATGGATTTATGTTTTTCTCTTTAATAACGGAGAAAAATGGATCTAAAGTAGACCTCTCAGATTCTAGTTGGATTCTTACAGAATTCTAACCACACGTCCGACGTTATTCTTTCATTTTTTCGGGACATTTATAACTATATATGCTATATATTAAGAAGTGACATAAAAAAGATTTATTAAAAAATATTGAGAAATGCCAAAGTTATGAGTTTGTTCCATTATTTTTATAGATTCAGGGACTTAATCAGGGATCCTGCTTAGAATTCTGTAAGAATGCAACTAGAATCTTAGAGGTCTACTTTAGATCCATTTTTCTCCGTTATTAAAGAGAAAAACATAAATCCATTTTCATAGCAAGATACATTGGTTCATGGTCTATTAGGCAATAGTGGTTGATATTTGAAATAACGACCTGCTTAATTTTCGGTTTTTTCCTTTGTCCGACCACTGTGCGGCGCCGCGACGGAAGCAAAATAATTTTCATTTGCGCGAGCATGGGCTAGACTACAAATAGAACTTTACCGTTTTACATAGAGTAATCTAATATTCTTGCAACATACAATTCCGTTCCTCTGCGACGCGTAAACAGGGAGTACGTGCTTCCAAGTTTATGCAAAGACAAGAGGTAAAGCGTTGATATAGGCTGGCGTTGTCCAAAATAGTCCCTGGAGTTTATGGTTCTCGCCCCACTCAGTCTTCGTTAGTTCTCCCACTCTGTCTCAATTATTTCCCTCGTTCTACACCCACCGTTTCCCTATTCTATCTTTCCCCTCTATACGCATAGATCGCCAACTTCCGCACTCACCTCGTATAGTTAGTTCCAATACAACATTTTTGGGTCACCCTGTATAGCGAGGACACGTCGAACACGTTCATCAGGAATAATGCTTCAACGCGGCTCTCGCAATTCCTAGTTTCGTTGTAACTTTTTAATAAAGCCCGTGTTTATACGATATTCTATTTTCACTTTAACTCGCGAAACCGTAAAACCTGAGACACCCTGTGTACCCAGATCCGCGTCATATACTCTTCCGCCTCGCTCTACTTTTTTTCATAAAGTTTATTAGTAATTTACCCTGTGATTCTGTTATCCCTTAGTTTACTCACAACGGGAGAACGTTGTGCGAGATGTTCGCAGTACGATCTACCAGTTTTCGTATTTTGTTGCGTAGCGAACACTTTAATAGGTGGTAGATATTTTATACCGTTAAATTTAATTGATCAGTAGAATATTTTGATAAATATTATCCAGTTAAATTTTATATTAACAATGAATTTATTTTAGTGGGGATAAGTATTATTTGTTCGGATGCGGGAGGCTCAGCGATATATGCCATTTTCGGGCGGTGAAACTGAGAGAAAAAGGTGGGAGGAAAATGTCTGCGGGTGGGGGAAAAAAGAGCGTAACACCTGAATGTGATTTTCGTCGAGAGTACCCGACAACACAGCTTCGCGAAATGGGCGTTAAAAGGTTCTTTTTAGATTCATTTTCACAGCGAGGGTTAAAAGTAGGGGTTGAAGTGCTTTCCGCTATTAGTACGAGAGCGATTAGCGATTGGAGCGTGAGAACGGAACATCTGATTGCTGGACGACGAGCTTACCGTCGAAATGGTCTAATCCTACGTATATCTTGCCAACTACTACCCCTGGCTGCTCGTCACGGCGTTATGCTAACATTGGACTCGTTCTTCGAGGGTGCGCACAGTCTCGAGCGGAAAAAGGAGAAGGTACAGATCAAACTACCTGCTCCGTTGAACGAGCCAAAAATTAACAAAATATTGAAGCACTGTTGTAATTTAATTACTGTTGTCCGACCAAGTGAAACACGCCGGAATCGAGGCGATATTTCCTTCCCCCTATGTTAATATTTCGTGTTCAAACAATAATTTTAATAACCGTTGCATCGGCTCGTGCCTTCCTTACACAGGGACAGGGCTTAATGGAATTAGCATGTGCAACACTTTAACTTGATTCGATATTCGCCCCTACCACTGGTGTTTTCGTTTAATTATATTGCCACTTGAATCGCGAAGCATTTAATAGACAAGCGAACATGATATGTTGATTTCAAATGTAGTGTGTAAGTAGTGATTATCATCGTGAACAATACGGATTTACGTTGAGTCGTGCATACGTGTATCAGGCGGTAGCGTTCAGGAGGTACAATGTTCTTTTCGCGGAGATCTTGTTAAACTGATAACAACTTTAATAACAATACCCCCGTGGGGTGGGATGGTCTCGTATAATATACGTGCATCGAAATGCATGCAAACTAGCCTGGAATACAAATCAGACGCCAAGAGGTTCGGCATAAAGTTTAAGAAGTTTGTCTCCCTGAATAAATAGCTTGTCGAGTGTCGCGGGGGACGTGAATAAATGCAGCAAGGCTAAGACGTTATTGCTTCTCGCTGAATACTCGGCATTGCATAAATTACTAACCGGCAACAATGTGAAAAACTCCGCTGCTGAAATCCTTACAAAGTATTGTAAAACGGATATATTACATGTATGCACAGAGTGTTTCGTCTGAAATAGGACAACTAAATATCTCCTTCACTTGTGGGAGTACGAAAAATATTTTCTGCACTATTTGAATGGTTTGAAGGAACCGTTATGTTGCAAACAATATTTTTTTCAAAGTTATCAAGGTCATCGGTGTTTTTTGACGCATAACTACATTATCTTTTAATTTTATCGTGTAGCTGATCGAAAAATACATTTAGATATGTATAATAACATGTCCTTGAAATGATGAGTCATTTCAAGATCATGTTATTATTACATATCTGAATGTATTTTTCGATCAGTTACACGATGCAATAAAAAAATGTAATTATGTATTTGAAAAAACATCGATGACTTTGATAACTCCGAAAAAAATGACCTTTGGAAAAAAATATTCTAGCCAGATATTTGATCCATTGACGAAGAGAAAGTTAGGTGGCCTCAACACGAAAAGGAACGCCAATTTTCGAAGATCGAGGTCATTACAAGGTCATGTTACTCTGCATATCCGAATGTATTTTTCGATTAGCTACACGCTGCAATTAAAAAAAGATGTAGTTATGCATCAAAAAACACCGATAACCTTGATAACTTCGAAAAACAATATTGTTTGCAATATAACGGTTCCTTCAAACCATTCAAACAGTACACGAAATATATTTTGTATCTCCACAATTGGAGGAGATATTTAGGTGTCCTGTTTTAGACGAAGCACCCTGTATAAGGCTCTACGTCCACGGAGCGTCGCTCCCTGTGTTAATTTCTATTGCATTCCGTGCTTTTTCTGTAGCGTCGGTTCTTGAAAAATCCAATATAATGTGTATTGAAATCATCAGAACAGTCGGAACAATCAGGAACTTTTGACTGTTTCACGGACATGTTAGCAAACTCCGAGTGTTGTTTCACCTTTGCCGGCGAAATAGAAATGCGCTCATAATCCGTAAACTGGGTTTTAGACAGTGGGATAAAATCATGTTCGTACGCTGGTGTTCATCATGTTTACGTCGACCTGTACGACGGTGTAGCATTGTTTGTTAAAATTTATCGTGAATAACGTTAAACGGCGTGAATGCTCCTCGATGAGCGCACGGAATCGCATGGAATACATATTTAATTGGAACAATACAAACGCGAAGAGTATTTTATATTAATGAGATTAAAAATATAATAAATATTTAACACAATCGGACGATTGAAGCAGCAGCGCGAAATCCACTAAATTGTTCGCAAAACATATTAAATCGTGTATTATCGAACCGGCCCGTGCAGAGAGGCATCGATTGTCCGGATGAATTATTAAAAAGACATTTTCAGATTTGTTAGAAAAATTGTAGCGCGCGTGCGTCGCACGTCGAGCGATAACGTTTCATAAAAAATTTCACTCGACCCATTAAACGGTTTTTTTCATCCTCTCTCCCACGCGTGCCGTATATCGTGTACAAAAACGAAGTAGTTCGCGAGAGCGGCTGTTTATACGCGTTGAAAGACGCGAAGAAATAGCGAAAATTAAATGATTTTTATAGCATAACGGATCGCCTCCCCCGTCGCTGTTGAATTTTCCATTGCGGATTAGTTTTAGCAGCGATTACGTGTGGGTTTTAAAGTTTTAACGTTGAAGGCACTAGCTCTGTCTCTTCTTCTGCTTCTTCTTCTTCTTCAAGGTTGGTATTGGATTATGTAATTAAATAAACAGAATCAACTGAATGAAGTTTTTATTAACATAAGCAAAAGAATATTATGAGCACAAAGAACACGCGTCTTTACAGTTTAAATATCACATGTCAAGTAAAGATTAGAGCTCGGACTTTTACCGGGGTATATGAGATACACCCGGGTACCCGAGTACCCATGAGATACCCGGGTAAAGCAAAACTACCCGAGTACCTATGAGATAGCCGAGTATTCGGGTACCCGTGTATCTCATAAGACATAAGTCATAAATGATTTTGTGCAATTTAAAAGAATAATGAAATTAAAAGAACACGTTGATATATCAATTCAAATTTATTAAAATCGTTCAAGAGAATAAGTAATCGTAATATATCGTCTGCTTTTTCCTATTGATGCAAACGATTTTTATTTTGCATAAAGATCCGCAGTGCATTCATGAGATACCCGGGTATCCGGGTAATGCTGTTTACCTGAGTACCCGGGTACCCGAGTAATTTTTGTTTACCCGGGTATCCGGGTACCTCATAAGTTACAGCTCTAGTAAAGATCACTCGAGCTTTAAAGGTTGAACAATACGTAACACAAGCAACAAACTTTTTTATAAACAAATTGAAACATACTGACATTGAGTCATATCGAATCGATTACAATCGAACAATAGATTAATTTTGACATGTTCCAACAGTTGGGCCCAAGGCCATGACGAAAGCGTGGGGAAAGGGAAAGGGAAGTTGTGTCGCGATCAGCGCCGTTAATCGGCGGGAGAACGAGGGCGGTTTTTCGCGAGCGCACAGTGTCGCGGAGTTGAAACAGAATATTTAGCGGCGTCAAACGAACCAAGCGCAAACGGGAATATATTCGAATTTTCGTCGGGACTGTTCCCTGTAATACAAGTAGTTAGTGCGAAAGCTAATCCGCGGTGCACACTCGAGAATTTACTTCGGGTTCTGGTTTCTCCACGCTAACCATTCATCCTGCTTTAAGGGTGGTTGCGGTTTAAGGGAAAGTGGATTACCGGAAGTCCCGTACGACCGTGCCCGCTCGGCTTCAATCTCGGGTAAATTCGATCACGTGGCTATTCGCGAAACGATAAGGGTCGATTCGCCAGGACACTCGCTCCTGGAGCGAGAGACGGAGAGTCACTCTTATCTTCCTTTTTTTCCTGGCCGATTTATCTTCTCTCTCATCCGCCTCTGTCTCTTCTGTTTCGCCTAGCGAAAAAGGCCTCGCGAACCTGATCGTCTATCTTGACGAAGTTGTCGTGCTATCCAACGAAAAAACTATGCGAAGAGGCTCGCCTTCGCTCGATGGTAAAAGAAAATCTAGTGACCGTGAGTATACATGGGGCGACAACGAAGGAAAATGACGAGAAAATAATGTCGACGCGGAAATTTTCAGCACGTGCGACGCCATCCGGTTTACCTGTTCGGAGGATGCGCACCGATTTGCATACCTTTGACTCGTTTCCCGCCAGCGGTTAAGAAATACGTACATGTTGCGTGCCTTCGCTAATACTATCCGCTCCGGTGCGGTGCGTCTCCTACACAAGCTTTGTATTTTCATTGAATAATTAAACGTCACTCCATCGTTGTCTAGAGTGCCACGCCGTCTTCAAGTGTTTCGACACATGTAACGTCCCTGAAAAAACAACGCAGAACAAACTGCTGTTTCCTTTGATAGAACCAGGTCATCTCCTTTTGGCTTTTAAATTCTTTCTTGTTCGTGCCTCTCGCGTCAATCTGAAAGTATACTGGTTTGTTTCCACCGTTTGGGGATTAAAACAATTACAGTCGGAGAAAAATAAATTGTACAGACACAAAAAGATTCATTTCAACTGCGGCCCACGAAAAAATTGATTTACGATAAACTGTTTTACTGAAAAATGTAAAGAACGAAAATTAAATGAATGTAACGTGAAAGCTTTATTAATCCTTTGACATACGAATAAATGAAATTCGATGGAACCAAAGGCACCATTTATCGTTCGACTCGGCTTAACTATGAATATTCGTAATGATAAAGATATAGCTGTATCAAAGATATTGCTGTCAATATTTGTTTTCTAATAATACGTTCTAATCCTACATCATTTCTAATCTCCGAAAATGGCCTATCCTATGAGAGATGAAAATCTTTACCTGCAGACACTCTAGACATATTGGAATCTGCACATGCCCCAATATCGGAGGGACGTTCTATAAATTCTGATTAAAGTAGTTTCATCTAAAAATTGAACTTCTTCCGATATGTTACAACGCAATATTGTAATTGCAAATAATTTTTATGTTAACTTTACGTTATAAATAGACTCAATTGTCTTTGTTCCTTGAAAACAAGTAGCTCAAAAAACAATTGAGCTACATTAATTAGTTTTCATCCTGAAGTGTAACCCTACTATTTTTCCGCACTACTTCCAAGCAAAGAAATAAGAATAAAACTATTTTGGAATGCTAATTTTATCTCCAGTTCATTATAAATGAATGGAATACATTAACTTGGACTGAATTTTTCGAACGTAATATTTTCCGGAGAAGCTCGCCTTTTTAACATGCCAGACCTTTCCAACCGTTCATTAAATGTTACGTTTAATTTGTAACGTTCTTTTCAGTGACACTTTCAAGGGTTGCAATTTCAACGGATTTCATTGCAACTGATTTCGATATAATTCATATTGTTCATTTTCATTCGCGTTAGATTATCCAGCGCCAGCTTTACGTTCCGTATTACATTACACGGGATTATACTCTTGAATATATAATGAACATGAAATCAAATATTTGCAACAACTTTTCAAAGTTAAAACAATTTTTTGAAGTTCGATTAACACGCGAACTGACTTGATTCAGAATTGGGAGTCTCTGGATGAGTAGAACAGGATAAAATCGTACAAAACGTCGACCTTGAAAAAGTCTGTCAAGGTGAATTTTGCAAGATACTTTTTTTTACCACGCTTATATTAGCTTCCTGAGTTGTCGTTGTCGTTGTATGCGTCAAATCTTGAAATAGAATTTTAAACCACTCCCCGATGATCTAGAGACTTGACATTTTCAACATAGCTCAGAACTGGATGACAAAGCAATATTAAAAAAATTTTTTTTAAAGACTGTGCGTTTAGAATTTAAACAATATTTTTAAATATTCCCCTTCGCCGTGTGCAACGATCCCCACTCCGCGCGCTCCCTACTCCACTACGTGTTCCCACTCCGACTTCGACCCCACTACACTGGCCTACTTCGCACCGAAGGAGCTCAGTTTATTTGTAGGGTTGGTTTGAATTAGGTCAGCGGGCCATTTAGTAAGCGGGCCTTACTAAATGCGCTCGGTAGTAAAGACTAAAAATTAGAAAATAAAAGAATATATAAAAAAAACTTTTTAAAAACCACGCTTATGTTAGAATGCACTAAAAAGGAGAAAATAATATTTTTAGATATTAGTGACTATAAATAAAAGCGTAGAACGGCCACGAAGATTACGTTAATATAGTTTAGCGCTCCACGCTTTTATTTATAGTCACTAATATCTAAAAATATTATTTTCTCCTTTTCAGTGCATTCTAATATATGCGTGATTTTTAAAAAGTTCTATTATATATTCTTTTGGACACAGATATTTGTACACGATTATGTGACATTGCAAACGAGACCGGGTCCGTCGGGGAGACCCCTAATCGTTTTAGAATGGGCCGGGAGTCCGGGTTCCGTTCGAGCTCGGTTTGCGCGTGATTCGGCAGTAATGTCGGCAAATTGAAATTCACGATAGGGATATTTTTGGTTCGGAATCAATTTGTTTGGGTTGCCGCGCTGGCATCGAGAAAACGCAGAGTGGTGTGCCAAATCCGTGCGACGTGCGGCAACTTCGGTTCAGTACCAGGTACCTGATATGATTCCAGCGTGTCTGTGCTCGGCCTGAGAAAATGGAATTTCCCTGGTCTCATTTCGGCCCGCGGTTCCCGCGTCTACGTGCGTTTGCCGCGCTGACTATCGGAACCGATGCTTGGCGACTCGAATTTTCAGCTCGCATTCTGAAAATTCGCTATTGCCAGGCGACCGTCGTTGATGGGATTGATCCTTCAAAGGAAATGGGAGCGTCCGACTCCTACAGGATACATACAGGGTGTACCGAAATTTCTCAGGAACTCCTCAGGTGATTGTAATTATCCTAATATAAAGATATTCATTACGTTTTATCGATCGTAAATGTTAAATAAACAATGTGTTTTGGCATTACACAAGTATTTCTGAACATAAACGAAATATTTTTATATCTCCTTCGCAACACGCGAATCTGACGAAACATTCATTAGAGTTTCACCACGCATTTGACTTCGAAAACGTTAAGTTTATTGACAAAGAATACAATTTACAACAAAGATTATTACTGGAAACTATTCACATGATTAAACAACAAAGCATCAACCTTAGGTACGAAACACCCAATATTCAAGACTACTACGTTGCATTACTGAACCAGTAATGTTACTTATCATGAAGTTTCCTATATACATTATTTAATCTAGATTCAGCTTTCGTTTCTTGGCATACATCTTTTCACGGTATGCATATTGTTGGTACGAAAATTATGAATGTCAATTCTTTATACTGGATTCATTAGTAGTACTTGCTAGTGGTTCGTTGTGAAAACAGTCTCCAGTGGAATTTCAAATTTACCGCCATGTATCGACTTGTGCAGGCATTGATCGTTATGTTCTAATTGGTTCAGTTTTTAATGTGTCGGCCCTATGTATCTACTGTTTTTCTTCACATGGTTTCAGTACAGTTTCTACCGGTAATGTGTCAGCTTCTTTCTGTAATTTTTCAGGTATAACTTTTTGTTAAAGCAAGTACGACAAAGTGTTCCTTTGTTACTTTCATATTGTTTGATTTGTTTAACACATATTACAGTGATATTAATTTTTCAGACGCATTAAAAATTCTTCTCTTGAAAATGATCCACATCAGGGGATCGAAACGTTGGGATTTTGTTAATTGCAAGATTGCTTGTTTTTGGTTTTGATCGAACCTATGCGCTAATACCTACATACATCGTTTAAGTAAAGATATACTCTCAAAGTTCCTCGAGGAACATACTTCGAGGTTCCCACGATCCTGCGACATCGTTATCATTAGATAATTGGATGCTTTCTCCAATTACCGGTTTAATCGTTTCATAATTTCTTTTTAGTTTGCCGCGAATTTTCCTTGGCAATTCACCGCAATTCCTGACACGTTGAGTGATCAAGCAATTCCTCCGGTTGTTCACTGCACGCGCAGTAATTGCGTTGACCTACTTCCCTGTAGCAAAGAAATATCACAAATAAATATTCCCTCTCGGCGATCAATTTCATTTCCGTTCTGTCTTTTCCCGGGGATCGGATTTCCCAACTCCTATAAAAGACCCGGCATCGTGCTCAGATTGCTCCTTGGATTCCCCGAATGAACATAATCATCGTTAATTTCCTCGGAATTGCACCTGACGAATCATCAAGGAAGTAATCAAGAGCTGATCGTGTCGGATTTGCGGTTTCAATGGATTTCTCCGCGTTTGTGCATGCGCTATGTATCATTTAGACGTTCTAACCCTCGCATTGTGTGATATTTCGTCGACTCAGATGAAAAAAATGCCCATTTCCGAATTATTGACTACAGCTAATCCGACCTTCCCAGCATTACAGGGCATCGAATCTCCTACACGATATCTGTGAAGTTTCGGACCCGAAACTGTATGGCCGTCACCGCACGTTAACGTGAGCATACGTACTTACATGAACGCGATCTCCGACTATGTGGTCATTGAATTGAATCGCGGAACACTACCGAAATGACTTTAACCGGTTACTGTCGACCTCGATGCATACCGTATACCGCATAGAGTACTCCATATATGTCGTCTATTATTGTAACCGCGTACTATAGACTCCTGAAGATGTAACTGTGCCGCACCATTGCCCTGCGGCTGATTTATAGACCGTTCCGAAGGCTTATTAACACGCATTAAACGAAACCACTCTCTTGAAGATCTTATCGGCACAAGTTCGAGGAGAGCGACGCGACGCGCTGCCGTGAAGACTTTTCCTTACCCGAGGCGAACCTCCTCGGAACCAATAATGATCGATTTCCACCCACCGATGCAAATTGAACCGGAGTTTCTGTAATTTAATCGTCGTACATCAAGATCACCGAAATCCTATTATCAAATGGAAGCTCGCGCGGGTGTAACAGATAAAATTAAAAAAAAAAAGAAAGAAAAGAAATATCGATCACTCGATGAAATTGCTTCCCCACGGATAATGGATTTTTATGCGCGGTGTATAAGCGTCCGGGTACAACCAATTTTACCAATTAGCCGGTTAATTGTCAATTTGTAACAGTACTCGCTGGATTAACGCCAGCGAAATGAGAGAATACATTAACAAACGGCGGGGGGCGGATCGGTGAAAATAATCCGTTGCGAAAGAACAATTCTTACCGATTCAACAATCCCATCACGGTACGCTCTGAATCGCCGGGATTATTATGTAGAACAGCATTTTAGGGACACCGAAAATTATTCGTCACTTTATTCGACAAAATTAATCAAATCAAGAAATGACAATGACAAAACGATGCGGAGGGATTGCAACGTTTGTAATGGAAATAATTCATTATCTTAAGCTTGATTTTATGTTATTTTATACTAACACACGAACAAATGGAAAATTCGTATTTTGTCCAACGCGGGAGTATCGGAAACTGAATTAACGTGACCAAATCCATAACAGATATTGTACATTTCAATCGAATTAATAGCGGGCGTGGTATCCTTTCGCTTCCTAAATAATTGATCAATACTATTGAACCGTTCTAGAAATGTGCAGCCACTTGTCTTATAGTTCTGTCCAGCACCGTGATCGTATGCGTTTCCCCGCAAAACGGTGATCGTTAACTTTTAATTCGGAAATGGGTCTGTAGTTGTAAAACCAGTCTCTATTCGTCGTCGAATTGTTTTCGTTTGGGCGTAAATAATGGCCCGTTATTAATGCGAGCAGGTATTGTTAGGCGAACAATTATATTACATTTGTTACATTCCAATTACCGTTATTATTACGGTTCAACGAGCGAGTGGTCAATGGCGAAGCATTGTTAAACAGGCGGAAACACTTGCGCGGGTGTGATAGTTTATCAGGTTCCGCGGAAACGACGACGCCGAGTATCGGCCTGATTTTGACGCGTTATTGTTTCCGGGGACGCGGGTCGTTTGTCGCATCAACCAACACATTTGGCCGTCAATTAAATCAAAACAATATGCCTCCACTTAGGTTGCCAATGACTTCCACTTGTCCCAGACATTTCCGCAGCGTATTTAACCAATACACCGACGAGGGGGTGAGGAGCGGAGGCGGTCGTCGAAGTTAGTTTGTACACTCATTTAGTAATCTGAACGTACGTCAGAGACCACCGACGACTTTTCGAGGGTCGGTAACATACAGAAGCCCGGTGTCTCCCTGAGCGCAACTTTTCCTCGAGTAGAGAAAAAATTTTCCATCTCAACCCAGATACCGTTATCGCGGAATTTATTTAATTTCAACGCGACCCGTTGTTATGTTGCGGACAGGTCCTCGCTTCGTTATTCCCGATTCGCTGCGGCACAGAGGTGACTGTTCACCGCCACCACGCGATCAATATTTTATAAAAATTCACGTAAATAAAATCGGGCGCAATTGGGACGCGTGTGGTCGACCCCCTCCTCACCTCTATCAATAACGAATGAGTCTACCACTTTTCCGAATAATCTACAATTCAATAGTTATTCTTAAAAATACTAAAAGAATATTCTTAAAAATCACTTGTCTTCGCTGGCGTCGCACGGGAAGTCTTCTTTAAGTCCCGAATTCAGCACCTGAACACGGAACCACCAAAGTTCTACCAAAGTTAGCATTGATCAATACTGCTGTCAATTATTATTAGATTCGAAGTAACCTGGTCTCGATGAATTCTTGTCAGCCAGATAGTGTCGGAGAAACCTGGTCTCGGTAAATTCCTGTCAGTCAAAGTAGTATCGGTGAGACCAGCGATAGTGTGCGAGATCTGGAAATTTTGGGAGCCGGAAGTTCAGGTCGAGATGTGAAACGATCAAGATTAGGTGGATCGGGATCCTCGAAGTATCTGGTGACTCGTATCTATCAAGATTCCTGAAATTTCGGGCTCCCCGAAATTAGGTTCGGTACGCAATCATCTGGTGAAACAGAACACTTCGAGCATTCGAGCTTGAAATATTTCTGTACCAGGTGTTACCCGGTTGTAGATCGTGAACAATAGCGCGGTAGAAGAATACATATGCTAAATAATCAGAAGCTCTATTTTACAATATGTAAGATGGAAGTCATCTGTTACTACAGTCTATCTTGCGCTGTCGATATAGTGATTCTAGAATATTTTTCAGTGTTACCAACCTCTGAGCTAGAATCTGAGGGTGATTTCTCGGTTTCTTTCTCGATTTTTTCCCCGACTTTGGACGTTCATATTATTAGATATAAACATAATCTCGTTAAATCATGAGCAGAGCGAAGTGCGTTGAACCTTCATCTTTAGAATGAGCCTTCACACATCTCAAAACATGCTCGTATACGAACAAACAATTGAATCCGGCGAATACTGTTTGTACTGTTACTAGGCGCCATCTAGCTGACCTAAAATTGGCTCTAGACTTGCTCTCTAAGTCACTCTAAGTCTCTTAGACTTGTTCTAAACTCTGTCTATATGAACGAAATATGGGGAAGTTGCATGCAGTCACAGGAAACTGTTGTTTGTCCTTATACCGGCATGTTACGAGCTATGCGCGGGCTCATTCGAAAAAGGAAGGTTGAACGCGCTTGGCTCAGCTCATGATTAAAATAAAAAAGATCGTTTTGTATTAGAAAAACTACATGGGAACCTGAGGGTGGTTGTCTCGATTTTTTCCCCTACTTTGGACGCTCATATTATTAGATATAAACGTAATCTCATTAAATCATGAGTAGAGCGAAGCGTGTTCAACCTTCCTCGGTTATTATTTACTCTTTAGAATGAGATCTGACACAGCTCGTAACATGCTTGTATAAGAGGCAAGGGGTACCACGTGACATACCTATTCTATGATAATCATCTGTATAACCAACGTCTGCGCGGAGAAAGTTTTTTTTTGTGGTAACACTGATAAACATACATATGGATCAGTCTAACGCATCAATTTTGCTATGATTCCACGTTTTTCCCTTTTTTTATTAATGTCTTTATTAAAAGACATTAATCAAGTCCCATATATTTTTGTTGTTGCGATTCCACGTTGACAGTCCTGACGCCATCTGGTCTAACTAGCTGAACTAAAATTGGCTCTAGACTTGCTGTATAATACATCGGAATCTGCTGATGTTTTTCTCGATGTTTGCTCTACTTTGGACTTATTTTTCTGTTACAAATAGACATTTTTATTGATATGATGGGGCGCAGCGTGGTGCAGTTAATCTTCTTCTATCAAATGAACCCTTGTGCAGCTCAAAATATGCTCGTATAAGGTAAAAAAACGACAGCCCGCAAACCCATGTTTCGATACAAAATCTAGTAAGATTCTAGTTACTGTCTAGTTATCACACGTGGTGCCCCTTGCCT
>CM052332.1:10369421-10384707 GCA_028455615.1 Lasioglossum zephyrum
CGTTGACAGTCCTGACGCCATCTGGTCTAACTAGCTGAACTAAAATTGGCTCTAGACTTGCTTTATAATACATCGGAATCTGCTGATGTTTTTCTCGATGTTTGCTCTACTTTGGACTTATTTTTCTGTCACAAATAGACATTTTTACTGATATGATGGGGCGCAGCGTGGTGCAGTTAACCTTCTTCTATCAAATGAACCCTAGTGCAGCTCAAAATATGCTCGTATAAGGTAAAGAAACGACAGCCCGCAAACCCATGTTTCGATACAAAATCTAGTAAGATTCTAGTTACTGTCTAGTTATCACACGTGGTGTCCCTTGCCTGATAAGGACAAACAACAGTTTCCCGCAAACACTGTTTTCACTTGTGTTTCTAGTAATTTTCTAGTAATATTTAGGGGGTGCGTTAGCCCCTTAACAATTAGGGCTCGCTTGGCTTCGCAATCGACGCACGCATCGGTGCCGGTGAACCGACCGAGAACGGTCAGGTTTAATCTTTCATGGTGTTTAAACGTGGTTTCGGGCTGGCTGGCCGCGCGCCTCGCCGCACCGTGAAACGTCGAATTTTAACAACGGCACGACGGTGTCTCCGGGACACGCCAGTTCCGTCTGCATGCTCGAGAGCACGCGGCCGTAACGAGTGGCTCGCGTGCCACGTTGTAATTAAGGACCGCGTCGAATCAGCGCCCGGCCATGGCCCAACCGGGGACGACAAACGAATCCGAAAAGTCGGAAAGCCCCGGCGATCATCCCTCTCGACGGACACCCAGTTACGCCGCGATATGCCGCGATTAATCACGCAACCCAGGTCTGACAGTCGCGAAATTTATCACGTCCCCGGGAGAAAGTTCGCCTCTTGAACCGACCACCCGGCCAGGTTTCCCAGCCCGCACCTTCGACCGTGTCCCCGGGTCGTGTAAGTACTTCGCCGTAGGGTTGGGTAGCTAACCAGACGGGAGAACGGAAGCGGGACCGAAGCGGAGGAAGATGAACGCGAGCGCAGATAAATAGGGAAGTAGTCCTGTAACTAAATGGGTCTCCCCGTATGACGGTGAAAAAGCGACGAGTTGATCGCGACGCGGAATTTGAATGAGCGGACGACTTAATTTGCGGATACGGGCCGTCGCCTCGCCTTGCCTCGCCTCGCCTCGCCTGGCCTACCGCCGGGCACCTACCAGGCCGAGAGAGAAAGAGAGTTCGCGCCAGTTACGTAGGATAAAAGAATTTGTCTTGCCGTGTAATAAGTTGCCAGTCGGTTTTTCTTTCGCGGTAACGTCGGACGTTTTACCGGGCGCAGAGAATGCAACTGCGCGAATCGAACTTTTCTGCAGAAAGTCGGCCGACGTTTCCGTGAAGTTTGAATACAGTCGGGATGGAAATTTAATTTTGGAGAAGCTGATTGCTTTATCGGTGACGTCAGCGAGAATAATGGTCGCTCCGGTGCGGTGCGGTGGTGCCGCGATAAATACACAAATCATTCTGAATGTTTTATTGCGGCTGTATCTGGATCGGATGCTCGATAGAGAATCAAATAGCGTGATATTAAATTAGCAAACATGCACGGGTGACCGGGTGATGGGTAATTAAGCTGCTCGAGGACGGTGGAAATGTATCAACTTATTTCGAGTAGCACATGATTCTCGAGTACCCAGGGGATCGGGCTCGATAGACGCATGGGGTTCCACGAGAGTCGATTCACGATGAAACGCGTTCCGAGGTCGACGAGCATGATAATTTGATTGCCGTGTACGGAAAACTGGGCAAGCTTAAGTCTTCCTCGTTTGTGTACGAGACATCAGGAGATTGATATTGTTGTCGGACGCTCGATCCCTCAATCTCGAGGATTGTGGAAAAAGAGGGATAGTTGCTGCAAAATGGTCTTCAGGGATACAAGTCTTAACGTGGCATCCAACGAGTCCACCGTAGCGTTATCACGTTGAAAAAGACTAGGCGTGTTGGTCCGAGTCTGGCGCCTTTGAAGTCGCCAGCGAGCGACGCGCGTCATTAAGGAGGTTACGCGAGCAAGTATGACAACATATCAATTGTCCGGATCAAAGTTGCGGCGCGCGTTCACCAGAAAAGACACTCATTAACGCGAGCACGTGGAACAGAGGGGAATTGGTTCAAGGATGGATTCTAATGCCGCTCGAGCTAGCAATCGATATCGAGGGAAACGCATCGGCATCGGTGCTGTTGAGTCCCGCCCGACTATTGGGTTCCAAAATCCTCGGATGTGCGAACATATTTACCCGAATGATTATGATGTCTAACAACTGATGTCGGTAAAGATAGAACGTCGATGACAGCATATATTGGGAAAATAGTGTCGACGTAAACATTGTCGAGGGAGTGACTGTCGGTCAAGTAAAACGGACCCGGCCGTTCCGTTGGGATGCAAACGGAAAGACAGTCGACAGGGGTGAACGTAGAGAGAGAGAGAGGGGGGGGAGGGAGGACTGTGTGTGGGTGGTTAAAGCTTGGGGGTGAGAAAAGAGGGGTGAAACGAGGATACAGACGAAAAGACGGGCAACTGGAAAGAGGACAAACGGAATCGTAGGGCAAGCGCCGAGCTCTCGTTAACTACGCCGCATATAATATCACGGTCCCGGTCGCGTCGGTCTAAACGTGTGCGCGACGCACACGCAACCCGGTGTGTACACGCGCGAGCGGGCGTTAATGATGATGGCGTTCAGGCCGGTGAAAAAGAAACGCAAGCTCACCGGGCGTCTCGTTAAATCGCCAGGTATCACGAGAACGCGCGAACACTAAAATTGTATTTTCCACGCAGGTCGAGAAGTTTCATCCATCAAGGGTGGCAAAGGGAGGACGCGGGGCTGGGAATGAAACTGACATGGCAAGAGAGACAGAGGGAAAGAGGACGGGGTGGGAGACGGAGAAAGAGAAGCCTTGGAAGAAGAAGAGCGAGGAGTAGAGAGTAAAGGGAAAAGAAGCGTGCAGCCTAGGCTTTCATTAATCATCCGTGCGACGCGCGATCCGGTACGAGGCTCGCGACGTCGTTAGCGATATTTCTAATCGAATCGTATTATCCCGATGACAGATGGCCGCGACGACAATGACGGGGACGTCGGCGACGGTCGTCCGAGCGGCTTCAGGTCGGATGACACTTGTTGAGGCGCACGTTCGTACGTCGCCGTCCAATTACCGGCGACTTTATCGGTCTATCGCATGCAGGTCCATCGCGGATATTAACCCGGTCGAAAGGGAAGTTGTAAATTAATTTACGGTAATGCGTGACCGTCGCGCGGACAAATGACGGCGTCGTTTCGCCCGGTCGCGACGTCGACGTCGACGTCGGTGCGATATGCAGAGGGTTGCGCGCGTCGATACATTACTAGACGCGCCTGGTAATTTCGTTTCCGGCCGCGGAGATGATACACGACGTTTCCCTGGTTCGCGCCCTGTGATGAATAGACGGGAACCCGGAGAAGTGTCGCCTCGCATTCTTCGACAAGCCCTTCCGTGCCCGTGGATATCACTCGGTATCACGCGAACACGCGCCTCCCACGAACTCTGACCAAACTGAACCATTTCGTTCGTAACCGAAAAAGTTGATCTTCGTCCGACTAAGAAATGAGAATATAAATAAAATCAGTTCGATAACGAAAATGTTTGTAGCTCTCACGGATGCCTAAAAATTAGGTACACGCGTGCAGCCACCGACGGCCGAGAACCTTCCTTCTTCAATGTAGCCCGACGTTTACGCCGCGAATGCAGTCGCGAATGGCATAGGGGAATAAAAGAAAACGAAGATAGGGGTGAAACGGTGGATGATAGGTTGGAGGAGGTTGGAGGACAGGAGGGGTGGGACTCGCATCGAAGGGAACAATAAAGACGATAACGCGGACGATGAAGAGGACAATGGATAAGGGAGGACGGACGGCCGTGCCGGATAATGGGAAGATCATTATTTTCACGAACAAAGTCCCGTCCACGTCGTCGCCGTCTCGTCGTCTTCGCCTAAGCGCGCCTTAATTAACATCTGCCCCAATTAGAATGGTTCCACCGAAAGGCTCCCGCCGCCGCGCCGCTTTGAATCTTCGCCCTCCCACCTCCCCCTCTTCTCGGTCCTTCTTTTTACCGACACGATTCTCCTCTTCGTCTCTCTTCCCCCATCTTTCTATCTTTCAACCCTCCCTCGCGTCCTGCGAACCTTTCTCCGTCAGCTCGGTTCTTCTTCGCTTCCTCCAACTCTGTGTCTCTCTCTTTGTTTCGTTCTCTCCCTCCCCCAATCTTTTTTCTCCGTTTCTGCCGGTTGTCCCTCGACAACAAACGCGTCGTAACAGTGACCCGATTGTTCGCTTTACCAGCTGTACCAGTGACATTTTCAGTGCTGGAAAAATAAGCACAATGCCGATGAAGGTGGTGCAAGGGGGGTGGTTCGTAGCAGCGGCGGCGGCGACGGCGGCAGCGGCGGTGGCACAGGCGTGCCGGAACGCGCAGGAGAGAAACAGCACGGAAGGTCGGATATCGAGGCCACCGGCCGGTTTCTAACGACTGTGTTAATTGTCGAACGCCGGCCACGGGAAATCAACGGCAAAGGGAAATTCTGATCGAGTGCTTTTTGATTGAGCGACGAATGGGGAAATAAAGGAGAGAGCTGGGTGTCGAATCGATTGAATTTGACCGTGCACGCGCGACCGGCACCCCTCTTCTACCTCCACCCCATAGATCCGCCCACGCGCCGACTTTTTCTTTGTGGAAACCAGCCCGATGTGAAAGGGCGCGACTTTGAGGATGTTACGTAACGACGAGCCGAACAATCTGCGATGAAACTGCAACTGCGATTTGCGGATATTTCGTAGAGTAGTACAGTATTTCATCCATATATGTCCCCAGCACGGGTCTGCCGAGGGACATTTATGCGCCAGGGACAGTATTCTTTGAGTTTTGCCGAACGTAGAGAAGGACAGCCGAGCTCGAGAGACCTCGGTCGCCGTAAAATGTAAATATAATTAATCCAAATTTCCGACTGCTTTATTTTTCATTATTTTTTTATGGGACTTCGATGACCGTATTTCTGGCATTGTTCTAATTAAAATCATACCTAATATAATATAATTCCGATGATAATTACTTGTGTAATAGACAATTAAAGTTTCGGGCGCGAGGAAGGATAGCGTATAGGAAAGAACCTTGCACTCGAAACTTTAATTGTCTATTACACAAGTAAATATCATCGGAATTATATCATATTTGGTATGATTTTTATTAGAAAAATGCCACAAATATGTTCATCGATGTCCCATCAAAAAATAATGGAAAATGGAGAAGTTGGAAATTTTGATTAGGCGTATGAGCCGTATGATGTCATACTCGGCGACCGAGGCCTCTCGTGCTTCAGGGCCCCTCTAGGGGGTACACCCCGCAGTATTAGATCTGGGACATTTACAGTTCAGACTTTTGGGACATTTATGGATAAAATACTGTATAACGATTTTGATATTAAGGCGACTGAATAGCGATATTAGCCGACCACGAAGACAATGGCGGATCGTCAACAAAGGCAGAAACGCTGTGGGAACCGCTTCCGATTCGTGGATCAGTCTCGCCCGAGTCTAATGAACTCCGTTTTGATCCTTCGATCAATAATTGGGACAAAACAATAATCCGTCCCTATCCGGGCCGTCTAATCACGGACGTTGCTCGTCTGTGTTTGTCCCTTTATTTTTTCTGTCGTCGAGCTGATTTGTCGGGAGGGATTATTAATCGGGAGCGCGATAACGTCGTTGCCGTTGCCGTTGCTCGGTGCATGACAAACGAGAGTGATATAGCGTGGCTGCATGACCGGCACGTTAAGCGCGGACAGGGCATGTATTTATTCTACGTGTTTCACCGGGTTTCTACAAATTAACTTTCCGCGGAAATGGATAGGCAACGCGGATAGACGGCACACGCTGGCAGCCGCAGCGCAGCGTAGTGCAGCGGCGAGAACAAGGGGCAACAACAGTGGTGGTAGTGAGACGAGGTAGGGGGTTAGGCGACTGCATCAAAACATTCAGGTTGTCACGCGGCATCCAATTATCTTGGAATCACGTACGTACCGGTAACGTTCTTAATTATCCGTTCCCGGGGCGGAAAAGTTCAGCGACGATCCCCCAGAAAAGTGGAGCCGGTCGTCATAAAAGGGGACGAAAATTGCTCGTCGCATTGAATTATCGAGTTTAAACCCTCCCCCTCTCTCGCCGGCCGTTACCCTTCCCACCACGGCTCACTTTTACTGTAATCGGCCGCTTTTTGCTGGTCCGCGACCGTCATTCGTGCTTACCCGTCCCTCGCACAATTCCATTTCCCGCGCCGCTGACTTTTGAAATGTGTTACGATCGAGTAATAGACTTTCCGTATTTGGACACCTTAATTGAGCCTATTAGCCGACGAGAGAGGAGTCGTTTTCATTGTTTTGCAATCGAGATACATTCAATTCGAGCGTTTCGATAACCTGTGGCCGTAGGAACGTTAGGGGATCCACTCTGTGTAAATGGAACGTACTGCGCGGACGTTAGAAGACGCAACGTTTGGATAATTCAGCATTCGGTCAACACAGGCATGTACTCGAACAACAAATTTTACACTGTTTCATAATATCGACTTCGACACGATAGAACGAAATTTAATTTTCATGTGGAATTTAATGAACGTCTTTATTGGAAACAACATTTCGGTATTCCTGATAAAATCAGATCACTCGGCCTTTTAATATAGAAAATGTGAAATTGACTACGAGCGTGTACCTTGACGCGCAACAAAGCTGCTACGCAACAGAAAATATGTATCGCCTACTCATCCAGCTCCCGATGAACCGAACTGGTGAAGCTTTATTATCGGACATTATTAATAAGCCATGAGCAATTGAATTACGAAGAACAAATTAATGAATGTACATAAGTTTGAAAGTATCCGGATAATTTGGAATTTATACGTGTTTATATGCGGACCAGTGCCAACACAAATCGAATCCTGGTCGCCTACTTTGTCAACGACATCCTGTAATAAATTTTAATTATCTCCGCGGGATGGATTTATCGGTATTTTTATATGGCCGATAATATCACCTTTCAACCGGGGATGAACACTTTATTGTGCCATAATATCTATATTGATATAAATTATATTTACGTTGATTTTCGCTGTGTCACATTTATTTGAATGAGATTTGCGTTAGGCATGTGTGTCAGCTATGTAGGTTGGCTCTGGGTTAGATCTGCTGTACGCGAGGTTAGATATAAATTAGATCAGGTGTGCATTCTCAGGGCTTGTGCAAGATTCCAATCAAATATGTATTAGATGCACCGATCGAACTTGGATCAATTCGAACCGTGTGTACATATCTCAAACAAGTCCCAATACCATCGAGATGAGTTTGCTTTAAGTGACGTAGGAGATATTATCTCGATAGAAATCTTACGATTTGCACTTCCCCGTGATAACCATATTCCTCGTGAAGTCAAATCTCTGAAAACTCTTTTCCGATCATCTTATCGACTTCATGTTGAACCAGCAGATTTTCCCCGGGAAATTTTGATAAACGCTTAGTCATGCCTTTCCCGGCAGCAATCTATCATCGCGCCTATTATTCCATAACTTTTTCAATATTTTAATAATCGTTCTCCTCGTGAAATTAAATCCGCTTATTGCCGTCTTAAACTCGAAATATGATACCGACTACAGCACAGACATCTGTTATATTTTACCACGTTTTTATTAGCTCGCTTTCTTATTTGTCTGTCTGTTTGTTCGGTAAAAATCTTGCAATTGATTTTAAACTAACTTCCCGATGAGCTAGAGATTTGAAACTTTGGAAAGTTTAGAGCTGGATGACAATGCAATATTACAAAAAAAAATTTAAAAACCGCGTTTAGGATTTTTACAATATTTTTTAAGATTTCCCCTCCACCCCTCGCCGCCATAAGCGATAGCCAATCCGCGCAGCAGAGCGTTCCCTACTCCACTACGCGTTCCCACTCCACGGACCCACTTTGACCCGCAGGAGCTCAGTGTAGTTTCATGCAGCCACTCGTGTTTGTCTTCGATATTCACGCGTGTGAATTACATTGACTTTATTGGTGCTTTGAAACCGGTAATTTACAATAAGCTTAGTGAGTATACAAAGTATTAATAAAGAGGGATACAAATATTAACACAAGACTAAAAAGCAGAAAATAATTATTTACATATAAAGAAATTTTTTAAAATATCACGTTTTTAAAAACGGGCTAAAAACTATAAAATAATTTTTACAACTCGCATACAGATTCCTAACCTCGTACAGATAGTCCTGAAAAATTGTGATTGTGAATTTCTAATAGCTACGAAAATACCTGTAAGATTTAAAACGAAAAACGTGGCGCGCAAAATGCATCAATTATCTATTGCATACATCCCACGTTTTTCGTTTGAAATCTTATGTATTTTCGTAGCTATTAAAAATTCACAATCACAAATTTCAGGACTATCTGTACGAGGTTAGGAATCTGTATAGCACTAGGAAAAATTATCTTATACATTTTAGTCCGTTTTTAAAAACGTGGTATTTTCAAAAATTTATTTTTACTTAAATTTAATAGTTATTCCGCTTGAACGAAGGGTGAATTTTCGTGACAAAAAAAGTCGATTGGGTAGCCCGATCTCGCGGCGATACCCGCGTCAACGTTCAACTCGTAATCCATTTGGCATAGGGAATTATAATGAAACAGGATTGCGTTATCTTCAGACGTCCGTCTCATTGCCTCGCAACCACTAACACGGCGTGACAGGGGTAACTAAACTTCCGTTCCGTACAAATTAACGCGAAACTGAGACACGTATTTGCACAACGCCACGATACGTTAAGATATCTCTGCGATACATCGGGGGAAACCATTCTGTTTCCTGTTACGGATCGTCGCGCGAAGTAGGTCAATTCACATGTGATCCGACACCACTAACAATATAACAGAAAGTATAAACGCAGGAAGTCTAATAGCATTCCATCACGCTTAATTTACCCTGAGACTCGAGCCCCCCTTTCGTCCCTCGAGGTCCTCTAAATCTTTTAATAGTTTCTGATCCCAAGATTTCATAGTAGCTTTAACACCCTCGGAACTTCTTCGAACAATCCAATTCCTTTTCCGGTTTTCACCGAGTTTCAGCAGTTATTCGGTTATTCGTGAGACCAGAAAAAAAAGTCGAAAAGCAAGAACAATCCCAATGTATGTATTCGAAAATCGTCGTACTTGTCCAAACTATTCGAAGCTGCGGAGCGCAAAATTCTTCTCGTCGCGATTGCAGAGGGTAATTAGTCGTATTTGGACCGTATCGGATCTTCCAGGGTATTCGTATCAGGTCTATCGAGTCGCCAATGAGCAGTATAGTGTCGGATAATTCCCATGTGGTTTGCATCGGGTCTATTTAGTCCTGGGTGAATAGAGTCATAGTGGGTAATTCCTGTGTTGTCTGTATCCAGTTTATTGACTCCCGGGTGAGCGATACCGTGCCAAATGTCTTCCTCGTTGTCAATATCTAGCCTGGTAAATAGTGTATGGTTCCTATCGTTTTGTTGCCCGATGCGTTGAGTACGATCTCACTCTATGAACCCAGATGACGCAACGAACCTGGGCCCAATTGAGTGCAATCGGAATCCTGAGTGCCCGCATTAATGTCTAGGGACGGCTCCGACATTGACCATCATTGACCAATAGTTTTTTGCGAATATCTCGAAAACTAAAACCGAGCGACGGTAACATGTATAGAGGAAAGTTGTTCGGAATGATGACCGGGACAACATATTTCAAGGTCATAAAAATCGGTGAGAAAACCCCTAATGTAAATAATTACCGATGACGCAATGAACCTAACGCCGAACAACGCGTTAGAAGTTGCTCGCCATTTCAGGGGAAGGGAAATACAGTTTACCCCTTTCTCCGTCGCACAGAGCGCTATTTGGCCGATCTAGCTGGCCAAAACTATTGCAACGTTATTTATAGTGTTAAGGTCATAATATTATATGTCGTTCAATTCGTCTTAATATCACCTACAGCATTATGATATAAAAAATACATTTTAAAAATTAAAAATTCAAAGTGACCTTGATTAGTTGTCGTAAACAAATATTTTCGAAATTTTATATGTCCAAGTTTGTAGATGTCTGAACACTGTTCAACTTTTGTTCCAAACATTTTTTTAAACAAAATTGTTTTACATCATTTTTTTATCTGCCTCTATCTGTAGGAGTCCAATGTCATCAAGTAGTTTTCGGCAAACTCCAGCTTCCCGTTAATTATTATTAAATCTAAGTCATTTTGGGACTTCATCACATCAAATATTTCTTTACGAGTTTTCCTAATAATGTCACATGGCCCTAGCACAACAAAAAATACTGTTTTATGCACAATATCACTTTTTGTACATTTGGGCTTTGATTACTTATAAACAAAAAGTTGGTCCGAGGTGGTGCGTAAATTAAAATTTTTTAGAAAGTACATACCGTACTTACATAAAGTACTTTCACTACTATAAAAAAAGAAAACCCTATCCAACCGTACAGTATGACAAAACACATCGAATATAAATGCATTTCAGTAAAAAATGTAAAAGTAAGGACACGTTTTTAACCATTGATAACACATGTAATTAACAAGTAATAACTTCCAATTTATCTATAAAAATAAAGGTTGTTACCTGCTATTGCAGAATCTATAATCAAATATTGATTTTCAGTATATAACTTAAAAATGTCACGCACTCTGAGAACACTTCTTTCGCACTCCAAACAGTTCTAAACTAACACCAGAGACAACGTACGATTGCCGACTAGGCATTGCAATTATCTTGTACGCCGAGGACCGATAAACAATGTGGTTTTCCGTGGGACTACCTGGCTTTCCCAATAGACTGTCATTTTTTACCTGGAGTAATTTTCGTAAATGGATTTTTGGCCAGCTAGATCGGCCAAATACCGCTATGTGCGTCGTTACCCGACTAATCACGTGACAAGAAGATGGAGAAACATTGTCGTAGCAAGTTAAGGGGGGAAGGGTGAAGGGAGAAGGGCAGGTGGGAGACAAGTTCTGCGACACTGGCCTCGATGCGACTTCTTGATTGCACGGTGAGCAAAACGACCAGCAATTATCACGAAAAGCGGGACCGTGCCGTTGCGCAGCCATTGATTACCCAATGATCGATCGAGAGGACAGACGGTGGTGTTCCCGGCAAGGGGCCCGGAGCACGAAGAGGAGAAAGCTAACGAAACTCCGCTGAGCAAGCGAGGAATTATCATAAGGAATTCGTCGTCGGGGACAAAAAGACGGGGTCGGCCATTCGTTCGGCCATGCTTGCCCCGTCATCCGAGCGATTTTACGATCCCGCGCGGAGAATATAAAAATTCTTGCCATTGAGAATGCCTTATTTATGATGTAAATTCCGTAAGCGCCTGCCGCGCCCCGGAACTCTTTTCCGGGCAAGAATATAACAGTAAAAACAGACGGACAGTTTTTATGAGTTGGATATATGTCCGGGGATCCGCCTGGCAGGGGTGACTGCGGGAAGGGGGCGACATTGAAATTTTACATATGCATGAGCCATACACGTACAAGAATATTTCCATCGAGCGAGCTAGCGAGCGAGCGAGCGAGCGACGGTGTTATCAATCGACGAGACGTTCCGGGGAGCGGAAGAAATTCAGCGAGACGTAGTCGAGAGCCCAGACACGCGTGCGGAAACCAGCAGAGAGACTTTCGTCATCTCTCTCTCTCTCTCTCTCGTAGTCGCCGTCGTCGTCTCGGAAGGGGCGGAAGACGGGAAAAGAAGTCTGATGCACCTGCAGCTGCACACGACGTTTATACTCGTATCGCGGGAATTCATTTTTTCCCTCTCCGTCCATTCCGCGCCGCGAAAACGAGACCCAGCATCGCAACAACCCCTTCGCTCCACCGAACGTTCGCCGCAGGGGCAATTTTCATCCGCACTTAAAAACTCTGCCGGGCTGAACGGCGGCCGTTACGTGTATTCAAACAGAAGTTGCCTCCCTTCGAAATAGAATATCCCACTGTCATTGAGTGGCGACGGTGTTTCGCCCGAGCCAGACCGGAAATAATGGCAGGCCAGGAATCGTTTACGGCCGCCCACCGTTTCGCGGGCGAACGCGCGAAACCGCGCGCCGAGTATTGGGTTCCATCAACGCGGTGTCGTTGTTTCGGAATTTAGTGGCGCGCTCGTTGCCGAACCGTAGAATTTCCGAAGTACGTGTTCAACTATGTGCTACTATCTGCCATGAGTTTATGTAACCATAGCCGGGCGCGAAGGGGTAGGGGAACATGATCGAATGCGGACGACACGTACCGTTCCATTTTTCTTTCCGATTCGGAATTTGTTTTCCTTTCATTTTCCAGGATATACTCTCGTTCCTGCTGGACACGCCTGCTTAGACTATCCAGAGATTTTCAGTTTCAGAGAGATTTCAGTTGCGCGTCGCCTCCGAAAATTATAGCACTTCATGTCGTTGCCCAATGCTGGATACTTTATGAAATATTATTCTGTTAATGTTTTATATAAACAATCAATTGTATCGATCGTAAATATTTAATACTTATGAATTAATATTTTCGGCGCAACGCTTTCGATCAATTTTAAAATAAATAGCTGTTATGCAAATATGCCTGGCGTTTCGGTTCCCGTCTGAACCTTTACCGAAGGTAAATTGCGTCCAAAAAACCAAAAAAAATGTATATATTGAAAGATATGTAATGTAAATGGAATGAAAAAGAAGAAGAAATTAATACATACTTGCTATTAAATTTACTAATGTAATTCAAACATTGTACTGATTTAATTTGAATCGTGTGTGAGCTCATCTTTAGAACAAAGTAAACAAACCAAAACCATGGAAGAACCGGACATACCTAGACACACTAGTCTGAACATAATGATTTACGTCTATGATTGCAGTACGTTTCCAACCAGTGTCTCACACGATTCAAATTAAATCAGTACAATGTTTGAATTACATTAGTAAATTTAATAGCAAGTATGTATTAATATTTTCTTCTTTATCAATCCATTTACATTACATACCTTTCAATATATACATCTTCTTTGGTTTTTTAGACGCAATTTACCATCGGTAAAGGTTCAACCGGGAACGG
Source organism: Lasioglossum zephyrum (assembly GCA_028455615.1). Classification (NCBI taxonomy): domain Eukaryota; kingdom Metazoa; phylum Arthropoda; class Insecta; order Hymenoptera; family Halictidae; genus Lasioglossum; species Lasioglossum zephyrum. The sequence goes on from CM052332.1 coordinate 10,382,559, forward strand.
AAACGTCAGGCATAATTAATATTTGCATAAAAGCTGTTTATTTAAAAATTGATCGAGACCGTTGCGCCGAAAACATTAATTCATAAATGTTTTATATAATTTGTCATGTAGCTGTGTCGTTGCTAAATCGATACTCGAAGTAATTTTGGCACAACTAAACATAACTAAGATACCACACAAAAACAAGATACAGTCATTTCACTAATCGATACGTGGGAATTGTTTATATCAAATGTATGTCGTGATAACAGAGCCACATTCCTTTGAATAAAATACACTTGCAATATACAGAGTGTACCGGATTTTTACGGGCAAAGGTTGTCGGTATGGCTCTAGCTAAGAGAAACCGTTATGTAAACATTTAAAGCTTTATTAAAAAAGTTACGATAATGATTACGTAGGAAATTATGAATTATTATGAATTGTATCTGACAGCACCTTGACCGTTAAAACCTGGAATACCCTATATAGGAGTACCAGAAATAGCAATCGTCAGAACCTAAATACAAACATTCCAATAATCCACACAACAGAAATCAAGTAGTATCGATTACTTATCATATAGTTATATAAAGTCAATAATATCGCGATGCTGATAATAGAAATATCTAAAACGCGATTACACGTGACCATCTTCATCTCTAAAAGTTTTATAAGCACGTTCACTGATCGTCCATCAGGAGGTGGCAGCGATTTTGACAGTAGAGTAGGGACAAAGATTCTTTCTCGTTCTAGCAAATACATAATAACAGAATTACGACCCCAAAACTGTTCCGTTTGTAATTAATAATGTTTAATTAACAGAGACATAAATATAGCCGAGCTTCTTGCGATTACAGCTCTCTGCGCGAAGCTTGGAGATTGCCGATTTACGTGCAGGCCGCTGACGCATACGCCCCCTCGCGGCAATCTGTATCTCCCCATAGAGGACGGGCTCGAGGGTCCCGTGGGGCGGCGCGGCGGGGTAACCCAACGCGTCGTCGGATAGTATTGCCCTTACCCCGGACGGCGGCGGACGGAGGGGCTGAGGGGAAGCTGACCCCGGTCCCCAGGGGGGAGGGATTAAAATCTCCCCGTGGTGGTCCGACACCAAATGGGGACCTTTTTCCGGTCCCCGGCGGAAAGGTGTCGGCCACCTGCCGGAGGCGGGCTCCGGTGAGATGACCTCTCAGGGGGTCACCTCTCACCGTTCCGAGCAAACGGGGGTTTGGCGACCTAATCTGGGGTTTGGTCTCCGCCTCCGCCTGGGGTCTTATAGAGTAGGGTGGGGGAGCTCCCCCGGGGATGTTTGTCAGCTAAGGGAGTGACCAGTTGAGTTTAACAGAGATTCTGGCCCCTCCTAACATTAACATTAGCTTAGGTGGGTGTGCGGTTTTAGTGGGTAGGACTAGCTGTGGAGGTTCCTCTGGACAGTCCCACATCACCCCGGTCCACCCAGGGGGGCTGCGGTATGCGTGACGCATTTCCGTACATGAAAAAAGGCCGCTAACGCAGACGCGTAAAATAGCAACTTTGAACGGTGTTACCCGCCACGGAGCGATTTAATATGGAAAATATTGAATCCTGGATTACATTTTAATCTAGAGAAGCGCGGCCTCTTCTTATACCCTCTTGAATCCGTTCTTTTGTCGACGGCGTTTCGCTATACACTTCTTGTTTCAGTTTTCTCTATAAATAAAAATCTAAAAGTCTTTCAGACCCTCGAAACCAAACAGCTTCTGTTTGAAACATTTTCTTCTATCTCGAAAGATAAAGGAACTATTCGGGTGACCTGTTTCAAGCGCCTTGAGGTTTTCCCGTGTAAAATAAATATGTATATATATACAGGGTGTCCCAAAATTCGTGTAACTCCTGGAAATGGGAGGCTCCTTGGGTCATTTGAAGCGACATTTTCCTTTACAAAAATGGCGTTCTCGGCTTTATTTAGGAGTTATTAACGAAAAACACGGACCAATCACAGTGCGGTTACAGCGGATTGATTCTGGCTCGGCCAACGGCTATGTCACGCTAAGCGGAACCTGTCGCCGAGTCGGATTCAGTTCGCTATAGCCGCGTTCTGATTGGTTCGTGTTTTTCGTTAATAACTCCTAAACAAAGCCGCGGACGCCATTTTTGTAAAGGAAAATGTCGCTTCAAATAACCCAAGGAA
>CM052332.1:10384807-10404038 GCA_028455615.1 Lasioglossum zephyrum
ATATATATATATATATATATATATAGTAGCCAGATAAAAAATGTTAGAAATAAAACTAATTAGATTTTTAATGATTTCTTGTACGGCTTCGATAAAAGATCTTAAAAGAGCGGCGAAAACTATGATTAGCGAAAATTTATTTTCTTAAACAATAGACTTCCACTAAAAAGAAAACGAACCAAACCTTTTTCATCGTGCCAAGGAGGAATGACCCGCTAAAGTTCCTAACAATGGACTCTACCACAAGATAGCGCGCTATCTTATTCAAAGTTTCATAACTTCGTCAATTCTTCGAACTTCGGCATATAACGTCATTGGGTCATATTTAAGATCGTAAGATTCGAGAAAAAGCGAGCAGAGGGAAAACTTGGAGCGTCTGGAACTACATCAAAACATTATGCTGTTGAGCTAAAGCGAAGTCTAATGTTTCTGATTAAATAATGTCCTTCGGGAATGAAAGCATTGGATGATTGCAAAATCACGCCGCATTTATGAAAAACGAATCCGCCAACCTGTGAAACGTTGCACGGTAGAAAGTAGCGGTGACTGTATTATAACTTAGAATTACAAAGTACAGTATTTTATCTATACATATATGTCCCCAGCACGGGTCTGTCGATGGACATTTATACGCCAGGGACAGTACTCTTTGACTTTTGTCGAACGTAGAAAAGGACAGCCGAGCTCAAGAGGCTTCAATCGCCGAGAAATGTAAACATAGCTAATCCAAATTTCCAACTTCTTTATTTTTCATTATTTTTTATGGGACTTCGATGACCATACTTCTGGCATTTTTCTAATTAAAATCGTACCAAATATCATCGGAATTCTATCATATTTGGTATGATTTTTATTAGAAAAATGCCACAAATATGGTTATCGATGTTCCATAAAAAAAATAATGGAAAATAGAGAAGTCGGAAATTCTGATTAGGCGGGCTCACCGATGTATCCGAGTCGCATGGTATCATATTTCTCGGCGACCGAGGCCTCTCAAGCTTCACGGCCTCTCAAGAGGGTATCCTTAAGGGGGTAAGTATTAGGCAGAATATTATTAGAATATTACTAGAAAAACCAGTAAAACAGTGTTTGCGGGATCGAGTTGTTTGTCATTATACGAGCATAATAGGAGCTGTGTGAAGGCTCATTGTAAAGAGGAAGGTTGATTGTAGCTTGTTTTCATCATGATTTAACGAGATTATGTTTATAATTAATAATATGAGCGTCTAAAATAGGGGAAAAAATCGCGACAACCACCATCAGGTGCCCATGTATTTTTTTAATACAAAACGATTTTTTTACTGAAATCATGAGTGCACCTTACAAAAATCAACCCTTCCCTTTATAATGAGCCCTCACACAGCTCCTATTGCTGATGAACACAGTGTTTTTTTTTCTCACTTGTTTTTCTAGTAATATTCTGCCTATCCCTTACCCCCTTAGGGGTCAGATTTTTGGGACTTTTGGGACATTTATGGATAAAATACTCTGTGTAGGTTTATTATTTTAATAATTGCATTACTTAAATGGACATCGCGACGTTGGATATATTCGCGCATATGTATGCAAATATTATTCATGACGTTGCGCGGGCGTTTATTGTCTATCACTCTAATTTCTTGAGCAACGATGTTTTTTAAACCTCTATTGTGCGGGATTTTTGTTGGTACAAACGCGGGATTAATAAAAAAAAAAGAATCCATTCTGCAACTTGTGTGTACGTATGCAAGTGCAGATGCACATTTTGTACAAACGTGGACCTATATTTTACTGAAATATCTTCGTTATTCGACGCAATACAAAATAATTGACACGCATATACGCAGTGTCGGATTAAGCCAGCGCGAGGCACTTAGGTTTTGCACGATAATATAATAAAACACCATGAATGACCTTTTTTTTTAGCAAAAATATGTGGGAACGGTGTCGACCAAATTTTAGGTCAATTTTCTGCTGCAAGCGCGGGGCCCGTAGCATTTGCTAGTCCTGCTACGGGTCTTAATCCGACACTGGATCTACGTATTTTTGAAATTTCCAAAATAGGTCCATATGAACTATTTGTAAGGAAAAACTTATAAGCATTTTCTCCGCAACTCGGTTGTTCTGCGGTGTGTCGAATACTTAATCGCGTTCGAACGATCGGTAAAGTCCGGGTTAAAAATATACGGATTTCTATCAAGACTATCCGGCCCTAATTAGATCAACCGTTAACGAACCAGTATCTCGGCGTCGGTTGCTCCGCCGTAATCTTATTTGATCTGAACTTCTCCGTCGACGGTAATACGATTCCCGATGCGTCCCGCGTACTTTCCCCGAGATTATAAAAGGTGCATTCGTTCCATATGCACCAGTCGAAATACACTTAACGGCACGAACGAAGCGGCGCGTAAATAAAACAGTAATTAAGTAATACAGCTGGGTGTACGAATGTAAATCTCCGCGGGCCCGAGGATGCAGCGATATTAATATTTTCCAGCGATTCACGCGTCGAGGAGAAACGCACCCCTCGTGCATTTAAAAAGGAGCGCGCGCGCGCGGTGCGACGACCCTCCTCGGGAAATGAATAGCCCGGTCGATGCGAGCTGGGCGTTTTTGTCGCGGTGGAAGTTTATCGTCTGGTAAACTTTATCTTTATCGATGCGTTCCGAGGCTCCACGCCCGCGCTGAATCTTTTGCCCGTTGGTTTTCTACCGCCGTCGTCGTCTGTGGGCCGAGTGCGCGCGTCCGGACTCTTGAAAAGCGAAAGATTTTCCAGCGGAGCGGTGACACATTCCGTAGGTCGTCTGGAGGTGAAGCGACAGAGCGTACCTACAAGCTGATGCGAGTGGCCCGAGGCTTCCCAACTCCTTTTTCTCTCCCTCTTTCATCCTGCCGTATCCCTCCCTTGTGTTTTTCCCTTCGGTTTTCCCAGGGAAACCTCCGACAGTGCTCGATCTTTCCATAAAGTTAGCGACTCCGGTATCGTTCCTCCGAGGGTGGACGAATTCCCCGTCGAGAATAACGCAAATTGCTTGAACGTCGCGTCACGGTAGGAGTGGGGGGCTAGAAGAGACATGTACGCATAGCAGACGAAAAGGAAGGGAGGAGGGAGAAATGAAAAATGAAAGCGGCAGAAATGAAGTGGCTCGGACTCGTTGCTCGCGATTTTTTCGAGTTTCCCGAAGGTGTGAAAGCCATTGCGCGCGGAGTGCGAACCGCGCGGCGAATGGTCAAGCTGCGGCCGCTGCGCTGTATTCGTATTAATGGTACAGGCATAACCGGTTAAAGCGAGATGTACGCGAGCCGTCCGAAACGGAACAGGCTGAATGAAAACTATGAAAACCTCGAACAGTTTCGGATCGATTTGTTTCGTCGGAACTCTCTTTTTCAAATTTTCGAATTTCCAGCCCCATGGCCTGCGCGCGCGATTGGTGACCATGCCGGAGCAAGGTCAGCGAAAAGGTCGCCTGCTCTCTAAAACAACAACCGTCTGACCACACGGTCGATTTCCCTTTGTCGATAAATACATCCGTAACAAGTGAACCACGAGTGTGACTCGTGTTTGTTAACTTTCACGCGTGAACCCCGCGTCACCAGTCTCGGCTCGCCGCCGTAAGTCAAGGGGTTCACGATCGAAGGTTGAGCGTGCGGTAGGGGGTGGTTCTCAGCTATAGGCCTTAAACATTCCGATAAGTATTTACATTAGGGGCTTCCTCACCGATTTTGATGGCCTTGAAATATGTTGTCAAGGTCATCATTCTGAACAACTTCTCCCTATACATGATACCACCGCTCGGTTTCCGTTTTCGAGATATTCGCAGAAAACTATTGCTAATACTATATTGAATTTTCTCTCTTGGATTTTCGTATATCAGCCTAGGCGATTGCTTAATGGCGTTTCTAACCAAACACAAAATGAATAACACAGGTATACAATATACAACATATATATAAAAGGATTTTCGTATGCGTGATCGCTCCACCTCCTCCACGACTTAACTACAACTCATTCTATTCGTATGATATTTCCATTACTAGTTCAAATTCCGGATGACAGCTGCTATGTAAAAATTATGCGATCAGAATGAGTTGTAGTTAGGTCGTGGAGGGGGTGGACGCATTTGAAAATCCAGAAGTAGTCTTTCAAAATTGAAAGCTCACCCTATGTATGCATCACCAGAATGAGACCCTGTTATCTCTGTCGTCTCCACAGCGTGTTTAGAAGCAAAATGTAAAGAAAAATTATTAGTAATACGTAATTAGTAATACGAAAAATTCAATACAGTATTAGTAATAGTGTTAGTGACAGTTTATTCACAATCCGAATCGATACCGATCATACAAATGGTTCTCGAACGAAAGTCCGAACTCTAAAGCGACTACAGTTTATTCTGACGCACGCACAGTCCATACACAGTATATAAACCCGACCCCACTACTTGCTCTCTCAGTAATGGGGGTATTTTCGGCTGGGCCCCCTCTCGCCGGCTCCGCCTGGCCTGACGGCCCCGGTTCGATCCTTGCGATCTTACCGTGCTCGTGGACCTGATTTCGGAGGGGGTGGTCACACCCCCTCCCGGTCTACCAGGCCTAGGTTATTGTCATAACAACCTTACCCGTGGCCTTCTCAATGAGTATCCGACCATGTGGTGGTCCCCATACAATACGCGATGCCGACGGGGGGTTTCTTACTTTTACGCCTTATATACCCATAAATCACACATAACAACACTCTATACATATACCGATTGAACATTCTTGTTATTCCATATTCGGACGCAAGTTTACAATATTATCGTATCGCACCGCGGCTATCACAAACACGCTAACAATTTATTACAAAATTTGGACACATACACACACGCCTTTTACATTTCTCACAGCCACCTCGCACAATGGAAGACCATTTTGGTTGTAACTAAAACTGAGCTATTTATTTGCAACACATATATCCCTGAACTGAACTTTAAACGATTGATTCGTAACAAATAGTTTTTTGCGAATATCTCAAAAACAAAAATCGAGCTGCGGTAACATGTATAGGGAAAAGTTGTTCAGAATGATGACCTTGACAACATATTTCAAGGTCATCAAAATCGGTGAGGAAGCCCCTAATGTGAATAATTACCAAAATTTTCTCTCAAATTTAGATCAGAGACGGAAAAAGGTAGCAAGCCAATTACAGGTCACTTTTAACCCACACCAGATTTGCCATCGTATTGTTTGATCCAGTTATTTGTCACGATCGGAACACTAGTCATAATATCGATTGGGCGAAAGTTAAACAGTAAATGTCGAGAAATCCGAGAACAATACCGCTAGCTTTTCCGCTAAAAGGTTGTCTCTGAACTCGACTCCTGCTCGTTTACTATCGGCATGCATCGACCAATAGAATCGCGAACATTCAACAGACTTTCTAACAGTCAACATCACGGACACGCAATCTAACTCGACAACCTAACCCATCCCTAACGACTTCTGACAATCGTACAGTGCATTGTTAATTGCTACCAGGTATCTAATTTAAATCCTTTTTATAGAATGTTCTTTAAAAAATTTAATCACTTAAAGGATTCGAAACTTTCACGGTTCAAATGATTCGCAGATTATTCTAATTAATCGGACCTGCTTCGGTGGTGATTGCAAGAAGCCGTTCCACCAAGAGCCACCCCACTCAACACAGAAAAATAATGATAAATCACTACGCGCTCGCCAAACAGATAAAGAATGTTTAAAGTTTTCATTCGACTTGCACTCGGTGAAATACGGGCTTTCCAGGGGTGGCGGTGATATTTTCCTTCGGGACCAGCCATGGAATTAAGGCAGACGAAAAAGGGAGTGGGGCGGGGGGTGGAGAAAGGAGTTCCGGTGAATAAGCCAGAAGAATCGGCGAAAAAAACTGCGAACGAAGAACGCGGCAAGGAACGACAGAGGGAGGAACGGTGAAAAATAAAGAAATCCGTGGGAATAAATGAAAAGAACAGCTCGAGAGTCCGCAGAGAGGGGCAAGGGGGGGCGAGGTGATCGATAAAGAGAAAGGGATAAGGGTGGAAAAGGGTGCGAAAGGTAGATCGCGGCAGATCGGTGAGAAGAAAAGTTCTGCAATTTACGAAATGCCAGTCTACCGCACCATGGAAATTCCTCGTAGCCGGAAACTTAACCGAGATTCGAAAACTTACTTCCGACGATGAAGGTTAATCTCGACGGGCCGCGTCGAACGAAACGGGGCGAAAGAGCTTACATATTCGGGACACTCGCTCGAAATTTCCTGGCGAACAGAGGAGACCGTCTCTCCTCTGTCGTCGATTATTCAAAATTACGAATTCTAATCGAACAGTCACCGACGTAGCTGGAAAGTTAATGTCTCCGGGCTCTGCGCCGGGCCGAGGGACGTGGCGGTGCGGAGAGCGTCGGGGGAGAAGGGATGGCTGGTCTACGAGGACGAGGAACGATCTGAAGGTAAATGTTGATTGATCCGTTTTTGCCGAAATGTTTGCAGTCCCGATGCCGAACAAACCTAGAGTTCGTTTCGGGTTTCGTGTCGCGACTCTGCCGCCGTGCATTATCCTAATCTTGCGGGGGTGTAACGTTCGTGAAAAATGGCGTCGGCTTGTCGAAAAGTACGCAAACACTCGGTCCCGTTAATAGCCGATAATTTAAAGCAAACGATCCGTTGCGGCGTTTACACGTGTCCGCCTCCCCTGCACGCGCCCTTTCCCCTTTCCCTTTTCACTCTCTCTCTCTCCCTCTCTCTTTCTCTCTCTCTTACTCTGGCCCGCGAAACACGCTCCAGTAATTTCGCTCGGTGAAAACGTTCCCTGCGAAGGATCGGGTTTCACGCAAGCGAAACGAAACCTGGGGTCTGTGTGGGAGAACGGACAGTGGTAGTGATAAAAATCGTTACACAGCTGAAAGGGTTAGAGTTAATCCGCGGGTCTCGGTAATAACGGGCCCGGTGTAAGGAAAATTCCGAGCGTTTCTCGCGAATAATTACAACCGTGCCGACGACGGGGGATGAAAGAGGTGTAAAATTTCGCCGAGCTACAAAAGATTGTGGATTGCTCGAAAGGGTGCGGACGAACAACGGCGGAAGCGGAGGAGAAGAGGATAAAAAAATAAAGGGCTGTCCGTACGACGACAATGAAAGTGAAAAAAGAAAGTTTAAAGGAACGAGGTTGCCCGGCTACGCTCCTCCACCCACCCCTTTCGACTCCCTTGTTCAGTTCTCGTGCCCTGGGATCTAATGGGGGAGCCGACGCTCTTGTCAGTCGGATTAACATCGCCCCTCTCGGACCTTCGTCGACTTCATAGAAGGGCGGAACGGATGTTTATCTTCCGCCTAAGAAAATTTTCGGGCTTGTCCTCTCCCCACCCTCCGGTAGAATTACGAACAAGGGAAGGAGATGAGAGGCAGACAGGTGGATATTCATCTGAGCGAAAAGAACCACGGGAACTGAGGGGTATCGTATTATTTCCTGTGCGTTGATGAAGATGTTTGAAATAAAATTGCCGGCAACGAGTAATTAACGCGTTCCCACGCTTTGCGGCGTAACCGGTGGAATGTAATACAACGTTGCATATTTCATTCCCGCGAGAACTCCGCGTCAGCGTTGCCGGTACAGAAGACGCTTTAAAATACGTTTCGTCGAGCAAAGGCCAGAGGAATGGGCGAGTTGAGGCCGGAGGAGGGACTAGCGGGTGAAAAAAGAGAAGGAAACTGAAGAGGAAAGAAAGGAAAGCACTTCTTTTACGAGGAAATATGAGCCCGTAGCAGTTCGTTCGGTCTCCTGAGAATAAGGTTAACGCCGTAAAGGACACACAATTTGTTCGAGACGAAAAAAGGAAAATCCGGGCTCGCGGCTCCGTAGAAAACGGAGAGAGAGAAGGCCGCTCGGAAGGCCATGTTCCGATAGAGTTTTGTCATAATTAAACCGGGAGATTAAACGAACCGCCGCGCCGAGACCGAGACCCGGACGCGGAGTCACCGATCGACTCGCGTTGTTTTGCTTTCGGCGGGAGAAGACGCTGTTCGATGAAAGCAGCGCGGGAAACGAAGGGCGGAAGGTTGCTCATAAATAGAGAAGAAAGACGGCGAACCGGGAGCCAGTGGGTACGATCGACGACGAATGGACGGGAGAACGAGGCCTGACTTTTATTAGAAGCGAATTAATTCGAAAAGCTGTTTCCGTGAAACGACCGGTAATCAATCACGGCCGACATAAACGTATGTACCCCCGAATTCTAATCGAATGAAGATCAATTAATCCCGTCGACGAACCATCTAATTCCGTGGGCCGATTCGACGGCGCTCCCGTTGAATAAGATTAACGTGGTGGCCACTCGGAGTATCTACGGCCGTGAATCACGCGATCGAGACGATGCGATGGGGAGCAAAAATGCAATAATCGTAAGCGACCCGAAACACCAGGAAAAAGGAAATAACATCGGCAAAAGCAACGGTAATCACGGGAACGGGGATCGGGGGATGAAAGAAAAGAACACGACAGCACGGTACGACGAAAAATAGGTCGAAACAATCCTAAGGAGGATTCATTACGCTCCTTGAAACGAAGGCCGTCCGGCGCGACGGATAATCAGCGAATGTTAAAAAACAAAACTGTTTCTCTCTCTTTCTGTTTCGTTGCGTTCCTCCTTCCCCGGGGGGAAGGAGATGCGCGGAAGCGCGCGATGTTTTCAGAAAAATGGAATTCCAACCGGTCCCGCTATCAGACTGCAATTCCGCCGCTCCCTAATGCAAACTTAAGATGATACGAAAACGGGGGAACGAAGCCGCGTCCGCGAATAAACGGACGAAATTGCGGAGTTCTGGGTTAGCGCTGCGAATGGAGGAGCCGGGTAGGAACGGGCGAATGCGACGGGAAAGCAGCCGGTATTAAAAGCGTGGGGAAACAGTAATCAGACGGCTGAATTAAGAATCGTAAATACCGAAGGAGACCGAGAGCCAAAGCGAAAGCTGATTAAAAGTCTCCGGGAAAGAGAAGCTGGACCGGACCGGGCCAGGCCAGGCTGGGTCGGGTCGGGCCGGGCCGAGAGCGGTGCAGGTTCGGGTCGTCGATTGCAATCCCGGCGAATTCGTTTAAACGCGCAGCCCTCCGCGAAACCCTCCCGGCTAATTAAAACCACTCCTGGTCGATTGACGGGACCGCAAATTTACAAATCCTAGACTCGAGGGAAAGAAGACCAACTCGAGAGAACGCCTAGCTTTGCCATTTTCAAGTCGGCACCGCCGAAACGTTGTCGAATCCCGATACGAACCAGTACACCGAAGGTTAACGTCGTAAGAAGCGTAAAATTTGTTCAGAGGATGGACGAAAGACGTCGCGGATTGAAAGAGCAAGAAGCGTACAAGACGCTAAGGCAACCAACGTCGGCAGTAGCAGCAGCAACCACTACGTCGTCGTCGGTGGTAGTAATACCGTGAGCATCGCCAGCAGCAGCAGAAGCAGCAGCAGAAGCAGCAGTAAGAGAATCAGCAGCAGCAGCAGCAGCAGTAGCAGTAGGAGAAGCAGCAGCAAAGTAGAGGGTAGTGGTGACGACGACAACGATGCCTACGACGACAACGACAACATTTGCCATGGTGGTAGTAGCTGTAGTAGCGGTAGTAGTAGTAATCGTGGAAGAAGACCGAGCAGGAGAAAGGGATAAGAACGAAGGAGGACAGAGCGAACGTTGGAGGCCTGGAGGAAGGAGGAGGCTGACTGATCGGCAGAGTAGAGGAGAAAGAGCACGCCTGCGCGGAATCCCCGGGCGGGCGCGGGCAGTGCCACTGGAGGCCCGGCGGTTTCAGAGCTTCGCCCGGGACGACGAACCGCAGACGAGCCGTACGCAAAACTCGGTCGTAGTTAGCCGTGTCGAAGGATCGTCGGAAAAACGGCGTAACCACGCGACGGAGTAAGCCCCTGGTGACAGCTCGCGGGTAGCAGCGTTTTTTAAATCGTTCAGACGAGGATAATTGCGTGTCACTTTGAGCGAACGCACTGGGGGAAACCGGGACGCGGCGGGCACCTCGTGAGGAACGATCGAGTACATAGATCGGCGGCGCGCGATCCGACAGTTCATAGGGAGATAATGTGATCAGTGAGAAACGAAACACGCCTATCGGTGGTGATCTACGGGAGAAACGTGCGCGTATCTGGACCAGGAAACGGACACCGGTGTGCGAAGGGTGCTATGCACGAGGCCTGGTAGCACCGAGCCAAGGAGGATGAACAACGTGATAATAGAGGACTAGGTGCGAAGAGGTGCACCGGACACCAGTGCACTGGTGTGTGCTGGCCGTTCTCTGAGATGTCAGTGGACCCGTCGAAGGGGATCGCGTTGTCGTCGTCGTCGTTCTCGTCGTCGTCACTCTCTTTGTCATCATGAGGAGATCCTCTTACGTGAACTACTACGTCTTGTGCCTCGTGTGCTGGATTCTTCTAGGCATCACCGGTAAGATCAATCCCACCGCGTGACATATGCTCACCGCGTACCTAAATAGTTGCCGCGTGCGGCTATATCGCGGATCGTCTATCGATCTTTCTACCTCTCTACCTATTTCTTCTCTCTCTCTTTCCATCTGTCTCGCTCTCCAGGCCTCTGTCTCCTGAAAGATAGAGGATCCCCGCTGTAGGGAAAGTGTACATACATACGTGTTGGCTCGGTAGCCGCCACAAAAGACAGTAAAGGTGCTATTGTTGGCCCGTGACTCTCGTGTGCCCTAGGTTCAGGTCCCCGGTTGACTGTCGACTTGCTTCTACAGAGGCCGAGTGAGGGAAGAGTAGGTGGGGGTGGGAGGTTGGGGTAGACGAGTGACGTGAAAAGGGAGAGGGGGAGGCGGGGCTGTGGATACTTGTACTGCGGATGGATCGATCAGATTTTGGGGTGTAACTGTGCGTACGTGAATTTGCACGCGTGCAAGTCCGTGCCACGATGCTCTGCTGCTACTGCTGCCGCTGCTTCTGTTGCTAGTTGTGGTGGTAGTGCTGCTCTGGTTTATCTTTTTGCTCCTGTTCTTACTCTTGCTTCTGCTCCTGCTCCTGTTCCGGCTCCTGTTCCTGCTCCGCCGTGGATAGAATCGAGCAGCTGATTCGCCTGGATCCGAGATCGATCGGCGCAAGGATCGAGATACGCGAGTGGAGGGAAAAAGGAGAGGACTAGCCTGGTAGGATATTTCATCGAGGGGGAGGGGGCTGCCTCCGGACCCGGCCCAGGGCTGTATCTAGCGCTACCCTTGTTTGTCGCGCCGACGGTATTGTATTTTCCCTGTGCGCCTCTCTTCGCCTCTGTTCGCCTCTTTTCGTCTCTCTCCTCGGGTCGGCCGCCCGCTCTTTTCTCGTCGCTATCCTTGTCAGGTCACCGTGTCGTCTCGATGATTCTGTCATCGGAGGCGAAGAGAAAAAGGGAGAGAGAGCGAGAGAGACACGGGGCAGGGTGTCGGTGAAGGCAGAAGGGTAGCGTATACCCTCATCTTCGCTGTGACGTCGTTCAGGGACATGTCTATCGATTTCATCTCTCGCGGCTGTTTCCCGATGATACGGTTAGCTTTTTCATACTCCCTCGACGGAAGAACGGTTATCGCCGTGCGCCGTGCGCCGTGTGCACGTTTAACGTCGCCGGCAAGGGACACGCATGAACTCGCCAAGACAGCACACTATACTCCCGACAACGAACTTCCAGTTTAATTATACAATTAAATCGACGCTCGGGCGGCACGGAGTTTTACCGCGTCTCGTTTACGGCACTTCGCGGCTATCAAAAGACTATAGGTAATGGAAAGCCGTTTTAAACGGGTCACCACGCGATATCCACCACAATCACCCGGATCTTCGTTCAACGGATCATCAATTTCGCGGCTTGCACGATCCCCGTAAAGACATTCCTGTTCGTGTACCACGACACCGTGATAATTGCTTCCCTGTGAACGCCTGCCCCTGTACTCTCGCTCCACGCAACTTTTTGCTGATTCAATCAAAAGTGCATTAAGCCAGCGGTTCACTACCTCGACATGTTTTATCTCAATGATCTCCCAGGACACGGGTCCTTTCCGATACTGGGGTGGCTAGAACCCTTGTCCGATCACCAATAATTTTCCTTTCCGCCGGAGCACTCTCAGGACCCTCCCTCCACTCTCCTTTACTCGCTCGCTGGACAGTAACGAAGCTAGTAAACAGGATTTATTAACTTCGCCCGTACTCGATAGCGGTTTTCCGCATCGATCGGCTGCCCAGAAACTTCCATATTCGAGCTGGACGTTAATTTCGTCGTTAATCGGCGTGTTGTGCTTCCGAAGATTCGAGCTGTTCCAGTCGTTCCCGGAGAAACGAAAGGGAGAGCGAGAGAGATTCAAACGACGCGGTTATTTCCGATGGAGCGCGTGCCATTAGGTCAACGCGCCCTCGGCGAATTTGTTAAATAACTTATCGAATCATGTAACACCGATTTCGCTCGCCGTCGCGCCGAGACCCGAGACCCGTGAAAATTCTCGCTGACCGGCGGCTAGCGGCTGTGTCAACTGCTGCGCAACAAGAAATCGATTTCTACATCGACGCTATGCATTATGCGCTTCCGAGCCGTAACATAATCACGGGGATGGCCGCTGATTATACTTCACAGTGATTAACCGACCACCGTTCTTCCCTCGAAATCGAGGCTTTAGCATCCCGCCAGCCACCGTCGCGCCGCCACCACCACTTATGGAAAATCGTTCCGGCGGATACGACGTTGTGCGTGTGACGTGTATCGCGGGTAGATCGTTAACGACATCAACTCCTGGTCACTCGTACGGAATGTTGGTACGCGGTGACGATCACGGCGATTGTTGTCCAACTAATCGGGGGACTTCGAGTGTAACTCTGTGAACGTGTATCTGTGGAAACCGTTTCGGGAATTACAAATGTTCGAATCAGTGGACGAACCTGTGGCGATTAAACGAAAGACTAATGTGTCCAGACGACATATCATAAAAAGTAAATCTGCAAAAATTATTAATCGTAGTTGTGAACGATCCCTGGATTAAAAAAAACCAATGTAGAACATGCATGACTGACGAGATCCGAACCGCTATTTCGATCAGGGATTCGTGCACAGACGGGAACGTGGCACGACGTCGCATTGGCACACCGATTGGGACAGATACCACGAAAATACGGGGGATCGTATATCCCCGACGGGTATAAATAATTATTCTCCGAATCTCGCTCGATTAAACGAAAATGAAAGACCGTTTCGGCTTCGAAAGACTCGGCTCCAGCGCCGAGTCGGAGAAGTGCGCGGTGGAAGTGAGCGGAACGTAAATGTTTGATGAACTGGTAAGACAGAAAATCGAGTTAGCCCCTGTGGGCGAGGGGCGCGAGGAAAAGCGATCTTCGGGGGACGGAAAATCCAGATTTATGTCTGAGTTTAGTGCCCCGATGACGTCGTAAAATTACATCGAACACTCGTACGTGCCGTTCTAATAAAGCGGGTCGGGAAGCCGTGTCCCGGCCGATGCTCGAGTTTCCGCGTCCACCGACACCGTCCCCGGGGAAATGTACGTCAGAAACCCTTTTTCTGTTTCCAAGAAATTTATTTCCACTTTCACCCGCCGCCCCCTCGAATCACAGGCCTCTCCATCCGTTCGCTATCTCTCTCTATCTTTTCTCCGACGAGAGGTATTGTCTTGGTTGCGCAACACGGCCCCGAAACGCGTTCTCGTTTACACGTAATTGTTCTCAGTTAATAATCTAGACGCGCATGTCGTTACGCTCGACTACACGATAAGCGTATTAACGATAATCAGGAGAGGACGCGAGAGGGCGAACGGAGACGAGAAGCATATTCTGATTGCACGCTAGTTAACCCGACTAACTGCTATCAATACGTGATCAAGTCGAATCGAATTATAATTGCCACTCGCCCCATTATTTCTTTGGCTTACATTCGACTGGAATTAACGTCCTTCGAGCATAATCAGGGTTGCTAAACCTCAGACTTTCTGTTTCTCGTCTCGAAGATGGCACACTTACAGGTGCTTGTTGTTGTTGAATAGAATCACATCAAAAGCCCCGGTACCGAAGAAGAAATTATGTTAAATTTTCTTGGATAAATTGGGGTCTCGTATCGCGATTCGCATAAACATGCACAGACTAGTTCTTAATACGTGTACAAAGCACGATAATACCTCCTTAATGTTCTATATGTGTAATTACCACTTGTGTTCTGAAAGGAGCTTCTATGGTTTCGCAGTAAGAATGCGTCTCCGAGTGAAAGCCTCGGGGGTCCCTACCGCTTTCATGTAATTCTCCGAACAATATACGGCTGAATAGCTAAACAGGATAGATTGACAGATTTATTGGCCTGGAACAGTATCCCGTAAGAAGATAAAATAATAACAACATGGCGGCGCAATTCTGTATAGCCGGCGATACTGACAGCCCCGGTAATTTATTACAACAACAGCGAACACTTTAATCATTCGAGCGCCAGTCTATTTAGCACAAAAGCTCTCATTTCTATTATCTTGTCCCCGTTCCGTGAAAGACTGCGTGACGTTAACCTGTTAACGGGATAATTATCTCCTCTGCTCGTATGCTTTTCTTAGTCGACATGTCGTTTTCATACCGGTTCCATGGAAATCAACCGGCACGAATTTACCCGAAACGGTTTTCACCGACAACATTTCATCGACTCCAGATTTGACCAACGACTACTTTGGCCGAATTTGATCGGCAACGATTTTCGATTCGTTGTAAGTTAAAGGCGTTGTCCGCCAAAGTAGACGTCAGTCAAATAATGTATCGGTGAAAACCGGTCGGGAAAATTTGTGTCGGTGATTTCCATGGGACCCGTCACAAATTGACACAGTAACATAAAATAAATAAGATTTTAATGTTTTTTTAGTCAGATTGATGAGTTAACATCTTAGGTTTTTCGATTGTGTGTTCCGCATTAAAAAAAATAAAAGTCATACAAAGTTTCGGGAAGATTTACCTTAAAATAACAGAACAGTATAACTTATTTCGGGAACACTATCAAAATGACACGAGGGACCTTATATTCGTTGTCGGGCAAAATCGTTGTCGGCCTAAGTCGTCGATCGAATCTGGTGTCGGGGAAATTTGTGTAGGTGATTTCCATGGAACCCTTTTCATACTCGGGAAACTCTTGGTTCTGACAACACGACCTCGCTTGAATTTCACAGAGTGCCTTACAAAACCAAAGCACAATGATTTCTAAATAAACTTACAATATTCGAACATACGACATATGTATCTTCACGAATCGTCAAATAACGCCTCTATTTGCCCGCTGTTAATGGATAAACCCACTGTATCAATGGCGACCCTCGCGAAAAAGCGACTCCATTAACAGAAGCCAACCCTCGAAGACTAAGAAGGCAGGGCAGAGAACCCCTTTTGCGGAGTTAGCTCGCGCGTGATTCCAGCTCCCAGAAATTTACGAACGATATCTACGGGCGAGATCGGTCATAAACAACGCATTACACCCAACCGCCATCTGCTCCCTTTAACGTCGTGTCTGCGCGTTACTCGGCCCGGTAATCTCGGCGTGAAACACGATTTCCGGGAACATCGTGGACGATAATCGCGGGCGCTGAGCAACGTCGAGATAATTCAAGCCGGTGTGGTGTGACCGTCGTCGACACGACGCGACGGTGAAAAACGTGACCGTAGCCGGCAGACGTAGCCCCGATCCCCGATGACGTCTGATTATGCTCGTTTCCCGGCGAGGAGCGGTGCAGAGCAGTGCAGAGCGGTGCAGAACGGTGCAGAGCGGTGCAGAGCAATACGACGCGGTGCGGCGCGGCGCGGCGGGTACGAAGTCACAGGCGCCGGGTCGCGGGTCGCCGCGCCGTTGTCGGCGCCTGCGCTCGATATTTTGCATCCCTGAAGGATCCTTCTGTCCGGAAGATCGAGTGTCCTGGGAGGGAGGGCTTTGATTGGTCGTGCACGTCCCCGGTGCACGCGATACCGGGTCGGCGCGCACTGATTGCCAATACGATTCGCGCCGTCTGAACGGAAACGCGTTGGCAAATCGATTCATCGAGCGTAGAACGATTGGCCGAGATACAGGGAAAAGAATATCAGATCGGGCTGGGGGTACGCCAGTCGCTTTTCCGGACAGCGTTTCGTTAATCGTTCGCCGGTGGCAACGCGACGACACCAGTCCATGGTCTTTCTTACCATCGCTCGAGGTTAAGTGGAAACTGTCGTGGTATTTTCGTCTTCAAGGTCCACGAGCAAACCCTAAACCCCGGCCGCACCCGAGCGCGCGTCATCCTGCTTTAGGCGATCCTCGAGCGCACTCTGGACTGCTATCCACCGTGTCACTGCAAATCGCTCGACATTTATTTGATTCGATTCCAAATGGCAGACGTGGAGACATCCCGCACCCGTTTCGCTGGATACAGTGTTTGGAGACGTTTTGCAAACGGAACAGTGCTGGTTAAACCCTTGCTCTCGGAGCCAAACACTTCTTCCAACCCAGAATACTTCTGTTCTACAGGGTGTCTCGCTCGATTTTCACATCTTCATTTTAAAACGAGTTCAGGCACATCGTTGTACTATTTTTTGCAAATATCGACAATTTCACGACAACGAGAAATTTATTGTCCGCATACTTTTTCGTCGACTGTATGTTGCGCGATGTAAAATGATTTAGTATATCCTGTTAGCTATTCGTGTTCGTCGAAACTGTCGACGTTTCGGCAGGTTTAAATATCGAACGACTGCAACACGAGAACGTAAGATATACTCGGACATCTTTTATCGTGGTTATTAAATACGTCCCGACTGTTTTATATCTCTGGAACGTTTTCATCGCCGCATAAACCCGACGGTTTTTATGAAAGTTAAAGCGACTCGGGGATTTATTACTTCGGTGATTCTCTGCAGCCTTTGACTACTTCTGAGACTTAAACGTTGACTGTTTCATCGTCAGTGTTAGTGGAACAAAAATTTTATAACAATGGCCAAATCGTGTTTTAGGTCTTCCGAAATTTTCAGACCATCCTGTAGACTCGGTTTCTATGCGTTCCATTTGTTCCGCGTGTCTTGGCCAGCACTTCGGCCGGATTCTATTCTCGCATTCCAGGCGCGGTAATTTTCGCGAGCGCGGTGCCGTTGTCGAAAACTTGCGAGGTATTTAGCAATGTCGATGGTGTAATCACTTTGTTGTTACTGCTGCACCGTTAAACCCCGTAAGTACTCGAACCGGTAGGTACAGTTTCCGTCACAGAGTGGGGCGTTAAGTATTTGCCCCGTCGAAATGGCGTTGTGTACAGCCGTGGTAAAATTACACGGTACAATTGCAGATATTCACCGTGTGCAGGATTCGCGGACGGTTTGTCCGACGCGGTGACGCCGATGGCACAACAATCCGCGCATTCTAAATGTTACGAATACCAGCATCGCTGAAAAGCTACGGATTTCTCTGGTCGGATATTACTTGCCTGTATACACAACCAACAAAAACATCCTGTAAACACGAGCCAAGTTCTCCACTAAGTTACTCTTCTAAGTTAGCTTAGAAATACCTATTGCAATTCTGAAAAAAAAACCTTTGTAAAAATTAGTTTAAAAGAACGCTATTTCATTTTTAAACAGTTGTATGGAGGGCTAAATTATTCAAACTTGGCCGTTACTTTTTAAACCAATGGCCATAGAAAGTGTTAGGTAGTGACCAAGTTTGAATAATTTAGCCCTCCATGTAAGTCTTTAAAAATTAAATAGCGTTTTTTAAAATTAATTTTTACAAACGCTTTTTTCAGTATCGCAAGAGGTATTTCTAAGCTAACGAACTTGGCCGTATTTTATTTGATCTCACAACTTTTTACGGCCATAGAGAACTTGGCTCCTGTTTACAAGATGCTTTTTTTGGGATTTCATCGATTTTTGTTGATTGTTTTTTTTTTTCATCAGTAGTTGTTGCGACTTCTAAGCTAATAAAACATACACTTATGTATGTTACCTATTTCGTAATGTTTTGTTTCTCAATACAACCCCTTTAAGGTGTAAAATTTCAAACTTTGATAATTATTCCTTTGAGTATTTGTTATGGTGGACCTATGTAGGTACCAAATTTCAAGCTTGTAGGTCAATGGGAAGTACCCAAAAGAGTATGCGATTTTTGCAGTCGTTCGATATTTAAATGATCTGTCAGTCAGTGAAAAATTTAGCGATTTGTGAGGTCCTATATCTCGGAACCTACTAATGTTGGAAGATCAATGTTTTGTAAATATTGAGATATGATAGTTCCGAGTTACAAGCCTCTAAAAACGGCTAAGTTTGTTTCATGTAAAAGGAGGTAATGCGAGAACTTCGCTGGTGCACTACCGTCACCTAGATAGTATGTACATACGATGATTGTACAGTAGGACCTCGAATAACCAGATCCCGATTACAAACAAATATGCATTTATGAATTTTTTCACTCGTTTTATTGGGTCGAGTAGTCAACTTTTGCCGCAACGTTAGAATTTATTCATCAACGAAAAGGATTTTCTCGCTCTGTATATCTATTTCCTGACACGACTTTTTTCCACCTAGATTTCCCATTTGTCCCAGTGTGCACTGTGCGCGCGGCGTATCGATCCGCCGCGCCGCGTCGCTGCAGAATTTTCGATGATTCTGTAAACACGGCATTAATTAAGCGTTCTGTAATTAGCCGATTCTTCGACGGCCGAGCAGGTCGGCGACCCGAGTTATCCGTTTTTTCTTTCTCTTTTTTTCTTCCTCGTGTTCCGAATCCAAGGCATAAAATTGAATCGGCCAATTGAAAGGAAACGCACGAACTGGGTAGCCTGATTCGAAATAAACTATTCCAAGTTGCCGGAGATTTTCTGCTTGATAATATTTCTCCGCGAGTTTCACCCTCGCCTCGGGAGTAGAAACGACAGTCGCTGGAGAGTAAACTGTCGAAAAGTTGCCCGCAGATCTGTATCTACCTGAAACTTCTAACGGAGAGCCATCCTCGAGTGGACACGTCCCCGTACTTCCACTTTTGCTTTACGCAACCTCGTCTTTATGGTGTTCGTGCACCGCGATCATTCCATGAAATTCCAATTTTCTTCGGTTCTCGTTTTCAATATTTTTACCACCTTTTTATTAGCTCGCATTCTTGTTTTCCTGTTTGCGTTTAGGATTTATACACTATTTTTAAATATTTCCCCTCCGTCCCTTGCCGAGCGTTCCCTACTCCAGTACGCGTTCCCACTCCACGGACCCACTTTGACCCGCAGGAGCTCAGTGTATTT
>CM052332.1:10404138-10416017 GCA_028455615.1 Lasioglossum zephyrum
TAAAAAATAGGACATTCCATTTAGAAAAACGGAGGTGACCTTCAAATGTCTGAAGTACCTTCACCTGCAAAACTACTCACGACATGTCCCCCTCTGTACCGTGCAAATTTTGTTCATAACATTTTTCCACATTATTGCAAATAACGGAGATGTTGGGGTGTACAACGAAATGCACGAAACACACAGATGAGCAAAGGATCTTTCTTGACTTGAAGTTTATTGCACTTCGGACGTTGCTTTTCCCTTACGCAGAAGAAATCGGCTACCTCAGTTCTTGCCAGTCTACCGAGCCAGTCACATACCATTTGGTTTAGTTCAAACTCAATGTAGAAATAATAATGTGTGACATTGTGTTATGTGCAAACGATCTTAATTCACAACTGATATACGTTAATTCCACGAGTATATTGGAGATTTAATAAACACTTAATAAACATAAAGTCTAGGTTTGATTTCTCACAACCTCGTCATCCCAACAAGAGATATTCAAGGTGGACATAGTTATTGCCTCAGCCTGTATGATTTCTCCTCTATGAAAATCGTAAAGGACAGAAATAACATCCAAATTGTTGCAGACAATTTTTATTTTGAATAAAGATCTGCAGTCCAGTTATTAATATAAGCTAGTCCAGGATTATATTTTCTCGACGATTGTTAATTAAAAAGCTTTTCAGATGTTCATACCATGATAAGGTGTTTTTACATTTAGATAACTGGAACTACCCTGAATAGTTTCAGTCAGCTTTTTAATTGGATTATGCAAACTGTCGTAACAATACTTTCATGATCGTTGCTGTGAAAGTTGCATATATCGACGTAGCTGAATGTGTAACATTGCTAGTTAAACCTATAAGAATAATTGGCGGAAGTGATGTGAAAATGCTATATGTATGACACAGCTTGTTGAAAATACTTTATATGCTAGTTCCGAGGATGGATCATTCGGTGGAATCCGCAAAGGTGTATAAAACCAAGTCAAGTGATCGTTGAACCATAGAAATAATTGTGGAAAGAAGTGATCGCGGTAAAGGGACTATATAACGCTCTAATGTCAGATAACTATAGTATTTTACATGACATAATGTGTGCACGTGAATTTACACCAATACGAGATTACGACGATATGAAATCTGTCGTTTTCCTACCCACAAGGAAGCGAGTAGCAATAGCATCTTGAAATTCTCTTCTGTAGCGCTTGTATTACAAGAAACTTGTAAACAATTTTAAACGATACATAGTTTTAAGAAGTAAGGAGAACTTTGAGTTACCGTAAACGGAGTCTCTCGATAAGTATTTCAATTAGACGCAAGAATGTTCTCCAAGTTCTTCGACCTCGTTTTTGCAACCAACTCCTTCGGAACTGTAACTTTTAAAATTGTAATTAGTTTGATGGTAGGAAAAACAAAACAACTTGTAATTCTTGGATTCAATGGCCGCTATACAGCTGCGGGTCGTTTTAGGCCCTACCAGATTCAACATTTTCATTTTGCATTAACTTGAATAGTTGAAAATCGAAGTGAACCCTTCGCTGACGTTTCGTGTAAATATTATTACTGTCTGTGACAACTTTCATTCATGTATAGAAAATCAATAGTGCAATAATTACATAAAGCATGTAAACTCAGTTATGAAGCTTATTCATTATATTTTATAAATTGCGATTCAATAACCAATATTTCCATGATGTTCCATGTCACAATACCAAGACAAATTATAAAGCGTTGATAGTATTCTGTCGGTATCCAGGGTGTCTCAAGATTCCTTTAACATCCGGAAATGGGAGGTTTTTGAGATCATATGAAGAAACATTTTCCTTTGCAAAAATGACGTCCGCGACTATGTTAAGGAGTTATTAACGAATAACATGGACCAATCAGAGCGCGACCTAGATGCGTGTTGGCACAGTCTGCCAATTGACAGTTGGCGCGTCGGGCCGACTGTGTCAAGAAGCGTCTAAGTCGCGCTCTTATTGGTCTGTGTTTTCGTTAATAACTCCTTAACAAAGCCACGGATGCCATTTGTTCAAAGAAAAATGTTGCTTCAAATGATCTCAACAATCCCCAATTTCCGGATGTTGAAGGAATTTTGAGACAGCCTGTATAAAAATTAGACTAGCAGGAAATGCTTTGAAAGTGAAAAATTCAAATTCACGATTCGATTTTAATTATGTAATTTGATTTTTTTATCCGTCCTCTCGGTTTATTTCGATCGCTGTGTAGAATCTTTTTTAAAACAATTCTTTGGCCGCGTTATACAGGAGTGTCTACCATACCTATAGTACAGTCGAAGACAAATTGATCCTCTGGGGGAAATTCCCGAGTAATGGAAAAAGGGATGGAGGGAAGAGGATGATCACGATGTGCATCAGGACGCGTATGATATGATATCACGTACGAGAAATATGATGTGCGAACAAATACGTGGCCCCTTTATTCCCTTCGGCCGGTAGACCGGATGCGGGCCCTCAAGGTCGTTGGAACGAAGCCCACGTTGCTTTTCGGGCCGAATGCTGATCCGTCTTCGGATCCCCCGAATCGGAATCCCGGGATTAGTATCCATTTCCCCAAGGCACGATGGCTTGGCAGAAGCTCTGATAGGATTTATTCTGAAAGGCAAGAAGCGACGAGCAAAGGGTGGTGGAGGTGGGGATGGCAGCGAAGGAGGAAGCCGCGAGTGCATGGACGTCACGAATGCGAAATACACTATATTCCTCTGATCCTTTTATTATTCCATCATGGCCACGGCGCGGCGAAGCGCAGAGCCCGAGATCCGGTACAATGTAAATTCAGTCGGTATAACAATCCGGCGTGATCACGGAACCCACGTTAATGCAACCATCTCAGATGTGGTGGGTGACGTTCGGAGTTAAAGCTGAAGTTTGCCCAGGGATTCAAAATGCATCGTGTCGCTCCACCTTTTCGGGAATTCGCGCGACAATCTAGGTGCACGGCAGTGCACCAGCCAAAGTCTCGCACTACCTCCTCTTACACGAAACAACTTTGCCGGTTTTTAGAGTATGTAAATTCGGACCTGGAAGCAGATGGAGAGATGTAATTTCGTACATTTGTTAAATGTCTCAATATTGACAAAACATTAATCTTCCAACATTAGCAGGATCCGAGATATAGGACCACAAAAATCGCTAAATCTCTCACTGACTGATTCACATATCATCAAAACCGCATGATGTCATATTTCTCGGCGACCGAGACCTCTCGAGCTTCATGACTTGAGCTTTTATTAAATTATGAATAAAATACTGTACCCCTTGCTATACAAAAAAGAAGCGTTTGCAAAAAATAGTTTAAAAGAACGCTATTTAATTTTTAGAGACTTGCATGGGGGGCTAAATTATTGAAACTTGGCCGCTACCTAACACCTTCTATGGCCATTGGTTTAAAAAGTAACGGCCAAGTTTGAATAATTTAGCCCTCCGTACAACTGTTTAAAAATGAAATAGCGTTCTTTTCAACTAATTTTTACAAAGGTTTTTTTCAGTATTGCAATAGGTATTTCTAAGCTAACGAACTTGGCCATATTTTGTCCGATCTCACACCTTCTTACGGCCATAGAGAACTTGGCTCCTGTTTACAGGATGTTTTTGTTGGGATAATATTATGCGGCTGCCACGCTAGGCTGAAACTGTCAACAGAGGACGCGGCTAACCCAACCGTCCTTTTTTTATTTAACCCACGGAATTGCTCCGAAATTAATTGACTTGTATCGACTACCTGTTTTCGATAACCAAAGTAGGGAGAGCGGGAGAGATTATAAGAAAATGGTGGGTGCAGTTTTCCCTCGATCGAGGCAAACGTGCTCAATCCTCGTCTAGCCAGAAATCTGAGTGGTTGCTGGTACGAATTTTCTGTAACACTATATGTATCCGAAATGTCCCTTGAGCGTGATATGTATTTATAATTGAAATACTCCTGTTCTGCGCGCATTCGGTAGTGTTTGTATGTGACAGTTTCGTGAATGCTGGGAGATTAAAAAATTTATGGAATTTCTTCAGGGGTGAGCACAAGATCTCATTCGTTGGTGAAGAGGTTCGACGGGATTTACACGGGGCCGTACTTCGACTCGAACACCCCCACAAACGTCACGGCCCAGTTGGGAAGGCATGCGTACTTGCCGTGCAGAGTCCGGCAGCTTGGTAATAAATCGGTAAGTAGAATTTTTAAGCATTACATTTTATTTAGGGAAATTTCCGGTAATTATTTAGAAGTTCGGCTTCCTCTCAGATTTTGATGATCTTGAAATATGCTGTCAAAAAAAAGGATTGGGTTAGGTTAGTCTTAATTACTAGATCAAATTTTAGATGACAGCTACAATGCAAAGATTATGTGAATAGAATGAGTTGTGGTTAGGTCGTGGAGGGGACGGAGATGGCCGGCCTAACAGCCACGCATACGAAATTCCAAAAGCAGTCTGAAAATTGAAATTTTGCCGTATACAATGTATGACCAGAATGAGACTCTGTTTTCTCTCTCACATCGACAGCGTTTTTATAAGTAAAATGTAAAGAAACGCTGCGTCGGAGGAGGCTTACGTTGCCACGGAGCGTGCAGGAATACTAAAAATTCAACACAGTATTAGCGATAGTTTTTTGCGAATATCTCGCAAAGTAAAATCGAGCGGCGGTAACATGTATAGTAAAAAGTTGTTCAAAACATAAAAATCTATAACACATTTAAATTTCATCAAAATCTGATAGGAGGCCCAACTTCTGAATAATTACCAAATTTGAGATTCGTTCTCCCGTGATTATCGCTTTATTTCGAGCAAAGTGGTTAACGTTGAAACAGTGTAATAAAGTGGAACAACTAGATTTGCGGATGATAATCAGTTTTTACGACAAGATGCTGAATTTCTTTGTCTTTCATCACCGCGTCGTATCCAGTGATTTACACCTCCGCGGTCGGTACAGAAAATTTACAGATAACAGCCCGTAGGCACGAACCCTCGGCAACACCCCGTACACCGAGCGGATCAAGTTATCGCGCGGTCACCAGAAAGCACCTGGTTCGCCGGACAAATTACGAATTCCTTAATTCCCTAGTCGATTATGAAACACTCGCAGAGAACTTCGGCGGCCGTTATCTCGTCCCCGTTCCTTGCAAAAAGCATGACCGGATACCGCCACCGCCGCCGCCACCGCCGCGCGCCGTCCCCGGCCGCTAGCCCAGCCCCGGGGGTCAGATAAAGCGGATTTATTTGCACGCGAATGCCCAGTTTTCTGCGATCCGGCGTCGATGGTATCGGCACCGTGCGCTAGGGATGGGATCAAGTTCAATATGTACTCGCGAATTCGAGTCAATTTCAATCACCGAGTTTCATTTCATAGGTTTTTGCTGCTACTCGAAAGGAACCGGGTTTTAATTATTATTTTGTGGGATTACCAAAGTGAAGCAAGCATTATTGGTTAATCCGAAAGACGAGGCCCGTCAATAATACGCGTGCGACGAACATCCGGATCGCGTTATTACAATCATCGAAATAGCTACGATAACGCCGATACACGGTGCGAATGGTATCACTGTCTGAGCGGCGCGGGACACGGGAATTTATGCGAACTATAAAAGTCTAATCTGTCCGGATTCGCTGCCGTTAGAGCTAGATTATACGAGCCGCGTGAGTTTTACGAGGCTGCCCCGCGTGACCGTAACCCGCGCAACCCAGATCTCTCCATGGCGACGCGACGGGGCTCCAAGGGGAACACTCGAAGCTCGCAATGCTAAAAATTCCTAGCTCATCGTGGGGCACGCTCCGAGTTTCGTTATGGCGCAGCAACACGTTCAGGACCCCGTTGCAGAGCAATAAAACTTTTTCATATCGTTCGTTAGCGAACTTTCCATCCAGCCATGGTCTGTGTTTACAGGAGTGAAAGTTGTACCTCGAAAGAGGCAGGACTAAGTGTCTGGCGACACGCGACCCTTATGCAATCGTCCGGCAGCGTACTTAAGGGTCGCGAACCAGCCCGCCCGGCAACGCCAGGACTCCTTCACACTCCCCGATGCTTATCGCCCGCGGATTTAAACGTACTTTTACGACTGATTTTCCGTCAACGGGCATTGTGCTCGCGGTACACTCGGAAACACGATTGAAAGCGATTGTTCTTTGCCGACAATTTCGCGGAACACGCGTTCGCTCGATCACAACCCCGTCCCGACCACCCTCTGTCGTCCCTTTTCCTTTTGTGCGCCCGTGTTCCGTTCCGGGAATCGTGTTTGTTACGTCCGGTTTTAGCGTGTTCGAGCGACACACTAGTGGAATCGTTAAAAATACTAGGGAACGGCTCCCGAGATAAACTTTTTACGCGCTATGCAGATGACGTTTTCACAGGATAATGGCAAACACGATATCTACTCTTATTTAACTGTTACACGCGACGACGTAGCGGCGGTTGGCGTTCCGGAGCGCTTCGCGAAAGTAAGGAATCGACTGTTGTTGCGACGTGTCTGTCGTTGCGTTTACACAGTTTTCCCGATTGTTCGGTTGGCAGACGAATACACCGATTTTTGTTTAAAAAGCAGTGCGCCGCGGTTCTTAAGCATTCGAGAAATTGAACATTTTCTCCATTGACAGGCTATTCTTCGCAGGCTACGATCGATACGGCAACTGTAAGGTAAATGTGCTTCATAATACAGTATTTTATCCATATTAGTCCCCAGCACGGGTCTGCCGAGGGACATTTATGCGCCAGGGACAGTATTCTTTGATTTTTGCCGAACGTAGAGAAGGACAGCCGAGCTCCAAAGGCCTCGGTCGCCGATAAATCTAAACATAGCTAATCCAAATTTCCAACTTCTTTATTTTTCATTATTTTTTTATGCAACTTCGATGACCATATTTGTGGCATTTTTCTAATTAAAATCATACCAAATATGATATAATTCCGATGATAATTATTTGTGTAATAGACAATTAAAGTTTCGGGTGCGAGGAAGGATAGCGTATGGGAAAGAACCTTGCACTCGAAACTTTAATTGTCTATTACACAAGTAACTATCATCGGAATTGTATCATATTTGGTATGATTTTTATTAGAAAAATGCCAGAAATATGGTCATCGAAGTCCCATCTAAAAATAATGAACAATAAGAAAGTTGGAAATTCCGATTAGGCAGTCTCACCGATATATCCGAGCCGCATGATGTCATATTTCTCGGCGACCGAGGCCTCTCGAGTTTCACGGCCCCTCAAGGGAGTATACCCCGTAGTAGTGGGGATAGAACTGGGACATTTACAGGGCAGACTTTTGGGACATTTTTGGATAAAATACTGTATTCGTAATTTTTCTTGCCCTGCGAAACTCGTACATCGTCATCGCGAACGAACAATTTCGATTAGCCTCCCATGGACGACGGACCTTTTTCGCAACTATAAAATTGATGTACGGTGACTAGCTTTCAGACAGGCAGTTCCGGATGATAGTGATTCGTTCGACTATTTCGCTCAAACACCCACGGCATGCGACAACCCGATACAATTACCGATAAAGAACTCCGATAAACTTTTCTAGCGGCAGCTAAGGTGCACGTGCAATTAGAGGGCAATTAGAATTCGCTCGATTCAATGAATAGCGCGGAGCAATAGTAAAGCGATAGGGCCTGGCATTAAGTTTCCCGGACAACAATTTCAAGCCAGAAGTCGGCGGAACGATCCGATCTCGTTCATTAGTACTAATGGTCACGAAACTACGTAGGCAAATTTTTCCGCCGTATCGATACGACTGGGTTGCAGTGGGTGTAGCTCGCGGCGCGACGCACAGTGGGTCAGATCGACTCGGTAGTTGTTCACGCCTATTTCGCCATTATTTCAAAACTTAAACACCACATTAAATGGGTCGTGGGATTCGTCTCGGCGTCAGCTATAACATTATTCAATAAAAAATGTATAGTTAGAAATAGACAATCAAGGTGACCACAATTTTTTTATTAAAAAAAATAATTCTTTAAATTTTTTGTATTCAAATTTGTAGAATGCAGATTACTGATTACTTTTTGTACGAAACATTTTTTGTCACACCACCAGATATGTCTGAGAAATCTTGTGAATAATGAATAATAATTGAGAACTGGCTGTTCAGACTTTCAGACATGAGTAATTCATAATTTTTCAATGAATTAAGTTTATTACGTTTCGTGAAATAACAAAAATGTGTTATTACTGTCTTATTTAAAAAATTACAAATATTGAAACAAGTTTAAGTATTATATTTGACAAAGTTACTGGCTATAATCAAATTCATCGTACGGATTTTCGGCTTATAATTGTGTTTATCTATTAATAAACAAAAATCTATACTATAATTTCTCTTAATGAAGGTAAAATACATGTTTTCAGTATGGAGAAACTGCTGTAATGCTATACTGCGTTGCTGTTGCTATGCTCTCTCATATACAAATGATTCAATTGAGCTAGCAAGAAATTTGAATGTTTATTACTGGTCGAATAATATAAAAAATTCATAAGATAGGCTTGGGTTATAGGTCTTTACGCTCTTAAGAGCCGCTGAGTGGTCGTCATGCGTCTCGTGCAACGCGACTCGCCGAGGAATTGCGTGTCACGCGACGCTTTAAACCACCATAATTTTCAAACTGCGACGATCCAGGACGAAAAATTTGCAGGATCTTTTAGAGGAGACGTTGCCGAAAATGTTCCACTTTGTTAGACCCTTAACTTTTTTGAACATTTTAACTTTTCCCTTGTCAAAAGTGAAAAACTTTGACGATTTTCCTTAGTTGACTACGCATTTTTTAAAATAATAAATTATGAACATTAACGTTTAGTTCCTGGGGCGTCCTCAACATAGATATACATTATTAATAAAAAATAATTTGGGCACTTAATCTTCTATGAAGTTTCTATGAAGAAACGGAATTTTTTCGATGATAAATCGTATCTGAAAAAGTTTGATCTTCGAACGCTGTTATTGTAATGGACATTTAAGAATCACTGTGCATTGGTTAAAAATCGATATGAGGACTTTCATTTTTACCATGCTTATATTAGCTCGCCGAGTTGTCGTTGTATGAGTCAAATCTTGAAATGGAATTTCAGACCACTTCCTGATGAGCTAGAGACTTGAAATTTTCAACATAGCTCAGAACTGGATGACAATGCAATATTCAAAAAAAAAAATTTTTAAAAGACTGCGTTTAGGATTTAAACAATATTTTTAAATATTCCTCTTCGCCCCTCGCAGCGCGACGTTCGGTAGTACTACTCCACTACGCGTTCCCACTCCGACTCCGACCCCGCTCCACTACCCACTTCGCACCAAAGGAGCTCAGTTTACTTACTGGGTTGGTTTGCATTAGGCCAGGCGTAGGGGGGGGATAAGAACCGGCGGTTATGCTCGGTAAGCTGGCCTTACTAATAAATACGCTCGGTAGTAAAGACTAAAAGGTAGAAAATAAAAAAACTTTTTAAAAACCACGCTTATATTAGAATGCAATAAAAAGGAGAAAACAATATTTTTATTTATAGTCACTAATATCTAAAAATATTATTTTCTCCTTTTTAGTGCATTCTAATATAATCATGGTTTTTAAAAAGCTTTTTTTAAGCTCATGAACAGCTATATCGAGCTATTCTGGCCCACTGTGCGGCGGCGCGTTGAAGAGTTCGTTTTCTCGATAAAATTTAAAAGTTAATATGGCGCCAGACTGCAAGAGACAGGAGCTGATGTTTCGTCTTAGACGTAGTTAAAAAATGAAGTAATCATCTAAATTGTCAATCCGTCCGACTATACGCTTCGTCACGGCAAAGAAGTGACTCGGCCCGTTGATTACAACCTCT
Organism: Lasioglossum zephyrum; assembly: GCA_028455615.1. NCBI lineage: Eukaryota > Metazoa > Arthropoda > Insecta > Hymenoptera > Halictidae > Lasioglossum > Lasioglossum zephyrum. The sequence goes on from CM052332.1 coordinate 10,413,943, forward strand.
GCTCGTTCGTGAATCATGATTGTATCCGCGAAACGCCTGTCGTTGGTTGGGCGTGCGACACAAGATACTTATCGCGAGGATAAATTGAATGTGCTCCTAATACGGTTTCTTATTTTCGTGCACCATGCGACGCGTTGCAACGGCTGCACCGCTTCGAACTCCCCTGCGAAACGAAAGAACTGCTTCGCGGAGCTGATCGACGCACGATAAATTAACTGTAGACAAGAGAAGGAAGATTGATCGAGCGCGGGATCGGGAAGTCGAACGCGCTCGCCTCCGCTCTTTTTCATCCTCGGCCCAGTTTTTCTAGCTGCAGCTCTCTCTCTCCTTCTCTCTCTTTCTCTCTCTCTCTCTATCCCTATCTCCCTGTCCGTATTCATCCGGAGGAGCTACGCCGTAGTCTCGCAGACACGGTCGAATTTTCGCCACGTCGCGTCGTCGCTAGAAACGTCTCTATTGCTTTATTTCGCGGCCGTAGCGAAGATACGTCCGCGCTACCGTGGAAAGCGTAACAATGCAGCCGGGGTGTATAAAAGAAAAGATTAATAATCCTCAGTCCTTTGTTGAGAAGAAAGGGACTTCCGCCGGTGGAACTGATGAGAAAAATACACGGTCGTGAATGCCTGCCAGCTTCTTCTTAAATTCTATTTCAAGGCGCGACGTGAAACCGCGTCCGCGCGCGCGCGAGCTGTTAGAGAATTAATGAAGAACCAAGGATCCTGAAATATGTCGGCTAATGACAGTAAATTCGTCGCCCGGATCCAGACCCGGACCCGGATAACATCGCGAAATAATTCATGAAACATTGTTACCGGGACGCGGATGTTCATATAAATTTATACGGGAGAAAGGTTTATCCGGGAAATTCGTGAAGCCGTGGTAAATTTTTCACTCGACCTGACGAAACCTCGCTGCAAACGCGACAACGCTTTAAAAAGTACAATACTGCGAATGCTCGTAAACTCGAGCATGGTTTCTTTCGATATAAGGCGGCGGCACTAAAAATTGGGACAACTTTACAATAATTTGCTGTACGTCGTTTGTGGTAGTCGACATATTGTTACGCGAGTTCGCGAACAGGAAGTATAATTCACGTGAAACAGACTCTCCGGTGCATTTGTTTATTTTAATCCGGGGAGAAGCCAGCAGAGTAGGTGCACAAGTAATTAATTATACAGCAGAATACCACATGATCCGAGAAGAGAAGAAAACAAAATTGATTGGAGCACGCGATAAAATCTTATTTAAATCCGATCGGAGCGCAGCATCGGTGTACAAGCGGAACACGGAACTGTACGATGTATGAAATTTCAATGAGTTTCATTAAAATTTAAATCGAATGCACAATAAAACGTGCAAGTGCACACGAGCATGGACATGATTCCCAATACCTGATACGTCGATATTTATGCCACGTATAAAGTAAAATGCGGAAAATATGCGTCGCATATTTTCTTCCCGATGAATATTTATAAACCAGCAAATAACATTAATCTTCTGTGTATCCTACGACGACGAGTTATTGAATTAACTTCTCCTGAATCGGAGTGCAACTCAAAAGGGTGTAGAATTTGAAGTTAGAACGAAGAGGGAGTGGTGAATGGCGTCATCGAAGGCCCTGGAAACTCGAATTAAGCCGGTTGCAAACCCTAGGGATGCGAATTGGACGAATCCAAGACCAACAGATTCGGATTGGGCAAGGTTGATAGTAACAAATTCGTAACGAACCAACTCGGAGCTAACAGACTCGAAATGGGCCAACCTAAAACTAACAAATTCTGAATGAACTAACTCTGGACTAGCAGACTGGCAATGGCCGAGGTTAACAAATTGGTAATGAGCCAACTGAGAACCGTCAGACTGAAAATCGATCAACCGAGAATCGAAAGACCCGAGTCTACAACCCGGGCCTAGATCTAAGAAGACATCCGTACCCGAGCTAACAATCCATAATGAGGATACCCTGCCCGAAAGGCCATAGTTTCGCATGCTTCGATGTCGAATCAGCCTATTCCGAATTTAATGATCGTCGCAGTGCTTTGACCCCAGTCCTTTGATCAGTCCTGTGTCGATCT
>CM052332.1:10416117-10434116 GCA_028455615.1 Lasioglossum zephyrum
CGGAGAGGGCAGTACTTTTCTATATAATTACCAAAATAATATTGCGTAGCGTTAATTATGTTCCAGTAGTGTTTCGTTGCTAGTCTAATCGATTGTTTGTTGTTTTCTAAGGTGTCGTGGGTCAGGAGAAGGGACTCCCACATCCTCTCAGTAGATAGAACTATGTTTATCCCGGACGAAAGGTTCCAGGCACTTTTCGTGGACCCGGTGGACAGCTGGACCTTGCAGGTTAAGTACGTCCAGGAACGCGACGAAGGCGACTACGAGTGCCAAATCTCGACCGACCCGAAAAAGAGTCACATCATCAAGCTCAACATCGTCGGTGAGGCCGCGAGAATGCATTTCATTTTCTTACCCATTTATGCGAGAACGTTATTTTTACTACATTGTTGCACGTATACGATACGTACGGTGGTTCTGTGATCGATCGCCGAAGTACAAAGTACCGACTTGAACGCGACGGAATATTATATCATGAAAAAATACATTCTCCCCCCTTTATGTAACTCGTACAATGCCACGCATTGGAACTTTTTTACGTAGAACATTTGTCCAATAACGGTTATAAATACCTGATCGGCCCGGAGCTCTGCGCAGCTCCATTGTACCGTTTTGTTTCCACTTTTACAATGAGAAATAATTTTAATTAGCCGCGCGAGCGCACGGTTTGAAAGGTATTGTCTCTTTAGAAAATCCTACGACACAGCTGGTTGCGAAAATACACTTTTTTAGTACGCGGACGGATTGCGTAATATTTATACACAGTGTGGCAATAATCACCTTGAATATCTCCGTTATTTGTAATAATATGGAAAAATGTTATGAATAAAATTTGCGCGGTACAAAGGAGGACATGTCGTGACAGAAACATTTTCTGCGAGGGTGGAGGCTTAGAGGATATTTCTAGGTCCATACATCCACCTACAAAAAAACTATTGTCGCCACCGGATGGACCCCATCGTAGTGTGCAATTTTATTTCAGCACATATTTCTGTGAAACTTATAGTTTCGAAGATATCCGGTGACCAGAAATATTTGCTGAAATAAAATTGCACACTGCGAAGGGGTCCATCCAATGGCAATAATAGTTTTTTGCATGTGAAGGTACTTCGGACATTTGAAGGTCACCTTCTTTTTTCTAAATGGAATGTCCTACTTTTAATACTTATATATTTATGTATTATATATTTTTATGTTATATTTTTTGATCGATAGAGTATCAAATTTTGCGTATAAAAGTATGCAATAAAAGTGTGCATCTCGTTAACTGTTAGATTTAGGACATACGGTGGTGAATATATTTTTACTCAGAATTCGGTGGTCTATCGATTCACGATACAGAAAATAGGTGTTTCCATTTTTTAAAAATCGAGGTGAACTTGAAATGTGCTCTATGCCTTCACTCTCGCAGAAAATGTTTCTATTACGATTTTGTCCCCCTCTGTACCGTTCCAATTTTTTTCATAACATTTTTCCATATTATTAGAAATAACGGAGATATTCATGGTGGACATAGTTATTGCCCCACCCGATATATCTGCATCGGATTCGTGGATGATTGTGGAATTTTCTTTAGCAAAGATACGCGACTACAAGCGTTGATTATTGGTTTGTAGTGCCAAAGATCGAGATCATAGGCGACCGCGACATGTACGTGAAGACCGGAAGTACAGTCGCCATACGGTGCATAATCAAACAGTCCCTGGAGGGGCCGTTCTACGTTTTCTGGTATCACGAGGGCGACCGCGTTCTGGACAATCAGTTGGGCAAGATCGACATCCAGACGGAGAGGATCAATAACGACACGGTCAGCAGTCTCGAGATCCGCAACGCGAAGCGGGAGGACTCGGGCAATTACACTTGCAGCCCGAGCAGTTTCGACAGCGCGAGCGTGCATCTTCACGTGTTGAATGGTAAGCGTTTTCGCATTCCATTAACATAAATCTCTTTCGCGTTTCGACGGGGAAATATGTAGTAATACCGCGAGGCGAGGCGGCTTCGGTCTCGTGGAAACGAAAAAATGCTCTCTTAAGTGAATACGAGCTGACGTTACGTTTCCACCACATCGCCGCGACCGCATAGCGAGCAATTCGGACGAAATTTGTTTAAAAATCAAAGAACTTTCTTTCTTTCTTTCTTTTTTAAAAATAGGGAGATTATGGTACGAACGTTTTTCAACCTTGATCAAATTCGTTAAACTTGTACAATTTTAAGAAAATTGAAGTTCTTCAGTACTACGCGTGGAACAAAATTTTTTTAATATGCTACACGTTATTTCCCATAGACTTTTTCACGCTGATTTCAAATCTGGTTTCAAAATTTGTCTAAGACATCAGGATTTTAAACAAAATCTATTTTTTTGACAAAAATCTAATGAAATCATTTTTTCGTTGAAATGATTTGATAACACATTCGTTTGAAGGTATATCGTACTTTCATACATGGAATACAATAAAAATAATAATAATGAAGTATTTTAACGTTCTCAGTTATACTTACGAAACATGAAGCACTTAACATCTCGTCATCACTTGTCGTTTCGCTGTCATTACTGCATCAATTTTCTTGAAATTGTACAAGTTTAACGAATTTCATCAAGGCTAAAAAACGTTCATACCATAATCTCCCTATCTTTCGCATATTCAGAAAGTTTCAGCTTCAATTAAAAAGAATTCATCGCTCTATCTCATTTCTATCGAAAGTTCTTTAATTTTGAAACAAATTTCGCCCGAATTGCCCACTGTGCGCCGCCTCGCAGAGAGGTCACGACCTGGTTGAACGCGCATTATGATACGTATGGCTTAAAATATAGGGATCGATGGGTATTAAGACAGGCTGAAGCGTTAATATTAGATCGTGCTCCTCGAGGCGGCACTTCGGGTTTTCCCGCAAATTTTACTGTCTATAATGTCTTTACTAGGAAACAATCTAAAATTATTTTTACGCGAATACCAATTGCCATTGTCTACGTATGAGCGGAGACGGCATTTTGTCACGCGAACTTATAGAGGGAACGAGCAGCAACGTTAAAAATGAGGAGGGTCGGCGAAAAACTGCCATTCGAGCGTCTTTTATTGCATACGCTGCCCAAACCATTAGAGCTATATCAAAATGATGTATGGACGAATTGTTGGCGATGAGAAAGGACTACAAAAATGTCCGCGACAGCGTATACCTATCCATAACATATAGTTCACAATAACTGGTTTTCCACGTCACGGTTTTGCACGAACAAATAAACGTTGAATTCATGAACCGCTTTTGTTTTAACGGTTCAACCATGAATCCTCAACAAAACAAATCGGTTGTTTACCTCGAATGTTTAATGGGCAGTACAGTAATATTTGATCGGTCGACAGCGGATTTTATACATTTGTAATAACAAATGAACGGGTGCGACGTAAGGATGTTCTGGAGGTATATAAAAACACAACAAAATTTTTGAAAATTTGACAAGAATAATTCTTACTAAATTAATGCAATGACTAAAGTTCGGGTTGGATTCATTGCACCGTTTAATATTTATAGCAACTTAAAGTTTGCACATTTTAACACGTCTTCTTATGGAGAATTTATAAAATTTCACTTCAAATCCTATTTAAACCTTGAAAAAACGCAACTAGAAACTCCATTTATATTATATATAACCATGAATATTGCTTGCTGAGGTATTTTCAATTTATTTAAATATTTGTTTTTATCTTTTTATTGCGCAATTATAAATATTGAATATCACAAATGTATTATTTCGAAGTTCAAATCAGGGGGTACAATCATTCGCAAAAGTCACTTACAATTTTTTATAATATGAAGGCAATTTGATTACAAAATAAATATAACATGAAATTCACTAATTAAACGAAAGGTTTTTAAATTAATCTATTTTTTTAATGCAAAATGTACTCATGAATGGCTTTTATTGCCAATATATTGATGGATTTCGAATTACTTGTACTTCTGTCTCCCGTTGTACCTCGAGAACATCCTTAAAACTGGTTGATACAATGTAATTGAATTATCGCACAGCGTATGAATATACTTTTTAGGCGGACTGTAACTGGTCCCATAGTTGAGTAACCCAGCCGACGTAACAGTTTTCAACAGTTGCGTGCGGAACCGTTCGAAGCAGCAGCGCGGCGCGGTTAAAATCTATTAGGGGCAAAATTCTCGCGCGATCTACAAGACCATCGAGAAAGGAAGAGAGAGAGAGAGAGAGAGAGAGAGAGAGAGAGAGAGAGCGCATATACCGCGACTGCCGATATTAAATGAAATATGCCAGCAGCCAGAAATCCCGGAATACGGCACGCGCGCTCGTTCGTAATATAATGTACAACCAGGTAAAATTAATTTATGTGCCGCAGGTGAGCATCCGGCCGCGATTCAGAGAGGGATGAACTCGGCGCCGGGTGGTTGTCCAACGTTGTGGTGGCTGGCGGGCGTGGTGACGCTGTATCTGAGTCATGGCAGCCGGCTGTTCCCCCTGGTCGCTCTTCTGATCCTCGTGATCCTCTCTTACCCGAAGAACCCGTCGTACTTCGCGCCGGAACGATAATCAGTAATGAGAGGAAGCATGGTGTCGCAAGATGATCGATTATCTCCTGTTACGAGACCCGGGAAGCGCCTCGAAGAACACTCCGGCCGAGGAAGAGATGGGGAGCACGTGTGCGGGGCTTTCTCAGGAATCGATTTGGTGAACGGGCAAAAGAACGAAGAGGACGATCAGCAATGGAAACCGCGAGGAGAATACGCAGCGTCAGATAAATAGCGCACGAGGGTGGTCTAATGGTTCCTTTCGGTCAGCGATTAACGTTTTCCTTTTGCGAGGTGCGAGCTCGAGAGAAAGAGGATCATCGGCTGTCCCGTCTCGACACGGGTCGCGGTGATCGCGAGCGCCGTGAAACGTCGTGTTCGTTGCCCGACCATGTTTCGAGCACTTGCGAAAATCTTTACAACGAACCGTTCTGTTCGACACAGGTCGTCGCGTCCCGACGACGCTGGCTACCCTGGGAACGGGGACACAAAAGTATAGAAGAGAAACGAGACAATGTGATCGATCCGGCCGTTAGTAATTAGGGGTTAATATATCTCGCGGGAGGAGGGAGCCACGAAGCTCGCGGACGCTGGTACGGAAACCATTCAGAACGAGGATTTTTTATAGAGACAGATGTTAAACGAACTCCGCCGATCTTTCGTGAAAATTATAGATCGTTTTTGTATCCTGGTCGGTCGAGTTCATCGATCGTTTTTAAGAAACTTCGCGGCGTCGACGATCATCGTACATGTTCATCCGGAGCTGTCGTCGCGGAGAATCGGTCCCGGAGATAGCTGAAACGAGATCCCCAGCTTATATTCATTGTTCGTAACTGCCAGAAGGTGTTCCGTGATCTTCGTGTCTTTCCCCACCCCCGGCAGGAAGCCAAACAGTGGCGAGAAGTCTCCGAGAGATCGATCGCGGGATTCTGTCGAGGACACCGCGAGGGTTTCGTAGATTCTTTCCGCGTCGAGATTCGCTCGACGAGACCCGCGCGCGCGAGTGTGTGTGATTTCCAGAAGGGTGTACGGATCGAAGCGAGGAAACTAATAAAAAATAAGAATGGCTATCGCGAGAAGGAGATCGCTAAATGCTGACAGAACTTCGTCCGCGCCGCTCCGCAGAATTGAGACTTGTTCGATGAATTTTTTCGAGGCGATGTGATTAATTATATTCGAATAGGAAACGATTAGCGAAAAAAACGTGTCTATGCTCGACCGTCTTACCGCGAGCGTCCCGGGATCGTCCCGAGCAAGTCGACAAACGTCTCGACGATCGTCAACGTTCGACGGTCCGTTGAAACGGTCGCACGCGCCAGCAGAGTCGCAGGATCAGAGAGCCGAGAGACGGAAACATAGGGGAATAACGTCGTAGAAGGAGTAACGATAGAATGGGGAGAACTTAATCTGGCGACTCCGCGCACGGAGCACGAGGTACGCGCTCGAAACAGTTTTCCTCGATTTCCTCTACTTTTCTTTCCATTACATACTGGGACGAGAAGTCGACGACTGCGAATTCGACAGACAACAGTTCTCGAGCGGTTCAGTTTGTCGATCTCGGCTAACCGAAGTCTTTCCAATCGAAATATCAGTTCACACTTCTTGGGGAACACGGTTACCACGTCTGTTCGATGAGTTGAAGAATACGCTTAACGATCGGGTATCTTGAAAAGATCACCTATCTATATTTTTATTAATGTGTTTACGTTTAAAACGTGACTAATTAGAAGCTTCTATTTTCAACGAGTATATCACCTCCGACTGAATTAGCTAGCGAAAATCTTTCTTCGTTTCTCTCCCTAAAACGATCGCACCGAGCGAGCCGTATCGCAAACTACATACACCGTTTGACGCGATAAAAATAACGCGCGCGTGTGTACGCTGACGGCTGATACGTGAACGCAGAACTTTTATTTATGGAAAATCGTTTTCCTCCGTATAGGCGCTCCGGGTCGAACGAATATTGAAAAAGATTATCTAAGAGCTCCCGTTCGGCGTCACGTCGCTGAAATAATAAGGAATTCGAAGGTTTAAACGATGACTCGGCGACACCCTTTTATCGTAAGTTTAATCCCCGAGGACGCACCGTCCCCGATAACTCTCGTTCATATCAGACGACGAGGTCGACCCTCCATATCAGTGTTGCTCGCAGTTCCTGAACGTTCTGCTGAAGTAAACTGAACCGGAAGTCGCGGCGCGGCGTGGCGCAGTCTGACGATCAATGAAGATCGCGTACCGCGAAACCTCGTTAAACTTTATGGCGGTCGCGCCGCCTATGTTACACGTTAACACTGCCTATTATATTGACACTGCCTTCGTTGTTTTCCGGAGAAGCAAACGCAAAGGAAGCAGACGGAACGACGCGTACCGTGAAACACCTCGCGACGATCCACGGCGACGGAGATTTTGGTATCCGAAGCGTATTGAGCATAGACACGAGCCAACTAAAAGTCTTATATGTCCGTGCATGCGTGTTAGAATTCACAACGGAATGGGTCAGGAGGGTGCGATTTATCACGAATCAGCGAGCACGACGGGAACAACCGCGCGAGATGCTCATATTCGCAGAGTATCGTTCAAATTTGAACACCTTTTCGAAACTCGAAATCAAAAGTCTCTTCGATCCGAGAAACTTCCTAATAATCGAGCTTCCAATATCGATCGATAAACTCACTAAATACGAAATGTCGTAGTGGGAAGGATATAATTAACGCGAGCATGGAATTATCGGACACAATAGGAGAACGGAAGAGACGCGGTGCACCGAAGAACATTCTTTTTCATTTCGAATTTCGTAGTCCTAGAGTCGCCAGATAAAGTGGGAGACAAGTCTCGATCTGGCGACTCTGGCCCTAGTTGAAATCTGGATAACGATCGAGGAGGAAACGAGACAACACATAGAATTGAATAAAGAGAACAAGAACGAACAACCAACGATCCTTCAATTTCCCCTCATTTTACCATTTATCGCAAAGAGAGAGAGAGAGAGAGAGAGAGAGAGAGAGAGAGAGAATGAGCGAGAGAGAGGGAACCGTCTTCTGCGCTCGGTTCAGTTTTATTCGAGGAAGATGAAATATTGTAATCGATAATTACAATCGCAGTTGTCTCGGATGGTTTGGTATGGACGATCTCTTTTGATCCATGTAAAATTCTGAATAAAAGAGATAACGTATCCTTTCCACTGATAATTCTCTACACTTTGCAGGTTCTCGCCTACTCCGTGCGTTGTCTTTCAAATTTTATCGATCGATAGGTAAACAATGGTAACGGAACGGCCGGTTGGCTGACGGTGATAGCGAGCTAGAGTCGCCTCGGCGACACCGTGACCCAGACCGTTATTTAACGTTGTGCATGTTCGGCTGTATAAACGTGTACGGACGGACAGCTTTTTCGGGCCGCCTAGCCTGAGGCGTTCCGTGAATTTGCTTTCTTCTCGCAAGCGTTAGGGGATACTGTTTTTTATAATATTATATATATAAATATATATATATATACAAACGAGACAGATAAATATATATATATGTATATGTGTGTACGCTCGCGCGAATACGTTGCACAACGGTGTTGAAGTATTGAACAAGTTTCAGCTCGGCTCTCTCCCGGGAAACGAGAATGCGCGAGATAGGCGAAAGAGAGTGCGCGTGTGTGTGTGCGTGTGCGAAAGAGAGAGAGAGAGAGAGAGAGCACGAGCGGCGCAACAAACGTCACGGGAATACAGTGGGTTTAGAGTTAGAGAAATGTTTTCGCCGGGCGAGTGCATGGACGTGTAATCGTGATGAAAGACTGTGAGTAACCGCGAAGAAAGTGAAAGAAATAGAGGTGAAAGAGAGAAAACAGGGGAAAGGCGATGTAGTAGGAGCGGGAGAAGAAGACTAGCTGTACGAGAGACCGAACGATACGTTAGAATATCTACGATTCATGTGATTGTAAATACATAGTATATAAATAACGTAACGTTAATTAACGATATGCCGTACGTGTTACACTAAAGAAACAAACAAACAAACAAAAAAATAAATAAATAACGTTACTGTGTAATTTCTCGGATCGTAAACGCATTCGAATGGGTCTGGCCGCCCGTGCTAACCGACTCGGGGTTGTCTCAACGCCGACAATGCCGGCCACTGAGAAAGTTTGAGGCTCGTTTGATCTCTCGTTCCACCTTTTTTTCCATTGTTTTCACTCCCCGAGTCTCACTCGGTGTCCACCAATCCGCGCTTTCTTCCTCCCCGACAATTATTTCTTCGAGTCCTATGGAAATCACCGACACAAATTTCCCCTAAACGGTTTTCACCGACAACGAATCTAAAATCGTTGTGAGAATGATTTGACCGGCGAACGGCGCGTCAGGCTTGGGCATTATCGAAATCAATTATTTGAGAAACAATATATATCTTATTTGGCTGCATGCCATTCGAAAGAATCATATGTTGGTTCGTCTAAACAGCCGAACAATTTGTTTTGTAAAATACAAATAATAAAGCATTGAAAATTATTCATGATTTCAGATGATCGTTTGTTATCTTATTTCAAAGCGAACAAAGGGCCCAACCTTGCGACACAACCATGCGGTCGAAATAATTCCGTAAAACGATCAAACAATTAATACCGATGAACCGGAATACGTTCGCCGACATCCAGCGTTTCAACAGGATCCATTCCCGTTTTTACTAGAAGCGTCGCGTTACCGTTTTCGTTGTCGGTAGGCGAGCGCAGCAGGGGAGGTTGACGAAAGTGCGGAATAAAATCGGAGAAAGACTGAACATAGGGAGCAAAGGTGTGTGAAAAGGAAGAAAAAGAAAGAAGGAACGAGTGGCCCAGGGAGCAGCACCGGCGTGCATGCTTTTTCTGGCACGTCGGTGCAACGAGGCAAGAAAAAGGGACGTGAAGCTGCTCACAGCTTGCATCCCTGGGTAGCACGGGCCGGCCACACGCGACTAGATGTAACACTAATTAACGCCTAGCGTAAGAACTAACGGATATAAATGAAGGGATATATTGTCTGACATAATAACCAGGTGTGAACGTACACGCGTATACGTGATGTCCGCGGGCAGCGAGCAATGACTATATATCTCTCCGCGCGTGTATGTGCGTCGTGTGCGGGGTGTGTGCGGAGTGTGTGCGTGGGTTGGGCGCGTCAGACAAAAGCGAGCAAAGAGGTGAGACACAAACGAGCGAAAGAACAAGGCGAGAAAGGGACACGTACACGCGCGAGGGGGTTAAGAGAATTAGAAGAAAAGAGGGGGTTGTTCGTTGGGCTGACGTGGCGAAGCGTTGGTCGAATGAAGCACTTTAAAATAGAAAGAGGCGACCGAGGACAATCTTTCTTGTACCGTTTCTTCCCTTTCTTCGTGAAGCGCCTCGTGAGGCCACTCGTGGCGAGAGACAAAAAGAGAAAACAGAAATAAATAAAGAGAAAGGGCCAACGACAGGGCTCGCCTCGCGACCGCAATTAAGGCTCGCGGCCCCTTATTCTCCGACGCCACCCCCCGCGAGGCGGAAGAAGAAAGTTGTAACTCCCGCGCTTGTCCTCGTCGCCTCCTTTATTACAACCGAACTAACAAAGAGGGGACACGAAAGACGGTAGCTAACGACGAGACTGGTGGCGGTGTGTGACGATTATAAAACCACGACGACGATGTTGACGATGTTGGCGGTACGATGATTACGACGACGATCACGATTACGATGGTGGAATTAAATAAAAAGCGTCGACTAAGGTATACTAACGGTGTAGACAGCATTGAATTTTTGTACCATTGTCTATAGTAGCTCTTAAGTGTCGCGGAGGTTTCAGTTCATAGAGTTGCCCGCCTGTGCAGGCTTGTGTACGTACTTGTGTATGTATTCTCGGTTTTTTGTCGATGGCTCGCGGGGCGGATCTTCATTTTCCAGCATATTCTTAGCGTCCGCGGGACTTTTGTTTCATCATCTGTCTCTGTAAGCGTGTTGAATGATCGGGCGCGTATGTGCGTGCGCGCGCGTGTGTGTGTGTGTCTGTTAGTTCAAACGAACTTGTGTCGACGAATATTCATCCGCGTCAGTGGTTCTTCGTCGTTCGAAGCGGCGTTTTCTTATTTTACACGCGAACTTCGATGTGATTCGATTCTATCAGGCGTTACGTAGCCAGCAAGAAGAAACTACGATCTAGAACCACTGATTTTCCTTGCAATTAATAACTTTCCCCTTCCTCCGGGGATTTTATTGTTCCCGCGCCGTCGGATAACCATCGCTTCTATGATCCTTACCGCTGAAAAAGTTTCGAAAAACTATTCTCCGGTGTCTCAAGACAGCCTCGAACAAGTGAATCGGCGCAGGCCGTAAGTAGTAAGTATCATCGAAGCGTAAGAAACAATCAATTTTCCACACTGCCGCTGCGATTTGCTCCTCGGCGACACGAACGAATCGACGTAGTTTTAAATCCGCCCCAGCGACACAACACACGCCTGTTCCCGAGAGTCGCGGTATGCGAACATCGAAAGAAGATCCTTTTTCGTGTGATGATTGACCGTCCTGACAGTTCGTCGATGTGCTCTTACGCGTAGATACTCGAGCTAGTTTTTTCGATAGTAGATAAATATGTAAAGACAGAGAGGATATGTGATTCTACGGGACCCATGGCTAATCACCGACACAAATATCCCCGACAACATTGTTTCACCGACAACGCCTTAAATCGACAACAATTTGACTGACAACTAATCTAAAATCGTTGTCGGCCGAAGTAGTTGTCGATCAAATCTGGAGTCGATGAAAACCGTGCCGGGGAAATTTGTGTCGGTGATTTCCATGGAACCCGATTCTACCGGGGACGGAACGCGAAGCGACACCATCGATACAATCGTATCGATAAATGCGTGCGAAATCTAATAAGATTAATTAGGATGTGCATACGAAACGTACGAATTGAAGTCGACGATGGAAATAAAACGTGGTAGAATCTTCAGAACGGAGAACAACCAAAGAATTCATTGTTTATCGCAAAGCCGAGCAACTTCTTCCCCGCCGTCGCTGTGCGACCCCTTATGGGGGTTTCCCAGTTCTCCCATTGTTTACTTCTAGCTTGATTCTTTCACAAGTCCAAACGATGGGAGACGCTGGTAGGCAATTATGGAATTTGACTGTTGAAAATCGGACAGTTCGTTACGATAACCTAACAGCCAACATATATTGTGTTTCGCGCGTCAGTGTGCGCCGAAGCTGACCATCGAGGGGAGATTACGATTTCCGTGGCCCCTTGTTTAGAGGTTAAATTTGTGTTCTTGGGGTTATTTTAAGAAAAAATGTATATATAACAGGTATCGAATGGGCCTGGTTCAGCTGGTAAAGTTGATTTCCTGTTTTTTATAAATCTGCAAATATCTCGGTGACTAGCGAAATATGACAAAATATCCGAGACCTTTTTTGTAGAAAATTAAATTTGCAACAATTTATGTCGTATGACATTTTTCTATCAGCTGCGCAGTTTCTGAGTATATTTATATTTCGGTGAAGTTGCAGAACAACTGCCTCTCCCCGAAATAATGGTCGCGGGAACGTAAAGGCTTCGTTCTGAAAAGACCAAATTCTGGATGACATCTACAATGGGAAGATTATGTGAGCAGAGTGAGTTGTGGTTAAGTCGTGGGTGAGGGCGGAGAGAATCGACCCGATCACGCATACGAAAATCCAGGAGTAGTATCGAATATCTCGAAAACTGAAAGAGATCCGCTCATATATGAAACGGAAAAAGTTATTCAACATTAAATTTCCTACAAAAAAGGTGTGTATATATTTTGCCATATCTCGCATAGTTTCCGAGATATTTGCAGGTTTATAAAAAACAAGAAATCTACTTTACCCGTTAAACCAGGCCGACTAGTACGTATAAGATATACACATTTTTTCTTAAAATGACCCCAGGAACACAAATTTAATCTTCAAAGTAGGGGCTTGGAACTCGTAATCGTGACACGGTCGAGTTTACCGGTTATGCGAAACGATCTCACGGGAGAGCACGTAAACTCTGTCGAAAAGAACTTGTATACTGTTGCGGTATGAACCGATCGGCCAGGCATTGTTGGCTGAGAGTTAGCGTTGATACCACGGAGATGCGATTTTAGTGATTTTAACCCTCTACCGCTTAACCATTGCTGTCGGCCATGGAAGGCATCGTAGGGTACTTATTTGCGACGATATCGGAACGCCTTGTAAGTATAGATAACTTTTAAGAAAACAAAACCAAGTATGTACCTTAGATGAATCCTTCTGACCTGATTGTATATTTCTGTTCGTTTCGTTCGTCGAACGTTATCGATTTTACCCTGTCACCGTTCGATTCGCGTCGATATAATTTATTTTCTGTAAATTCGTTCGAATCTTGGTGAGATCGTGTGTTTACTACGCGCGTGTAGTTCGTAACCAGAACAGAACAGAATATTTAGCTGTGGAGGGTTAGAAACGAATAAAGGGTACACAGTGGTCGATCGAAACACTCGGGACGGCTTTCGAACATTCATCGATCGCTCGTAATTCGAAGCGCTGTTCGTATCGCACGATAAAACGAGCCGATATCAAGACCCCGTGGATCTCGATGATGCGTCCGAGATCCGGAGTCTCGATCGCGACACGATGGGGAAACCAATCTGTCGAAGCATTTTAGTTTCCGAGAGATCTCCCATAACGACCGTTCTCATAGGTATAGCTAATGGGTCTAACTAAACGTTAACGAGCGTCGTTCGCTGATTCGAACGTTCGACGAAGCTGGTTGACAATTAATAAACGAGCAACGTACAATCTCGATTGAAAACGACGGCAAGTCGGAAACTTGGCGGAGTCGACGGAGAAGAAATTAAATATGCATTTGTCGAGCGCCCGAATAAGCGAACATCGATTTCAAGCTAACGTAAATTTAACAGACCGAGGACACTCGATGAAAATAAAGAAAGAAATATCCCTCGGAACAAGCCTTGTCTCGCAGATTCCCGGCTACGCGCCTCGAATGCTTTAGAGGTCGAGGGGATTCGACTTTAACGAATCTGCGAGATGATGCCCCTAGAAAGAACGACTGTATGGTGTATGGACGAGCGCAGTTGTCGAAACAAACGCAAATAGGAACGCGTGGGTGTGTGTGAGAGAGAGAGAGAACGAAAGAGAGTGTGTGAGAGATAATAAATCAATGTTAAACTGATCATTACGGATTTGCAATTTCGGGAAACACGTCTTCGTTATTCGCCATTTTCTCTGCATATGTTCAGCCTCGGTTTTTGCAATCTGGACGCCAAACCTCCATTGGGCATATAGACCGATGCTGTGTATGGGACTTTTTTGTGAAACAGCCAAAAATATAAAACCCATCTCGGACCAACCGACATCGACGCCGAACTTATTTTCTGCATCCGAGGATGCTAGATGCGAGCGTTATTACCCATGAGGCAACATCGTCCATCTCGAAATACACATTACACACACATTTCTCAGCGTTTCCGTTTTTCAAAGTATCGTGACAACATGGACGAGGAGAACTATGTCTCGTTCTATGTGTGTAAGAACCATAAAGCTTAATGAAGAACATTATACTATGAACTTACGGGATACTAAATAAAAGTAAGCCAAACCGTTAAGTTTTCAACGTGTCCTTTTTCCTACGCGACGGCCCGACGGTAATCGTCGCATTTTCTCCCAACCCTTTCCGGTTACCATGAATTCAATACACGTACTCTTTATTTAAAACTTTTATTAACCATATTAAAAAGAGAAAAATATTAACTTAAACAATTTCTTAATTTACATCTTATCGATAAAATGGTTTATTTCAAATGACTGGTATATAAAACGTGTTGCAGTTTCTTTTTCCGATCTATTCGGATTTCTTGTTCTTGTCCCGTGTCTTCATACAATTCTGAATGATCCTTTTGAAATGGATCAGGTAGAAGGCACTTATAAAACGGAAGAAACCCATCAGCGATGACTGTACAATTAATTCTATGACCGAACCTATCGGCGACATACCAGAACACAAGACTGTTAACATAAAACCTTCCATGCCGACTGTAGAGAAAAACTTTCCAGCCTGAAAATATTCAACTTTACAGAGGTTTGCCAAATAAATCGATATACAATACACAGAATATAGCTTTTCGTTTACTAACCAACGCATCTTTGAAAAGTTTATTGGCTACTACATCTGGACTCTCTAGAGAACTAGTTCCCGATATAAGCTTTGTTTCGAGAGGTTTCGTTAACTCTTCGACTGCAAAGCCTGGAGTAACAGTGTCAGGAGGTAAACAGAGAGTCACAGAAATATTGTACGGTGCAAGTTCCATAGATATGCTCTCGGCCAGACCTCGGAGAGCAAATTTTGTACTACAGTAAGCCGAATAGCCAAATATACCTGGAAAGAAAGAAAGCGGACAATTTTTATTGGGCGTAACGGCAATCTAGTAATAATGGTTAAATTTATACCTAAAAGCGCAGCTTGAGAAGACGTTAAGACAATAATTCCATCCTGAGTAGCCTTCATCCTTTGGACAACAGCCTTGGTGCAATAATACGATCCGAGAAAATTAATGTGGATCATTTTCTTCAAGTCTGCCGCCGATGTGTCCTCGATTTTCCCGCAAATAGCAGTACCAGCACAGTTTACTAACATGTATATCGGACCCATAGTTCTTTCTAAATCGCTCAAAGCCTTTTCAACCGCTTCATAGTCTTCGCCAACATCCAGAGATAAGTATTCAATTTTCTGCGTGTCCTTATTTTTGCAAGCATGTATTATTTCGTTCCTTGCTGCCTCTAACCTCTGAACGTCTCTTGCAATTATTGTAACATGCGCTCCATGCTTGGCAGCGGTGATTGCAACACATTTTCCAATCCCACTGGAACCACCCGTTACCTAGAAAAATTAATACACAATTAAGTATGGCGAAAAGATCAGCAAATTTCTAAGCAAACAAAATTTCAACAACGTCAATAGTGATAAGAGTTCATTCGATCGATGAGTCCTTTGCATAAAATTTTGTTAGCTCGTTTTCAAAGGTTAGTTCTAGGTTAGGTTTTCATTACTCACAACAACGTGTTTGTTATTAACACTTTTTGTATGTCCACGACAAAAATAATATCTGGCAAACAAGCTAGAGATTAGTACGGCAGCGACTATTACTATCACACCGAGCATTATTGCCATCGCCCTTATTTTATAAACTATGTACTTGACAGCACTGTGTTCCGGGTTCCGATAAAAATTTAATTCGCAGTTTCAACCGCAAATCGGTACATATTCAACTGATGCAATGTATCATTAGTATTCGGAAAATATATCAATTTATTACAATTCGTATATATGTACTAAATAATTACAGATTTATCACAATTCTTAACCGAGTCTGTCGTTTCACTGGTAAACAATGACAAGGTCGCCGAAACACATATGATTTATGCAGCATAGACGATAAGCGAACTTATTCTTTGTCAACATATTCTTTTAAATATCAAGGAAGTGCTGGTTAAAATCGTTAGTAAAAGGAATTGTTATCAACAATATCAACATTGAACAGTCAGAAATAATTTTATGAATTACTAACTCGGTGATCGAAATCGATCGATAAGTAGATGGCGTGGGGAGAGCACGGACCTAAGCCCTGTTTCACATTAGAGCCAATTAGAGCGGACAGTACGGTGTACCGCCAGATTTCGTAGCCCATTACACAGTCCAACAGCCAAAAAACGTTTTGATTCTTACTATGCGATTCTTATGTACAGCTTTTCGCGCTGATTACGAAATCTGGCCATTGTTTAAAAATGTTTAAACAATCGTTAAAAACGGAGAGACACCAATTTTGCACCGTTTTTTGATGATATTTTTTAATTTATCTGAAAAATAAGGGTCCGGCGGAAAATCGAATCACACCATGCGATGGAGCAGACTTTTATCTTGAGAAACAACCCTTTCAACTTTCCAACGTCGACGTTTTTTTCGACCCAGAAAGCAAAACGTCATCGCGGAACACGAGTCGCCGCCAGTGGTGCTCTGCCACTAGCGCGGTCGTTCACTAACAATCGGTCATTAAGTCGCGAAGAAAATTGAGACGTCCACCTCTCGGTGACCTCATATCCAATTGAGTAGCAGCTTTCTCGTAATTTCATAAAAATCTCTGTTATTTTTGGAACGTAAGTTTTCCGATGGCAAACCGATCCAGTCATCACCACGTCACATTGTGTTTGCTATGAGCAAAAATCCACACTACATATACGCATAGAACGGCCCGACACCGCAACTCGCAGTTTCAATCGTAATCATAAAGACAATTTGCGTGTGTCTCCACAAAAAGCTGTAACCAGACTATTTAACCGATTTTATTTCGAGACAATTTATTCATTTCCTTTTTGAATTCGAAATGCAAAAACTTGTCTTTGCTTACTGCAACGAGAAGCTGCATACGTAAAGTTACGAGGAGCAGTAAAGGGTGCTGAACGTCGAAAAAGAAGATCCGGGTATGTAAAGCTAACACTTAAATGTGATTTAGACGTCATTAATATATACTACATTCCATATCATTAGTATTATGTAACTTATAATATATTTGATATGGGCATTTTTTATTTAGACAGAAACGCCACTGTCTCGGAAGAAAATGGACATCCACGAAAAAAAATTGAAATTAGAGCGTTATTGCTAAAAAAGATAAGTTTGCAATAACCTCGATATTTTATAAAATTCTACTACAATTATATTTTTGACTGTATTTTTTATTATATACACATACATATGTATATTATTTAATTAAAATATTTATTAATCGTTTTCTTTTTACTCCACAGGACTTGGACGACTTGTACGTATGTGTATGTCCATATACGTAAGTCACGAGGAGCAGTAAAGGAGTTGAACGTCGAAGAAGAACGGCTTCGTACCACACTACCACGATTTCAGCATCACTGATGTGTGCGCATCCTGTCAGATATATATCGCATCCACGATCCATGTCTATAACAAGGATCAAGCGTGACGTTACAGCTGTCGCATTGGGAGCCAGCACTATCTTACAATTAGTACATTGTATCGGTGTGTAACCAGAGTGGTTACAAAGTCTGCCGCGAGTGTCTCAGCGTTACGTAAATTGCAAGGACGACTGCATGACTCTGCTCCGCAAGAACTTTACAACCGCAACGATGTAACGACCGCTTGTTTGCGAGAAATATTGATTTGTAAAACATGACGAACACACTGCACGCATTTGTTTCCAATCAATTTCGTTCACCGGATCGTTGTTTCCGAACAATTTCTTAATACATACAGGGTGTCCCGAAATTCCTTCAGCATCCGGAAATGGGAGGATGCTGAGATCATTTCAAGCAAGATTTTCCTTTACGAAAATGTCATCCGAGGCTTCGTTAAGGAGTTATTAACGAAAAACACGGACCAATCCAGAGCGCGACCTACATGTGTTGGTCGCGGCAGACCGACAGCCGAGCGTCGTTGAACACCA
>CM052332.1:10434616-10444994 GCA_028455615.1 Lasioglossum zephyrum
ATCTCCGAATAAATCGTTGACTTTTATTCATATTGCTCGACATTACATCTATCCAAGACTTTACCTAAGAATTTTTGTACAAGGAGTTTGTTCATTAATTACACTCATTCGTACACAATACAATTTAGTACGTCTTTCTTTATGGTAAAATCTGACGCAAGAAAATAGTTGCAACTATATGTTCGCAATAGGATTTCAATGTAACTTTGTATCAGCTGCATTTTTTATACGTATCAAATGCAACTAGCCGACAGAAATCGAAACCGAAATATAATTACGTTGCGTTTACACGTGTGTAGAACTTCACGATTAAAAAGTAAACTTCATTTACGTTTTTCTTTTCGTTTCACGTATAAGATAAGAAATTTGAGACACTACTGGTTAACGAACGAGGCCACGTGTTTCTACTTTCAACGTTGGAAGCAAGTGCGAGCAATTATATTCTCGATTTCAAAATGTTTTGCTAATTTCGTCAATACGATGCTGCATTCAGACATTATCAGATTAATCAAATTCAACAAGATACGAGCATTAGCAGTAGACAACTCACCCTCTTCTCTTCTCGATTGCATTACCCTTCCGATTGGTACCTGTATCGCTGTTCCAATTGAATAATTGGAACAGATTTGTTACTAGATAAAGAACAATTTACTTACCCCGATACTCTGCATTCGTTGGCTGGAAAGAATTCGTCCTCTAATAGAAAAGACAATTACTTTTAATCGATATATTTAAAATTAATGGTCATGGCCAGTTACGTTTAAACAATACACAACACTGCGACTCACACAGTGCAGCTATATCGCGCGTTTTACTTTCCTCTTTCAGGTAGAAACAGCGGATTGATCAGTTGCACGACGCGTGCAATTCAACGATTTTCTTCCGAAAAAATGTCCGATCGCTGTACCGATTCACAATTAAGTGCACGAAACATTTAAACGCTTGAACCCTTTCGCGACGGTTGAACGGAAATTCAATGGACCCGGTGCTAGATACCAGAGTCGCCAGATCTAACACTTCTGTCCTCACTCTGCCGTTCCCTTTCTATTGCATACTGCAACTGTATTCTCCTGATCCGACGACTTCGGTAGATGCAATGGAACTTCATATTTCGCGTTGTCGACGTGTTTCTGTTATTGTTATATTGCGACCCGTTGGAGAATTACACAGTCCAAAAGTTTAAAGCACGTTTCGATGTTCACTATGCGATTCTCATACAGAGTTTTTGAGAAATTTGATTTTCAAGAAAAGACATAAAAAAACTTTGAATTGGTCTTTACAACAAAAGAGATTCTGTAGACTTTCCTGAATACAGTGATATCCAATGTTAATACATTACGAATGTTTAAACACGTTTAAACAATCATTAAAGACGGAGAGAGCTACCCTATCTCTATCCGTACCAATACGAACGTATTTAATATTGAATATCACTGTATTCACGAAAGTCTACAGAATATTTGCCGTAAAGAACAATTCAAAATATGTTACAGTAACTTTACAATGTTCGTTGAAAGTTAAAAAATATGTCTTTCCCTCGAGGACACATTCGGAATCAGCGCAAAAAACTATAAGAATCGGATAGTGAAAAATCGAAAGGTGAAAAAAAGAGTTGAAATTTATTGGACTGTGTTATCAATTATCCGTCGGGTGAACTGTGACAAGCTTGAATCGAGAGGGAGTCGGTTTCTGGGATCGCTCACTGTTCCAAAAGGGTTCAAAGATACGCAGCGGGCGGTAGGTTACTATCTAGTAGCAACGCGCTAAAAGGGGGACAGTGATTGCAAAACAGTTGAAAAAGTTTCGAAGAGAATAAATTTGTCCCGCGATTCAGCGTGACCGTCGAATATCTTTGTCGTGGACGAGACCACGAGAAATCGTCAGGGTTTCTTTACCCGTGTCTCTCCTCTTTGCCGTCTGTCTTCGGCCGTCAGTTGATTTTATAATTAGGTACTTATAAGAAACCATATCTAACATCACCAGTTGCAAGGCTTTCCCGGTCACTTGACGAGCATGCAAGATCACTCGGTAACGTCCCGTTGAACGCGTTTCTCGTTGTATACACACGAAACAAAGAAATAGTTCGGTTCCTATTACGGAAATCACACCATCCGTAGGTACAATCGGGCCACGCACACGCAACTCTAATATACATATACAGCTTCTCTGGCACACACATTGGGTTTTTGTAGTCTATTACTTCAATTTTTTCTTTTTTTTTCGCTTTTTGTTGATTTTTCTGACGATCCGATCCGCGCTGCTGTCTTCGTCGGCCGTTTCCTCGACCGTTTCCTCGGTCGTTTCCTCGGTCTTTTCCTTAAACGCTACCGTGGTATAGACTCGTATGTAATATATACACAGTAGTAACAGTCTAGGTTCCTAAGGCTGCTAAAAGTCTCACTTGCCGGATCTCCCGCGAGAAAAAGAGCTGAGGGTTTTGGGGAGAACCGCGGTTTCTTTAGAGTTCGGGTTTCGACGAAGGGTGAAAACATGAACGTCCTTTATACCGCGCGTCTAGTAAATCACTTCGTATACTGTGGCCTTCTTGTCACCGGACCCGGTCACGATATACTTGTCGTCGGCGGAGATGTCGCAGCTTAGCACCGACGATGACTCCTTCGACTGAAACAGAAATATACACGCTGTTATCCCTGGTCTACTCTACGAGTGTTTGTCGAACATGGTTCGCAATGAACGCGACGTCTAGCAGAAATATCTATAGTCGAGAGTCGGGAAGTAAGTAAACGATTAGCGATATGTAGGCAAATGAGTACGATGAATAAAATCAAATTATAGTATTGTTTTTATTTCGTAGGTTCGAGGAAATAAAACAACATCGAAAAAGACATTAGTTCTGACAGTTCGAGAAAGACATTAGTTCTGACACCGTCCCAAAGTAGACAAAGATGTTTCAACGATTAGTTCGGACACCGTCCCCAAGATGGACAACACCGTCAGAAAGTCTTTCTCGCTAGTTACTGATATGTCACCTTTCAGCATAAATACGTTTTCCAAATTGCCTTCTAGCATCCCGTGTATAAGGCAAGGCCCGCTAGATAGCCTTACTGATGAGTCCTCTAGTGGGTCTAGGACGAAACACCTCCTTCCTTTTCTTTTCCATTGTTATAAATAATCGAACCAGTGCGCCGCGAATAAATATTTATACTATCTTTAGATAAATTGCGATCGCGAACCAAATTAATTAATAAAACAATATGTTAGAAAAACATACGCGTATATAATCATTATTAAGGATTAAAGGTGTTCCATATTCATTTGCCTGCTTATTTCCACGAATCGTTAACTTACTTTTCGGCTCGACCATACACTGGTGTCGACAGCCGTATACTGTATACGACGTTACGTAAATTCCTCCGCAGTCCGGGCTATTCGGGGTGTCCTGTGGAATCCGTGGACAGTTAGGTCTGCGAAAATTTGTGCACACACACACACCTGGAATATTGAAGCTCCGTACGGTGTGCGCCAGGCGTTCAACAGATTGTCCTTGCCGGTGGACACGAACCATTTGCCGCAGGACGCGAAACGCAACGATAGGACGCAGGATTCGTGGACGAGCAGGCAGTACTTGTCCGATTTGGATGCATGGAGGACCTCGACCTTCGAGTTCTCCATACCGACCGCGAGCCATTCTCCGGTTGGACAATAGCCCAGGGAGAATATCTGCGAATTCAAGTCGTGCTGTTGCAGCTGTCTGCCTTCTCTCAGATCCCAGGAACGCACGGTGTTATCGAGACCCCCTGTCCAGAGCTTCGTGCCATCCGCGGAGATGTCGATGCAGGAGGCGCCGTCCGTGTGCCCTTGGAACTGCCGAATCAAAATCTCGTTGTGGAGATCCCACACGGCGATGTTGCCGTCGCTGCAACAACTGAAGCAGACTTTCGAGTCCGGCGAGATGGCCAGGGCGTAACAAGCCGGCGCCGAAGAGGTTAGCTCCGCCTTGATCCTCGGCGTCGGACTGGCCAAGTCCCAGATGATCAGCTGCCGCGCCTCGCCTCCGACTATCAGCGTTCTACAATCCGGCAACAGCTTCACCGATCTGCAAATCAAACAGAAACGAATTCAATGAGACTCCACATTCATCGAAGCTAGGACTCTTAGGGTGTGCTCGTACAGAGGTGCCGGCTCCGGGAGCTAGCGCCGAAAGTTATAAATTTCGATCGCGGGTTGATGGGTCTCTATTGTGCGTGCACGGGAAACAGGCCCGAATGCGCTAGAA
This sequence comes from Lasioglossum zephyrum, assembly GCA_028455615.1. Classification (NCBI taxonomy): domain Eukaryota; kingdom Metazoa; phylum Arthropoda; class Insecta; order Hymenoptera; family Halictidae; genus Lasioglossum; species Lasioglossum zephyrum. Next base: position 10,438,854 of record CM052332.1, read on the forward strand.
TTTGATGACATTTGGCGCTGGCTTGCGGGAGCTTGTATGAGCACAGATTTACTGTCCACGCATCACGAGCAGTCTGCGGATATTTATGCATTTATGCAATCTGAAAATTTGCCAAAAAAGCTGCAACATTTTTACCACGTTTTTATTAACACTCTTTTTTGTTTGTCTGTTTGCTCAGTACAAATCTTGCAATTGATTTTAAACTAACTTTCCGATGAGCTAGAGACTTGAAACTTTCCACATAGCTCAGAACTGGATGCTAATGCAATATTACAAAAAAATTTTAAAGAGACTTGCGTTTAGGATTAATAAACTATTTTTAAATATTTCCCTTCACGATAGCCAATCTAAGCCAGATTAAAAAGTAAAAAGTATAAAATGATTTTTCCTAGTCCCATAAGGATTCCTAACCTCGTGCAGATAGTCCTGAAAATCGGGCTAGGAAAAATAATTTTATACTTTTTAGTCCGTTTTTCGAGACGTGTTATTTTGGTTAGACAAGTACAAACGCGTCGAAGAATGTTTGTCTGATCGGCGTTGATCGGCGCAGAACGGAACCGCGTCCCGTGTCTGCGCGGATACCATAAATCGACCTTAATACGGTTAATTCGTTAGGGTAGGTTGGCGAACTATAAGACAACTGACCTAATATAATTGTTGCGTTGCAAGCAGTCCAGCTGCGACACAGGTTTCGTACTGCCACTGCCTTCGTGTCCTATGTCCCAGACTTTCACGCACCCTTTGCCGCCGGTGTAGACGTACTTGGTCGGATTCGAGATGGTAACAGCGCATACAACTTCGCCGTGAGTCAAGGTATTAATCTGACGCGCGTGACGTGGAATTCCCGGTCCTATCAGAGCGTCCGTGGGGAATGCCACAGGCTGCATCTCACCCTCGCCGTGCGCGTGGAACGAGATTGCTCTGCGGTGAAATGTAAAACGTTAATGGCTTTGTCGTTGCAGAACGCGATGCCTTCGATTACTTAAAAGCTCCCGTTTAACGAAACACCGAACTATGTATGTGTTTGTGTGTGTTTCTCGCGCGCGCTCGCACGTGTGTGTGTATGTGTGTGTGTGTGCCTACGTGGAGAAACGCTGCGCCACCCCGAAACTAATGCTCCGCTTCAACGATACCGGAAATAAACGGAGAACTGCTCCACATATTCCACTCCCGTCGATTTCCGATATCTATTATCATTTCTTTCTTCCCCGGAATTTCTTTATCGTCGAATAAAATTCAAGAAATATGCAGGGCGAGTCGCGTAACTTGCAGACCTCAAATAACTTTTCAATCATGCGTCGAGTGGAACAATTGCTCGGGAAACGTTGCACGATTACCGCAAGTGCAAGTCCTTAACGAATGCTGTCCCGCGAAAGTATATTTTCGCAATTAGCTTCCGAACGATAATTACAATAACAGATACGTACGTTTTACCGCCTGGGACGTTGCTCATCCCGTTACTCGGTGGTATCCTTACGTGACCATCGAAACCGAGCTGTAACAGGCAACGAAATGAATGGAGTTCTGCGAAAACACTTTATGCAGATACTATGATTGTTCGAATAGCATTACAGAGGTTAGATTGCAACGGATACAATGCTCCCTCTTTAATAATTGTGCTCTATCGACTGCGTGATATGGTATCGTCGTCATACTTCTTTCGGAAGTAACTATTTTCAGCAAATGAACGACTGTAAATTCGAATTCGCTGCTGCTCGCTATAATCATGGCAGCAAAACACCGCTGTGATTATCTCTAGGGGGGAGCACCGTACGTACTTTACTATCGTTTGCGAAAGAAGCCTCTAATCTTGCCTCGATCAAGCATATCCGATTCTACCAAATTGAAAGACAAGCATCCGCAAAGTCTCTACTTGCCAAGATGCCGGCGCGAACCGTCTAAACATTTTATGGAACTTAATCTTTTCGAAACGTAAAAACCTGTTTACTATTATCCCGAATAATTCATCTTTAAGTCCGTTGCGATATTGGTACTTTTATTGCAGGGGTTAGTTTTTTCCATTTATGTGGGGGATAGTTTTTCATCCTAGTAAAATAATGCCAGAATCGGATTCTACGTCCTAAATAAAACCATAAAAGCAGTTGGTGTTTCAAAGAATTGATTAACGAAGCAGTGAATAATTGCAAACATCGTAAATCATAGAAATTCTGAGAATGGTTCGCGGCCCGAGGGTTCACCGACAACCGTAACGTGTAATAGGATTAAAATGTTGATTTGGTCGAAAGAGGGCTGATCCGGCTATAAAAGTTTTTCGGTGAAAAGTCGTCGATTGAAACGGGACCCCTGTTTATCCGGTGGCTAGACCGATCAAGACCGAGAGAGGGTACCATGGAGGTCCTGGCGTATGGTAAGTTGCTGTACGGCGAAGACGATTGCGGTGGCTCATTGCCGCGGGACGGCAAACCCTGATAGCCCTGCGGTGGCGTTTGCTGCGACGATGGCGGATGATAGACTCGCGATGCCAAGGGCCCAGGGATTCCGCCCATAGTTGGCGTACAGCTGCGCGACCCCCTCGCCGCCGCCACAGGTGTACCCGGCTTGTCGATCTGCGGAGGTTCGTCCGAAACGGGCTCCGGTTTATTATCGAGTGCAATCAGAGAAAGGAATTGTACATTTCACGGTCGAGTTTACGCGAAAGCAACGAGACGTATCGATCCTTGCCGCGATCGTAAGCGCGTGTTTCCGGTTCACCGATTCGCCAGAGAGAGAAACACGCATACGAAGGGAGAAAGAGAGGTACATAGTGAGAGAGAGAAAGAGAGTGGAGAGGAGAGGAGAGAGAGGCCAGAGGGGCGGCAGCTCCGAACAGTTCCACCGGCGCCCGTGTAAATTGACTTATCGTAACTTCGCGAGCGACAAATTTTAACGGTGTGCTCGGGTCGGTGGATACACACCGGTCGGGGCCGCCTGAAAGGGACCGCTGAAATATCTCTGTTGTGTTTTCGAGGCTTCGAAGGCATTTCGCCGATCATTTTTCTCGTTAAAAATCGAGTGCCGCTAGAATTTCTGCTACCCCTTCCCTCCAGTTCCAGTTGCCGCATTCGCGAGTTTTTCTACACTGTTTATTTTTATCCAGCGGCGCAGCGGGCTCGCGTATTATTTATTTCTTCGACCCGGGACGAACGTAGCGATACTGTGATTAGCGGATCGACTTCGAACGTTCGTTACCGGCCCCGTCCCGGTTAGGTGAACCAATCAGGGGATATCGTTAGACTGCGGATATTTATGCATTTACAGTGTATATAATATATATACATGTACATCTATATGAAACTCGAGGGGACGATGGTTCTGATATTTAGAGAATTTAACGAACCTTGTTTTGCGGTTGCGTTACTATTATTTGTTACCGACGAAAATGCTTATTAGGGGACTCAAAAATTCCCAAAACTTGCGCTTCCACGTGCCTCCAAAAACCACAAAATTATTTCAGTATTCCTTTCGGTTACCTCAGAAAGAGAGAGGGCGGGGGAGAATGAGATGACTATAGACAGATCTTTCTGAGAAAGTAGTGCAATTTGATACAGGGTGTTCTTTTTATCTTGCACTGCTTAACGCTAGGTTTACGGATCACTAAAATTGACTGTTTTAAATTATTGATAAAAATAACAAGATTATGTCCATCTACGTATAAACATGTTTTCAGGGTTTTTCGGGGTCGTAGAATCTAATTACGGTAGTGGTTACTTGCTAGGATGAGATACTATTCTAATAGGCACAAAACAGAGTTACACCACTGTCATAAAAAACGGGGTGCGATTCGTTTAAAAAATCCACGATGATTTGAAGAAAGTGAAAACTACAAATTCGATTCGTGGATTTCGCAGAGCCAGTCCGTGTACCGAAGGGTTAAGAAGCGTGAGATAGAAGAAACACCCTGTACCTCGAAAATGATCAAAGAGAAGCTCGAATACCGAGCGACGGCTTTAGCCGGGTGGGTATTCAAGTCTGTTCGTCTCGACGAACTCACTGAGAGTTAGAGAAAGAGAGAGAGAGAGAGAGAGAGAGAGAGAGAGAGAGAGAGAAAGAGAGGGGAACCGGACCGATTAGTCGCCGAACAAGCTTGCTATCCGCGAGATCTTACATCTTTACTTTTCAGAGACGGTGTGCTACGAGCGGAGGAGCTTCCGCTCCGCGAGGGCGGCCTGTCTTTTACGGATGCGGAGCCAGCGCCGGAAGTCGGTCCCGCGTGTCCTGGAGCACTCAGCTTCTCCAAGGTGCCGTTCTCACGTGGGTCTGAGTGTTCGCCGTTCGCGTGCGGTGATGACGCCTCCTTTTGTGCGAAAAAAAGAAGAAACAAGTTTCTTTGAGAAGTCAAGATTTAAAGGTTCCGAGCTTCGTTTGTTCGTTCTTTCTTTCTCCTCCTAGGAACTACACCGGGATAACCGTTCGAGATCTGTTGCGATCTAAGCAGTTTTTCGATTTCCGATTACCTACGGCCTACGGACCTTCCTTCGACCCTACACAAAACCCGAGCTTACGTAACTCTGAAAAGAACCAGACGGATGAACGGCTGAATTCTGAAGCGACGGAAAAAGAAGGTACTCGTGTTAGAAATGTTTTATTCAGGGGAGAATCACTTTTCGATACGCGATGTCACGGTGATCAGCGGCGAATCTAGGCGTGGGCTGTATGAGCTGCAGACCAGAGAGAATTTCAATTTAAAAGCTTCAGAAGAAATGAATGGTGAAACAGCGTTAGCCCGGGGCCAGGGCCCCATCAATTAACGGCCCGCCGCTGTCCGTACTAGACAGGGTGGGATATTATCTTCGTCCACCTTGAATAGTTCTATTATTTCTATGAATATGAAAAAATAATTTATACTAAACTTGCAATGATACACATTTCGAATGTGGGTGAAGGCGTTTCAGAGGTTTCGAGTCATCTCGATTTCTTTAAATGAAGTCAGTAGAAACAGCAACCAAATTTTCCTTAAGCAAAGTATATTTATACTTCGTTTTCGTTCCTTGAAGTCCCTGTAACGCCCCACCACCCATAAGAAACACGTACCGCATGAAAAATGCACCTCAAAACTATTCGAATTCTACGTTTTAAAATCTTTCACGAGGTGTATGGTTAAGTAGTTATTCGAGGTAATCAAGTTAGCTGGAACACCCCTATATAACAGATTTAAACAGATATTTTCAGAATCGTTTCGAGCTCGTGTAAACAAGTCGTATTCGCTGTACGGAATACTATTTTACCCGGATTGTTTTAGAACCGAACGTGTCACAATTTAATGTAATTTCGAAATTGTCGTAGAGTGTAGACTTGCACGGAGTGGAGTGTCGATAAATTAGCACGTTGCTATTCAACGAGCGAAGAGCAATTATCTAAGAGGAACCGAATGCTCGGTACACCTCGAAATAAATTGATTCGTGGCCAGTGTTTTCGAGCTACTCCAAATCCCCGAGAGTGAACCGTATCTGACCGCACAAGTCAATGACGCACATCGTCATCGTTTCAGCCTCGAAGAAAGGTCCTCCATTTTCATCGGCAGACTCCGCGCATACGTCACGCTTCCGCCTAATGAATTCGGTACTAAAAATATCGAATTTAGTCTGAAGGATGAACTGACCTCGTTCGCGACATCCACGACCAAGTCCTGATCGCTCTTTTCCCCGTCGCTCTCCTGAAAGAAAAATTACGGTCTCGTTGAGAAACAGAATTACAATGATTATTACAATTGCGTATAATGTACAGTGTATAGAATAAAAACTTTGGAACGACGTAGGACCAGAGAGGTGGCTACGAAAAGCACAGCAGCGATCGCCGCGCAGTGCCGGATTAAGCCCCAGTAGCAGGAGTAGCAAATGCTACGGGTTCCGTGCTTGCAGCAGAAAATTGACCTAACATTTGGTGGGTACCGATCCCAGATATTTTTGCTACAAAAAAATATATTCAAAAACTTTTTAAAAAGCATGCTTATATTAGAATGCACAAAAAGGAGAAAATAATATTTTTAGATATTAGTGACTATAAATAAAAGCGTGGAGCACCCACGAAGATTACGTTCATACATATAGTTGACTATATGACATCATGACTATATGACTACATGACATCGCAACGAACAAGAGTTTCTCGATTATGTGAATGCTCACCGATTTCAATGAGCTT
>CM052332.1:10450368-10464398 GCA_028455615.1 Lasioglossum zephyrum
CAATAAGCATGCTCTCCGCGGGTCGATAATCGATCCGATAGCGTTAACCTATAGAAAACTCGCTGCTCATCGACCATCGATCTAGCTGCGACGTTAGAGACTACTATTGGCAGAGCTGCGCGGTAGATCGTACGTCACGATCTCTCGAACAGCTCAGCCAATCCCAAACATATGTCCTAAACCTAATAGTTAACGAGATATTATCCAAAAAAGAAAGAAAACGGTTTCGATAATAACTCGTTAACTGTTAGATTTAGAACATATGGAGGTCAATACATTTTTACTCAGAATTCGATGGTCTATCGACTCATGATACAGAAAGTAGTTATTTCCATTTTTTTTTAAATCAAGGTGATCTTGAAATATCCTCTATGCCTCCACCCTCGCAGAAAATGTATCTGTCACGATATGTCCCCGTCTGTACCGTACAAATTTTGTTGATAACATATTTACATATTATTAAAAACAACCGAGATATTCAAGGCGGACATAGCTATTTTCCCACCCTGTATATCGCTTTATTTTTACATCAATTTACCGAAATACAACGTGGAAACATCTCGGAACACAATTTCACTAGGAACGCCCGTATTCTTAAGAACCCTTCGATTGCGATATCGAGAAAAAAAAATCAATTGCGCTTGAATCAGCCTGGGTTAACGGACGAGCGACGAAGCCGAGGACTCCCCAGATGCCGAAGAATTAGAGGAACTTCGTTAACGCGATTGCGATGCGGATCAATCGGGTTGCGGTTGGTAGGAAAATTTGTCGCGACATGCTTACAGGAAAATTTGCGGCTTACGAATTAGTTCTACCAGTTGCTGTCGCGGCCAAATTAGCCGGACCTGCGATGGAGTTCGCTGTACTCGTAGGGAAATTAGCGCGACTTGTGGTTAGGTGAGTTGCGATCGCGACGCGGCGCGGCGCAGCGCGGGGGTAAAGGCGGGGGCGAAGCTGCGGTTGCTGAAAAATTAGCGTAACTAACGCGATTTGCGAGAAACTGGACGACGATCGGGGCAACGTGCCAGAATCTATGCAAACGGACTGCGCGACCCCTAAACGAGAACTTGCCCGCAAGTTTCTTAACAAGAACCGTCGCGTCGTGCCGCGCCGCGCCACGCTTGCCGCGTCCCCGATGCGCGTCCCGTTCGCTCCCTTATGCAAATCGCAAGACACCCCTTTAACGCCTGTCCCACGGGTCTCCGACAAAAGAACCTTCGACCATCGGTTTACGAATTCGGGATCAACCGTTTCCCAGGATTCTGGAACAACGAAATATGCAAATTGCTTTCTGGAACAGACTCAACGCCCCTTAAATCGTTCGACCGTAAGGTCCACCAAAGACGTCGGACCGGATTCCCATTCAACTAAAATTGTGTGCGGATACGTAAAAAGAATTTTGAACCGAGTTTCTGGTCGACGGAAGTCCAGGAAGATCATTGGAGGAACGATGATCGAGGGGTCCAGCGTGATCGAGGGGAGATCGGTCACGCTGGGGGTTTGCGTTCTAGCGGAGGCGGCAGCGTAACGGTGATTCCGTCGCGATCCATTTCCGCCAAGGACCGGAGTGGCGGTTCTAGAGCTGCTACGGACACGCAATAAATTTGTGTACGAGCGATGAGTCTGTGTAAATAGAAGCCAGTGTGGTGGTATTGATTTCAGTGGTATTACTCGGTTGGTGGAGGGCGCTCAAGGATGGTGGAAGGTGGTCGAGTAGGATGGAGGAGAACGAAGTGGCGGGAGGGGGAAGAGAGTGACGGTGGCGAGAGGGCGGAGGGTGAGAAAGAGAACGAGAAGGAGTAGACGGAGAAACGGCAAAAGCGGAAGGAGAAGGAAGCGGAGGGTGTCTTCCACCCCTTAACCTGCTCGTTCTAGCGTTAAATATGATACAAATGTTATCATCCCTTCTATTCTGTTCTCCTTCCCCGAACCACCCCTCGCCCCGCGGACCAACCTCAGCTATCCTTCTCCGTGCCGCAGCACCGTTCTCTCTTCATCCCCCGTTCTTCACAGACTCTCCCGCCCCTCTCTTCCAACGACAGCGCTCCCGCTTTACCCTTGGCCGCTCTATCTCCTCTCGCAGTCCAACGCGAACCGCTTTCTCCGCCAGCTTCTTCCCTCGTTTAACCCAGCATAGCGGGGATGACGGTATTAAGGGCAGCTCTATTATTCGACCACCCAACCACTCGACTCTTCGTCTCGAGAATCCTCGAATCCTTTTTTTCCCTTCCTCCCCAATCTCCTTTTCCCGCCTGCCCTCCTGCCCCTCCGTCACTGTCTCTTTCACCCTCCCCCGTCCACCAACCACCCCTTACCCACACCTTTCGCTCTCCACCCCGCCTCTCTCTTACGTATACAATGTTCCGCGTATTTTTTCCCGGTGCGGCGCTTCGCGTCGCTCACGAACCCAACCCCAGAACCTTTTTCACCCCACCCCCTCCCCCGGCAACCCTCTCTTCGTCGTCGTCGTCATCGTCGTCGTCGTTGCCGCCCAACCATCCTTTTGGGTCCACTGTAAACAAACGCACGAGCGCAAAAGAAGAATCGAAGTCTTCCCCGGCCTGCCATTCTTCGTCCCCTCGTTTCTTCAACGTTCTACGGACCCGCTGCTGCTGCTACTGCTGCTGTCCGGCGACTTTCGAGAAGTTAAGCGGTCCGGCCGGGGGTCGGGGGCCGTGCTCGAACCGATACGACCACTTTTCCTCCGGGGAATAAAATTATTTCAACGATTGCACTCCGGGAAATGGCGAATCGATACTTATTACATTTTACGCGTCGCTCGCGGTCGGGCTTTTGCGGGCTTTTCAGCCGTTTTTAATGAAGGTCGTTCAAGGTCACTCAAGGTCAACTATAATATAAAATAAATTGTTTGACGTTTCTCGATTTAGAAGTATCCCCGAGAGAATAAAGTGTGAATAAAATTCCGAATTCGAAGGAAGAAGGGATCACGAAACACTCGGCAGGAACATCGGATTCGCGAAACGAAGAAAGCGGAGGCGGATCTTTAAAATTTGTAGACAAGTTTCAGCTCGAGGATCCCGGGAAGACACTCCAGCTTTCTCGTCTCGGGTTCGATCCTCAAGGAAACGTGGAAGAGCAGAGCAAGCTGAAGTTTCCCCAACAGTCGGTCATTCTTTCTTTTATCTGCGCGCTCTCGGCCGTGTTAACTTCGACGAAAGTTTCAGAACCGAGTGCGCTTAAAATACTTATTTTTCTCGGTGTTACTTAATCATACCCGATCGATGAACTCGAGAAGCCCGCAGGCCACGGTGCAACAGTTTTAATCGGTCCATAGGAGTACAGTGAATCCAAAAAGTATTTCATCGGTGAATTCTCGGCAAATTGTCTATACTTGAATCTTCGACGTTTCCGTGATTCTATGAAGTCACGTGGACCCTGATCTATCTTTACATCCAAGACTGCGTAAGAGGAGGGTCGGACGAAGACTCGGTGTCCGTAAAATTTCGAGAAATTGAATTTACATCCGAGGCTTCCAAAGGGAACGGTTTCAGACTCTTGAAATAAGAGGCAGACAGTTTAATACCCGGAAAAACACAAGGACGACAGGATCAGACTCTTGAAACTCAAACGAGGCAACTTTAGACACGTAATACCTGAAGTAGACAGTTTCATTCATGAGAAAATACAAAGGACCCTGCTTCGGGATCTTGAAATCTTGAATAAACGATTTCATATTCCGTAAGCTTCAATGAGAACGGCTTCGGATTCCCGAAATCCGAGTAGACAATTATCGATTCGTAATTCGCCTACTCGAATTCATTGTACAACCATGAAAAATGTCGGATTCGAAAATAGAACGGAGTAGAAATATTTTTTTAGAAACGGCGAAACTCGAAGCGAGCTTCCAAAGATCCGGTGGTCTTTTCAGAAGACCACTTCAAAGAAATAAAACAATTTCCAACCAGTCTAAATATAGCTTCGTTTGCTTTTTCAAAGAGATGACTTCAAAAAGTTGGTTCGCTCAAGCAGATTCGCTACTGAATACCAGTGGAGCAGGTCAACTACTGTGACTGATCCACGATGATGCCTCCGGTTCAATGTCACCTGAACATCATGTTTCTACGTCCTTGAATTCTTGACGTTGCGTATAATTCTATGCAGTCAAAGATACACAGCGACATTTTCAAAAACACGACCTTGATCTTCCATACAAGTAAAATTCTTCTAAATGTTTACCTAGTATGTGATTTATTCGAAAGATATCTACAGTATTTTATCCATACAAGTCCCCTGCAAGGTTTTGCCGAGGGACATTTATGAGCCAGGGACAGTATTCTTTGACTTTTGCCGAACGTAGAGGACAGTCAAGCTCGAGAGGCCTCGTTCGCCGAGAAATGTAAACATAGCTAATGTTGTATATTTTAACTTGGGTTATTTTCTTAGATTATCCTATATCTAAATTTTACATTTTCAAATAATCACCTATGAATAATTAAGTTATCTATTCTAAATTAGTTTGTAATTAATCTTTAAATTCTTACTTAATTCATGGTATATTTCATCAAAATTTATATATCGTATTCCGGATACTTAATATGTGTATATTTATTAAGTACAATTTCTAAGCGAAATACAAACTATAGACGTTATACAAAAAGAACTTAGTAGTCTAGATAAGACTCGGTAAGATTGATCAGAAGCGAAATGAGACTGAGAAAAGAATGCTCGCGAGAAGAAAAAATCAGCAGAAGATATAGGTTTTGTTTCTGTAAAGTGGGAGTTATTTTAGGTCTAATGGTCAGTAAGGCCATAGCGATCGTAGCGATGAAGTTTAAGGATGAGTAGTAGAAGATAGAATATCGAACTGAAGATACAGAGACGAACTGAAACGCTTAGATTACATGAGTGATTACTAACGCTAGAGAGAATCATATCGTTGGTATACAGCACTAATCCAAATTTCCAACTTCTTTATTTTTCATTATTTTTTTATGGGACTTCGATGACCATATTTCTGGCATTTTTCTAATTAAAATCATACCAAATCTATATATGTATATAAATGAAGTCCTGGCTCACTCACTCACTCACTCATCAGCACCCAGGCTAAAAACCCTTGGACCTAGAAAGCTGAAATTTTGTGGACAGAGGTTTCCTTTATAATCTATACAAGGAATAAGAAAAGATATTTCGAAATTCTACCCCTAAGGGGGTGAAAAGGGGTTGAAACGTTTGTATGAGGAATATTTTATTTGTAGTCAGATTTGCTTGAAACTTGGTCTTAATGCTCTTTCATATAATTAATCAAACACCTATTTCGGCATTTTAAAAAATTCATCCCCTAAGAGGGTGAAAAGGGGTTGCAACGTTTGTATAAGGAATATATTGTTCATGGTCTGATTGATATCATACTTGGTCTTAATGCTCATTGACACAATCTGAATGGGGGGTTAAAAGGTTTTATCGAGAAACAATATCAATTTTCGAGGGCGTTAAACAGTTTCCTGTGCGAGCGAAGCCGCGGGAAAAAGCTAGTATGATATAATTCTGATGATATTTACTTGTGTAATAGACAATTAAAGTTTCGGGCGGGAGGAAGGAAAGCGTATAGGAAAGAAAGAGACGCAAGGAGTTGCAGTCGCCGGTACATTTCAAAGGCTCGCCGGCGACTGACTTTCCTTGCGCCCGAAACTTTAATTGTCTATTACACAAGTAAATATCATCGGAATTATATCATATTTAGTATGCTTTTTATTACAAAAATGCCACAAAAATGGTCACCGGAGTCCCATAAAAAAATAATGGAAAAAAGAGAAGTTAGAAATTCTGATTTTTTGGCGACCGAGGCCTCTTGAACTTCACGGCCCCTCAAGGGGGTACACCCCGCATTAGTGGGGATAGATCTGATACATGTACAGGTCAGACTTTTGGGACATTTATGGATAAAATACTGTATGTATAATCGTAGACCAGCCCCACGTTAACGGACATCTCACCCCCGAGAAACCGTTTTACGTAACAGTCAATGACACCGCAGTCAAAGAGTGGACGCATCGAGGAGAATTAAAAGCGAAACACTCAAAGGGCAACAAAGATCGATAAGTTACACCGTGGCTTTCATGCACACCCCCTTTCAGAAGGGGTTGGGCAACGCCAGTAGGGCGGCGGTAAGCATCGAGTCCTGCAACTTTTACGAGACAACTGCTTTTATATCTCGCTGCAGAAACGCGGCTGGAAACGTATTAAAGCGATTATCTCGGTTGAAGAAGATACAGTGCCGAGGGGTGGGCGAGACGGGGGGGGGGTGGAGGTTGAGAGAAAGGGGTGAAACGAGGTAAAACCGACGTTGACGAAAGCTCGGGAACGTTAGGTGTCGCGTTATCGCTGGGAGAGAGAGAAAAAAGAACGTTGTTCGTCGAACAATGCCGGTGACGAACGACTTTCTCGTGGGAGGAACGAACGCAACAAAAATACTATGAATGCTTTAAGTGTCGTAATGGAGTCCGCGATCGATAGTTCGTGAAATGATGGAATTTAACTATCTCGAGGCGCATAGACCGCTCGGAGCGCGGGAGGTGGCGGTGGGGGTGAGGGGCGATGTAATGCGCCGCTCAAGTTGCGTGTTCGACTACGTCGCAGCCTGAAAAATGGATTTTTAGATGCGGGATAAAATGTAATACTTATCTGCAAAGCGGCTCAGAAATGCTCCTGCAAAAAAGGTTCTCTTCGCGGCGAATCAGAAATGGAACGGTAATCGTTTGGGAAAAATTTTTCGTTCGCGATCCGTCGATACTTTCGATACAAAAAAACATGTTTAACGTTCCAATAGATTTTTCTTCTACCTACAACGTAACGAAATAACATTGGCATACTTTTTTAATGACGAAGAACTATCGAATAACACAACATAAATATTCACCTCGATTCGATTATTTTTCTGTTAGCTCTTCGGTTGTGTCTACTTACTTTCGTTACATACTGTACGGCTGTTCCAGATTCGAAAATGTCACCGTGATTTCGAATTTATTTTCTTCCGAAACGCGCGACATCGTTTTTTCACTAATTGCACTTACATGCCGGTTTCCGACGCGTTCGAGGAGGAACTTACGGTTTCGGGGTCAAAAGGATGGAATTTATGAAAGTTCCAGAAGGGGAACGGTAGAGTGGGAAGAGACGTCTTAATCCGGCGAGTCTGAATCGTAGGAATGCACCGTGGTAGTAAACATTTCGTACAACATTTGCGAAAAGAAAATCCTTCTACTAAATAAGTGAACAAGAAATCCTGAGTGGACCGAGCAGAAAAAGCTGAAAGCAAAAAGATAGTCGACGGAAGAGAAACGTGGCGTCGGTCACCACGATGTTTGCAAGAACGCAACAAGGAAACGTTGGGCAGGGACAGGCTTGTCCCCTTTTCGGCGTACAAAGAAATTTGTTCCGCGTCGGCTAATTGATCCATCAAGCTTCGCCGTGCGCGAGGCGAGGGCGAGTACAAGTCATCGGGCAATTTGCTCGGCTTTCCGGCTGGCCCCGTTTCGAGAAGCTTTCGCTACGTTTGTTATCCACGAGCGGCGAGCAATTTGGAATAGAGGGCAACGCGGAGGTTCGCGCTGCAAAAACATTTTACTAAACAAAGAGATCTCCGTGCGGCGGGCGCGAGCAGGAGCTGGGGAGCGGGAGTTGGAAGCTGGAGCGGCGCCGTCTGAAAAAGAAGCAACGGGACCTTCGTTGCAGGGATCTTTTCCGTCGGCGGTCTCGATGGACCTTTATCGCGCGCACTCCCGTGCAAACGAAAAATTCACCTTGCACTTTTCGACCCGGCGCGGCGACGCGGGACGCGGCGGGGGTGTTCGTTCTTGTTCTCCCCTTCTCCCTCTCTCGCTCCCTCTCTATATGTGTACGTTGTTTCCGTTTCTTTTCCACCCCTTTTGCTATTCCCTTTCCCGAGCAACGACGAGCGGCAAAAACGTATTAAAGCGTTTTTCCAGTGGACGAGAAAAGCAACGGGGGATGGTAGGATGACGCTGAGCGGAGCGGTGCGGCGCGGCAGGGTGAGGGGCCAGAGAAAACGTGAACGGAGACAGAGAAACAGAAGAGGGACCGGGGGTTGGGGGCGCAGAGACACGTTGACGGGAAACAGGAACCCGGGAAGTTGAGTTGGCTCCGGGAAAAATGGTCGTAGGACAGCAGGAGAAAATAAAGGGGAAAACGGTTCGTATGAAAATGTAATTAGGGGAAGCGTGGAAGCTCGGCTCATTGCGGCCTCGACCCTTTTACTTCGCCACCTTCTCTTTCGCTCGTGTCCTCCCGTTTCCCATCTTCGTCTACTCGATTCCTCGACAACCGGGAGAGCGAGCTTTACCACCGTTACCTGCGACATAATTTGTTAATCGTGTCGCGCGGACCGATCACCGTGAAATCTGAAACCGAAGCGACTACGAACCTCCGCACAACGTACAGGGTGTAAGTAAAATAATGGTCGTCCGTTCTAGGGGTGAATCTGCACATCTGGATAATTGGACATTTAGTGAAGAAGATATTTCGAAAAATTGTTTATAGCAAAGTTCGGGTCGACGGCTACCGTTCAAACCGCTCAATCCGCCGTCGCAAACAAGCGGAAAGCTTCGCTTCCGTTCGCGAATCGCGGTTCCTCGCCGGGCGCGCCCGGGTTTCCGGTGATAAAAAAAGATCAACCGCAGCTCGAACAATTCGCGTAAGTTATTTGGCATCCTCGCGCAGACTCATCTAACGCGAATAAAGCGGATCGAAGGTGGACGAGTTGCGGGGTACAAGCAGGGGGCTGGGGCGAGAGGAGGAGGGCGGAAGCCTGGCTAGAAATGACAGGGCGCGCCGTAAAAGTTAAATTGCAAAGACACTTCCTACCGAAACCTTTTCTCGGCGTCGCGGTCTCGTACCGCCATCGGTGGCGCAGCACTCTTTCTCCGCGGCCTCTTCGTACTCCTCTTCCACCCCCGTCCCCCAAAACCACCCCAAAGCCTTACACGTGTAAAGCATAGAGACGCGGAAAGTTAGGAGTCTCCCGATGCCGCGAATAATAATTCCCGGCCGGCCAGCCGCGAAGGTAAATGCACCCCCTCCGCCACCACCCACCACCCGCCACCCGTGAAACCACCAACATCACCGTCAACCCTCCCCCCGGATCGGCCAAAGTAAACCTATGATAAAAGTTCCACCCTTCCCGGTGACTTCGCGTAATGAAATGCAAATTGCAGTCGCGGGGCGGTCGCGCGTCTGTTATTGAAAGAAATGGAATAACAAGCCCGGCTTGGGAAACATGGCCAATAATCCGATAACGGTCGCGAGGGGGGAATAAACATGCGCGTGCGGGGGAGAAGGGAGGGATACGTTCTTCCCGAGCGACTTCTCTGGTGGTCTCACCCTCCCGCCCCGCGGTCCACGGCTTTATTGGTGTGCTTCATCGGAAACGAGGCGAAACTTCGGCATTCGTGAATAGTTAGCGAACTTTCTGGCCATGCGAGACCCACCCACCGTTCGACGTAACAATATAGACACCGAGTAAAACCAGCGACGCCATAAACAGACCACTTCTTAACCCTCGGCTGTCATTGTTGGTCTGCGTGATCTACAGTTTTTCACTTTGGAGCTACTTCAAATAACGTATATATAATTTCTTTCTATGTATTATATTTCTTACATAAAAAATTTCACGAAAGAAATAATCCCTAAATAATATACAACAAAGGATTGTTAATAATTTGACGTTACGGTAAATTTACTTCGGATACAAAAATATCGAAAGTTTTCGCGTGTGGAGAATAACGAAAAACTTCGAACAGAAATGAATCAATTTTTTAAATATTCTTTTTGCCGCGTGAAACCATTAAACCGTTGGAATTGATTTCTCTGCAATTCCAACCTTCCGCGAAACTGCTTAATGAATATTTGCTTAAATATTCGTAGCCTGGTTTTAATATTAACATAGAAAATATAGAAAATTGAGCATTTACGATCAGAGCAAGAAATGTATCTTCGTTATTTCTAAAAAAATCTTTCAGAACAGAACAACCACAATATTAAAACACTGATGTAACAACAGATCAACTTACCGAATTTTCATATTCTGACTTGGTCCACCAAATTGCTTGAAGCAGTACACCCCGCAGTATTCTTACTCTTCGAGTGGTAGACGCACGATTTCGCACGGTTCAGTGTACCTTTCCGCACAATTGTAACGACACTAGTTCGCCAAGTATTATTCACAAAGCGATAGACAAGTACTCCTTCCCTCGACTCTCTTCCAATTTGTTCGAACACACGCACAACCCCGTCTCGTCGTCTCGTTTCCCCCTTTGTTTCTCGTCCCCGTACGCTCCCTCTACATTTTTTCCCTATGCCCTGCGTCGGCGATCTTTTATAGCTCGTAAACGTTTTTTCGACGACGATGCCGTAGGTGGAAATTAAATTCGAGTATGGTGGCCGATAGTTTCGCTCGCTCGCTTGCGTCGCAGGAAATGAGATACGAGGAAGAGGCGGCGGGATGGAGAAGGAGAAGAAGGCGCAAAGAAAACAGACGAAAAAGAAAAATAAAGAACGCGAGAGACGGTGGAAGGGAGAAACCACTCGCGTTTGCTTTGCAATTTCGAGAGACGCGTTCCCACCGTATCTGCCGCGTGGCCGAAAATTTACGGACTTCTTCGGCCATACTTGCCGCAGGGAATCCCATTTGTTTCGAAGCTCGCGGACGTTTTACTTTCGATAGGCGGCGCGCGTGCCGCCCACGCTCAATTAGACCGCGTATTAAAGCGCCACGAATTCCAGCGATTAACCGTGCCAAATAAATAGTTTCCCCTTTTATTCGCCGACGCCCCCCTCTACAAGGTGTCCCCGAACGAAGGAACATCGAATCCCCGATCTCCCGGCGAGAAATGTACGATTTCCATTATTTTTACGGATAAAACTTGTTGGGAGAAATACGTATCGTTGCTATTTGGATAATTTAATTATTTTGTTGCATTGTTAAGATTGTTATATGTTAAGACTAGTTAATATTGAGATACTCGACGACACGATTGTTATTAAAAGAGTTCAACCAGTGTCAAATTTCTTACTGCGTTTCGCGTTCCTTATTTTAAGGTCATCCTATATACTCCGCCCGAAGCAATTAAGACCATCGTTCCTCTAACCAGCAAGTATGCGAGTGCTTTCATTCCACCGCTAAGTATCACACACTTTTAAACCAGATTCAAGGGACTTTGTTGGATCTTCCACGCGCTACGTGTAAATTGATAACACAGAGTGAAATACAGTATTTTAACCATAAATGTCCTAGATCTATCCCCACTACTGCGGGGTGTACCCCCTTGAAATATATCGGAAAAATGCCAGAAAGATAAGAAAGTTGTAAATTTGGATTATCTATGTTTACATTTCTCCGCGACCGAGGCCTCTAGAGCTCGACTGTCCTTCTCTACATTCGGCAAAAATCAAAGAATAGTGTCCCTGGTACATAAATGTCCCTCGGCAGATCCGTGCTGGGGACTTATATAGATAAAATACTGTATGTCCGTAGAAGAAATTTTTCTATAACACAGTGTTTCGAGAATTGCTCGTCAGTTGCATGTATTCCCACAGATTTTTCATCGAGGACTCGTATGTCTTGGCATGAAGTGCCATTTGGCAGCGAAACTAGAGATACATTCGAGAGACTCAAAAGAGGTAGAGAGAAACCCTTAATTTTTAGGTCATTCTTTCCAACAGATTGATACAGTCGGGAACCGCTGATGGTCTATACAAAGCGTCGATTCGTAGGCGCGAGATCTCGTACGCGGTGCACAATGGGGTGCGTCCCCTTCTCCGCGCCGCGCGAGTCCGCAGCCGCTAATCAAAACATCGTTAAACCTTTCATTAATGCCGCGATCAGGCTACCTTTTACCGGTCTCCACCGCCCGCCCCTGTACACCGGCGAGGAAACATTATTCACAATTATCCTTTCCGCGTGACAGGAGCGGGTCGTCGCCGATGATAGCGCGGGGAGGTGGAGACACGAACGAGAGGCGACACGGTGACAACGACCGCGAGACAACTTGATCCCCGTTTTCAAACGATTCCGTCACAAAGCGCCTAGGAGACGATACAGCCGCCGCCCCTCTGTCGGTATTCTGGCTCTTAAACAGCTCTTTGCGTCCGAGGATCCGACGCGTCGTAAAGAGGGAAAGAAGCATTCTCCAAAGGTGCGACACGCTGCGCCCGTGTGTACCGTGGCATGAATAAGTGGGAGTACGACAGCCGACAAAAATAGTAAAGAAGAGAGAAGAGAAAAGGAGAGGTTGAGAGGAGAAAATGGAGAGAGAATGGGACGAGGAAACACAAGAAACACGGTCGAACAGGATGGTTAAAAGAAGACGCGAGAAGAGTAAGGCGAAAGAAGTAAGGACGAGTAAATAGCGAAAAACGAAGACGTGGCGCTAGTAGGAGGTCGAGGAGAAGGGTGGACGGGGAAGCTTCTCTTCTTTCTGGAAAGAGAGTAGAGAAGAGAAGAGAAGACTAGAGAAGAGAAGAGAAGTGCGACGGGGAACGCGGGCAAAGAGAGCGGAATGCAGTAAGAGGCGGGGGTGGGTTCGGCAGGGTGAGCTGACAGGAGGCGTTAGCTTGGGATACGCGGACCCGTCATACAATAAATACGATATTTGCACCCCACCCATCGTGGAATAGAAGAGCGAGGTGGCGGCTTGGTGCAGCCAGGCTTTGGCTCCGGCATCGGAGGACGAGGGCGGCCTGGCGTTCGGGGACGACGACGGGGGCAGGGTAGGTTTAGAGGATGCGGGTAGGTGGCGAAACGTTGGTCGATTGAAGGGACGAGGTGGTGCCGCGAAGGGCGGGTGGGCGGTCTGTACGATGGTATAGATTTTTATGTCTGCGAGAAATACAAAATGATGGATATAAACCTTCCTCGCCTGGCCGCCATTCTCCCTCCTCTTCTGTCTCCATTGCTCGCGTTTGCCCTTTCTCTCTCTCTCTCTCTCTGCCTCCCTTTCTCTTTTCACCCGGGCTTCTCTCTTGCTCGCTCCGTCCCTCTCTCTTCCGCTTTCTCCAACGCTTTCACCATCGTACACCCTCTCATGGATAGACGTATACAGTTTACTCGGTGCACAGCGACGTTGATCTCCGCGAGAGTGCCACCGATGTGTGCGTATACAGGGTGTGTCGTTTTTGATGCTCGTTGCCGCGGAAGTTGGGACGCGGCGCGCGATCGAGCGTTGGTTTGGGGATTGAGTAATGAGCGCACTGTGGGGACGATGCCGAGAGACGCGGAATATTCTGCGTCGATGTTACGTAGTCGATCTTCGGATGATCCTATAGACACAGGCGACAATCTTCGAAGATAGACTGGCGGGAATCGATTCGATTATCGCAGGATACACGCGAGAACAATAGCTAGTAATTCGATTGACCCTGGACGAGGTGCAAGAAGCGATTAACGATGCGTTTACGATTGCTCGAATATCCCGAACATCGTAATATTTCAAACCCCCTGGAGTCGCTTTAAACCCCTCCGTGTTAGCTCTTATCCGCCGCTAATCGAGGTAATTTCTCCAACAATCTACACCGGGGTAAATAATTTCGCGTCGCGGCCGCGGCCGCCGTCCCTCCGATCCCGATCTACAAAAAACTGTGGAGGGTCGCGCTATCACGGAGGGTGAGAGATGCCTGAAAGACGTCTCAGTGGCCGAGAGGCTTTTCTTAAAAATGGTCTACACGCGTCGCCGGCCACCCTCTCGAAGCCAATCAAGTCTCCTTCGGAAGCGTTTCCCGTATCCCCGCGGCCCCTCATCCCCCGTCATACCACGCTCGCGGACAGCGAGCGAGAGAGGGTGTTCGGGGTCGAGAGTAGGCTCACACATTAAAACGGGACACCCCGTATATGCACACAGGCGAATATACGTTTCACACGTACACACGCGGCAACCTCACCTCGCTTACAGAGCAAGGGGGTGGGGAGTCTCTTTCCGGCTGGCGCTCACGTTTCCCCACACCAGCCGCTCGACCCACACCCCCGTGGCTACCCAACCCCCGAGAGCAACCTCGAACCT